>JAKSZT010054277.1:1137052-1158985 GCA_026826555.1 Tolypeutes matacus | reverse complement strand
TCACCCGTGACCGCCAGGATCACCCGTGGCCACCAGCACCACCCGTGGCCGCCAGCATCACCCGTGACCACCAGGATCACCCGTGACCGCCAGGATCACCCGTGGCCGCCAGCACCACCCATGGCCGCTAGCGTCACCCGTGGCCACTAGTGTCACCTGTGGAACCAGCACCACCCATGGCCACCAGCACCACCCGTGGCCTCCAGGATCACCCGTGGCCGCCAGGATCACCCGTGGCCGCTAGCATCACCCGTGGCCATTAGCATCACCCATGGTCACTAGCATCACCCGTGGCCACTAGCATCACCTGTGGAACCAGCACCACCCGTGGCTACCAATACCGTCCCTCGTTCCTCATCTCTGGACCATCCACCCTGGACAAAGCCCTGTCGTGTGCTCTGAACGTCACCGAGACTCGGCCCCTGCGATGATGGATGCGCTGATTTTTATTCATTCAAGAAGCATTTACCGAGGGCCTAGCAAGTGCCAAGCCCTGCTTCAGGCACACCCAGGGCTGTGTGTGAAGATGACAAAACTGCCAGGGAAACGGACAGGCCATTTCTGAGTGGGCTCTGTCCATTTGCCTGGGGCCAAGCGGTTCTTTCTCTGCCTGCCAGAGACGCCAGGCTTTCCAATACTGCGCTGATGCTGTGCAAACAGAAGACGCCCTTCTTGTTTGAGTTTACTTCCCTGAATACTTAGTCTCCACAAATGCTTCCTCATGTCTGAAAACAAAAACTATGTGTACAGTAGCTGCCAGAAAACTTGGGGCACATTTGTTCTCTAAGCACTGTCATCTGTTCAGTTCAGGTGGCCTCACATCTCCTCCTTCTGCTCCTGCTCACGGCTTCTGTTCCTTTATCTGCTTTTGCAGTGGGCTGTGGGCTCTCACTCAGGGCCTACAGAAGAGGGTGGGAGTGCACGTGGCACGCCAACCACCTCCCAAACTGTCCGTCGTGGCATTAGGGGCAGAGGTGGGTTTCCCCTTCTAAAGTCACCGTGGCACAGGGGCTCTGCTTGGATGGCCCGGGCGTAAGCAGGGAGGAGGTCTTGGCAGCCAGCATTGTTTATGCATTGGCTGCATAAATTCACTGCATAAGTTAGTTGCATTCATTTACTGCACACGTGTTAATTGAGCTCCTCTTGTAAGCCAAGCTTTAAACCAAACACCTAAAGACAGCAGTGAGCACAGCTCAGACTGCCCTTGTACGTAGGACCTGGGGGGGGCAGTGGAAGTGGGGCTCGAGGGAGCCAGGAGGAGGCGCCTCCCCGTGTTGCTATCGAGACCAGCAGAAACCTCGTCGGGAAACTGCTGTCTCCCCCGAGGTTGCAGGGATGGGGGCAGGGCTCATGGGTAAAGCCCACATGGTCATTTATGCCCTGCCCTGTGATCAGGCCCCTCCCAAGAAAGGGGGCATTATTTTTGCATTTGAAAACAAAGGAGATTTTGTTTAGAGACTGCACGTTAGATGACCTCAAGATGAAAGAAAGGCCCCTGTCCAGAGCACCCCACTTCTCTTCCTTCAGGGAGTTAAACTGCTGGGTCGCCCTGAAGCCAAGCAGGGATTCACAGAGACTTCACCCTGTAGGGCCGCAGACATGGAGGTGGATGCTGCAGGTCGTGAGGGCCAGCTCGGCTCCCCCTCGGGCCTGTGTGAGGCTCACTCGCCATCGGGATCCGAAAGCTCCCTTCAAAAGGCCTGCGGAGTGGGAAGGGACACGCAGGATGGCAAGGGCCAGGAGCCATCAGAGGCCCCTGGTGCTGCGGTGGGAGGAAGCAAAGGGAAGTGCCGCCCTGGGCACGCTGTTCCACGGAGTTGCCCGAGCCATGCCCGGCCTCTGCCGGTGCAAATCACACGGCATGGCAGGAAAAGGCTCCCCCGCTCTGGGCAGTTCCAGGCGCTCAGCCCTGGGTGCTGTGGGCGTCACAGAGGAAGCTGGAGGCCCCTGGCCCCTCAGAGCTGACCATTCCCGGACCATGCACCGGGGAGCCCCTGCATGGTCCCCCCACCCCAGCATTGTTAGGTCCTCAGCGCAGCCACAGGGGTTAGGGAAAAGCCACTGTCCAACCACTTCCCCCAGCACAAGGGCCCCCTGGGCCTCCCCAAGCTCCAGCAACCAAAGGTGATGCCCCAGCAGGGACTCCTCCTGCCCTACTCCTGCCCAAGCACCTGCCTCTACTGATCATCCATGTCCTGCCCTTGGTAAATGGTTTCAGTGTTGTCCCCGCCTCCCTTCCAGCCCCTCTCCCACCACACTGCCCAGCTCTCTGCCATCCAGCTACACAGAACTTATCTTGATTCTTCTTATTCACCAGCTCTATTCTGCCCCAGGACCTTTGCACAAACAGTCCCCTCTGTTGAAAGGGTCTTCCTGCCATCTTCACTAGGTTTATTTCTTCTTCCTCATCCAGACCTCAGTCAGAGGAATGGCTGCTCACAGCAGGGGAAGAATATTTTCCTAAAAGCAAAAGTATTCCAGAGGTTGATATTTAGCTCATGAGTGGTGATTCTGCAGGGTCACCAAAACCCCCAGTGTCTGTCTTTCTGGTTAGCCATCTTCACACATGGCTTAACTCATGGTCCAAGATGGCTGCTGGAGCCCCAGCCATCAGGTCCCATTTGCAGGCTTGAAGAAGGAGGAAGAGCAACCAGTCAGCACCTCAGGGCAGCTTGTTGGACAGGACTTAGTCTCAAGGCACATTTCAAGTCAAGGGAGCTTGAGGAGGGTGGTCTTTTATTACAATTTGCTCAGTTAAGAAAATCACAATCTTATTACTTAAGAGGAAGAGACAATGGACTTTGCGCTGGGCAGCCAGCAATCTCTGCACGGAAAACTCCCAGGCCCCGGCACCATAAATACCAGCTACGTCTCCATTCCCTCCATGATTACGTGATCAGGGCCGGCCTTACGAGCGAGACTGGCGTCTCCGTGAAGGAAGATCCTGGGGAGACTTTAGTCCGCTCGGAGTCCTCAGCTTCCCGCGAGGTGCCTGGCCACGTGGAGGCCACTTTGTGGATGTGGGAACCCGGATTTCCCCTGGGGGTCTGTCGAAACTCCCCAGCACTGGCTTGTCAAGGCCCGGAACCCAGGCAGTGTCGCTGTGCAGGGTAGGACCGAATCCCCTGGACACTGTCTGGGAAGCTCTCCCAGAACCTGGGATGCACAGAGCTGGTGGAGCGGGCAGATCCGCCCAGGACAACGGCTGCGTTAGACGGAGTCACAGTGAAGGTGCCCCAGCAGGCCGGGTGTCAATTATTCGCTGGAGGCTGTGCCTCGGGGCTGACCCATCAGGGTCCTGGCCACCTGCCTGCTGAGGCCATCACGGGAGCGCAAATCACATCTATGGGTAACACGGGGCCAGGGAGGGCAGCAACGGCATCCAAGTTCAGGGGGAACAGAGCTTCTGACTTTAGGTCTGAACGTCCAACCACCCACGAGCTCCGCGAGGAACGTGTGGCCACGTAGCAGTTTTTTGGGAAACATCACACAGCGTTATTCAGGTCACCAATAGGAAGCAGCTGCCAGAAAATTCTTTAATGGTTTCTGGGCTGCATGAACAGATGCATACGCGTTGGAAAGCTGGAGGTGATGGGTCCGCTGGACTCGGCGCATGTCAAGAATCTTCCGTGGACTTCTGGGCACAACCGTCTGCCATGAAGCAAAGACGTGGGCAGTGCCCAAAGCGGCACGCTCAGGGCAGAGGCTTGGGCCATGGGAGATGTGGAAGAGTAGCAGGAACTGGTTGTGTTGGCTTAAGGCAGGGACATCCTTGCAGAAACTGCAGGACTGTTCTCCAGGGGTCCAGGAGGTAGATGCTTCAGGGAAACGGTGTTTAGCTTGATGTGTGGATAAAATGACATTAGGAGGTTTCTGGCCCAGGGTGACATGGGCAAATGGTAGCCTCCTTCTCACCAAGGGTGCTTGCTCAAAACTGGGGTCCACCAAGCAGGATGTGGAAAAGGAGAATTTGTTCAACCGACTGTCAGTTGCAGGGGCTTGCCCAGACCTGCAGGGGAAACAAGCTTCCTGCACTGAACCTTGGGAAATAGCCCTCCCTCTGCCCTACCTTGGAGACTGGCGTTGCACGTGGAAGTTTCAGAAAGGTCCTGAGAAGTTCTGCAGGAGACACACCTGGTTACCTTGGTTAACTCGGCATTCCCCAAACATATTTGACCCAAAACTCTACGACAGAAGTTCCCTTATTAGATCACAGCCCTGGTAACCAGGGTCCTTATTTCAGACAGGTGTCCCAGGGTCTTATGCCTCAGGTCAAGACTTGGGGGTGGCATTTAAAAGGCCCTTCTCAACACGGGAAGGCCCCGATTCAGGTCCTGCCACCCTTGCAGTAAACAGGCCTGCCCCCTGGAAAGGGCAACGTCTGGGAAAGTCACCCAAAGAGGGTGGAGAGAAAATAATTGTGTTTCTCTGGCGCTCACCCATAAACTCCACAAGGTTAGAGCTCATGGCTAAGCCTCCAGCACCACGCGGGGCATGCGGCCTGTAGATGATATTTTGGAAATATTTAAGAAAGAATGGAAAGAAGAAAGGGCAGGAGGGGGTTTCGTGCCTTACCGGGTGCTTAAAAGGTGTAACATTATCAGCCCCTAGGCTGATTCTTTAAGGCCCCCTGATTATGAGTGAGATGGGTGGGAGTTCCATCAAAGACATTGCCAAAGCCTCTTTTCCATACAGGAGAACATTCTGGAAAAGAGGCTTCGCCTGGGGAAGGGTGTGGCTATGTGTGAATGTTTCCAGCAGTGCACTGCTATGCTGTGCTGGTCCCAGGAGAACCTGGGCAATTTGAAGAGGCAATTGCTTCTTGGACTCACCCTGCAAAACTGGAACTACCAGAGCCACAGACTCCATCCTGGGAACTCTGGGGAGCTGGCTGCAATCCAAGAAAGACTTATTCTAGACAGCATGAATATTTGTCCCATTAAAAAGCGAAGTATAAAAATCAGCTACATGGTCGACAGTGCCGCCCAGGCCCGCGTGGGCTAGTCCTTCACCGTGGAACCTGCTCACGCTCTCTCCGGCAAGCAGAGCCGCAAAGCGCCTTGCGAGGACGCCGTGCATCCGGCCCACGGTGATTTCCGAGGCCTGGTTTTGAAGTTCAGGAATGGCAATGGCTAAAGCTGATCCATTTCATTCCCCGCGTCCTGCTACGTTTAAGTCTTCTGCTCATGCCCGCCAATGCAAATCACCCACTTAGGTTCTCACACAAAGCTCAATTGCCAATTTGTCTTTTTATTTCTTACACTTAAAGTGATTTGACTTTAAATAATCCACAATGAATTGTTCATTTTACTACCACAAGCAGCAATTGGTTCATCCAGGGAGTCACTAAAGTTTGCAATTATTGCCAAAGAACTTGTGCTTTTCCACTTAGGGCCATAAGAGCCTAGCCTCCAGGGACAGCTGAGCCCGGGGGTGTGGCCTGCTTGGCAGTTGCTCACCCCTACCAGGAGGTCAGGCCCCCAGCAGGTCTCCCCTTGCCTTTGGGTGGGGTTGGAGCTCTGTGCGAAGATCTGTGCGAGCTTCTAGCATGTGGTGGGAATACAGCTCCTCTCCAGGAAGTCATTAATTAGCTTTAACTGCCTCACTGGCCCTGGCGCTTGGCCATAATGGAGACGGATGTGGGCTTTCTAATCCCTTGTGGTAGATGTGGGAAGGTGATTGGCTCAGGAAAGAAAAACTGTCTGCTCCAGTTTTTAATACTCCTCCCTCACCCTCCGCCCGCCACCCCTTCCCATGCAGCCTCGCTCCCCCCACTTGGTTAGCTGCGTCTCCAGGAAATTCCTTTCCTTCTTCCGCATGAATCCCAAGTGGGATGGCTCCAGCTTTTCCAGGCCATCTCCTCAGACGTTATAAATCTCTACTTCTTCCTTCCCAATAGATTCAAAAGCCGGCGCTCCGTGCCTCGGCAAACCAAGAAACTCAAAGCCTCAGAAAGCAGAGAGGTCCTGGACTTTGGTCTGAGATGGTGCTGGGCAGCTCGGGGGGAAGGAAACGGTCAGCCAAAACACCCATCGCCATTATGGAGGGAAAACGTGCACATGCAGGACACAGGCCTTTCATCATTTCATTCGTTATTTACCTTTCGACAAACTTGCAGGGTGATAGTAGCTCTGGTAGCTTCTCTTTTATGGGCGGGGGAAGGGTAGGGCACAAGCCGGGGAGAATTTCTGGTCAAGGCACCGGCTATTCATTCACCCACTGACAGGAATCCCTAAGCCAAGAGAAAATGTAACATAAAAAAGCACAGTGTGGAAGTTAATTGCCAATTAGAGATGGTGGTTTCCAACTGGCCATATTTTGCATGCTCTTTCAAAAAGAACACATCGATCGTAACTCTGGAAGTAGGTGACTTGGAAGGACTGTCTTCTGGGAACAGGAGGCCGAGAGCTGGCGCAGACCTCACACGGACGCAGGAACGCTTCGAAAGCACGATGCATTATTTATTGTCATAAAAGGCAAGACCGAAGTTTTATCATAAAACACATGTCTGCATAAAAGAACCTGGCAGGGCAAATCAATAAACAAGGGAATCGCTTGTCAGGAAGGGCATTTTTATTGTTTAGTGTTTTTATCAAAATATTGCTCAAAGAGAGAAAGATGGCCTCCTAGAAGCAGTCAGGCAGGGTGGGCTCCTGTGCGGAGCAGGGAAGGAAGGTGGCTGAGGCTCATGCAAATCAACAACAGAAAATAAGTTCCCTGTCCCCTCCCTGAGCCCCTCAGAGAAAGCGCCCTCGTGGCTTGCCCTGTCGCCTGGGCGGGTGCTGGGGTTTATTTCAGCCCACGGGGATTCTGCAGAGCAGGAGTTGGCACCCCCCAGAGGTTGACAAAACGAAAATCAAACAGCACGTTTTCTTACACAGCTACCCTGCCCCCTACACAATCGTCGTCATTCCACTGACGGTGCACACAGATCCAGGAGAAACCCCCACCCATTGGACAAGTAAGAAGACCAAGACCACAATTCACCCTGGAACACCTCCTGCCCCCCTCGCCTGTGGACATGGGACAGTGCGGGAACCAGAAGAGGCATGGAGAGCGCAGGAGCAGGCCGTTTCTTCATCCCAGGACGGCACAGTGCGTGGCAGTTTTGAAGGAGAAATCTGGGTGAAGCCCCGAGGCCCCCATCAGGCGTGGACTTCAGAACGGCACAGTCTCGGTTTGGGACCTCAGCTCCTCCACTGCACCCGGGGATCCTATCACGTCCTTCATCTCTCTTTCCTAATTTAGAGACTGCAGAGGTCCCTAATGTCAGTGAGAGCAATTAAAGGAGATGGAGGCGGCACAGAGCCCGGGGCAAGCAGGCCTGGGGGCTGAAAAAGCCCCTGACGCGGTGCCAGCTCCTTGAACGCACACAGCCTGCAGCCTGGTGTAAAGGTCATGGCTTGGAGAGGCCGTCGCTACCCTCCAAGTTAAGCTGCTGGACTCCCCCACTCAGATGGATGCTGCTACCACCCCACCTCATTCTCCTATTCGAGGCACGTTTCACAAGTACGTCCATCTTCCACCACTTACTAACTGCCACCCTCCCTCGATTTCCATTTTCATGAAGGGACACGGCCGATCCATAACGTGTTCCATAGCGTTTGTTGAATGAGTGAATGAATGAATGGAGTGGATGCACGCATGAATGAATGAAAGAACGGATACCTACTCTACGTCAGATCACATGCTGCAGACACAGCTGGGAGAAAATATGAAAACCGAGAACTTTGGTGTATGTGACAAAAGGTGAGTTCCTAGGTGTCGTGGGCGAGCATGAGGACTGGGGGGGGGCAGAACTCAGCTGAAAGAAACCCTGGGGGAGGAAGGCTGGAAGCTGCCCGAGGCGGGCGGCTGCCGCTCAGCCCTTTAGAGAGCCGGGGCAGGACCTCCCCAACAGTTACCAGGTTGACCTTAAGCCAGACTGGGTGGAGGACCCTCTCGCAGCGCGTGCCCCGATCCACGGCCGTGGATGGCTTTCCACAGCACAGCACGAAACCACGGGAAAATGAGCACAGGAGACGGCGCCAGCTCTTTTGACAGCTCCGTGGCATCCTCAGCCGAAAGAGGCACCGACCGGGAAGCCCCGGTGGTCTGTTCCTAATGCTCATTTAATGCTGCTTGCTATCAGCTCTGTGCACGCACCCCAACAGAGGAAGTCGCATGTGGGTGCTTACAGTCAACGAGAGCGTTAGAATTGACAGAGCTTTGGTTTCCGTGTGGTTCCAACAGTAAACATGCAAGTGGCTCCTTTCAGGACTGCAGCTCAAGCCTCCGTTATTTTTAGGGAAGCAAAATGTTTTACTTTGGCCCCCGGACTGAAATGGAGTGAAAAGCAGATCCAGATGGGACCCAGGATTGGAGAGCTGTTTCGAGCTGGCCGGCGCGTGTCGCCCCAGCTTCTGCTCCTTCCTTCCCAGCTCCCACCGCCAAGGCGCCCGCGGGCACCGCCGTCCTCCGTCTTGGTGTAGGTGCCGGGCCAAGTCACCGCTCTCTTGCTGGGGAACGTGAGGCTCGCCTCCCGCACGGGGATCTCAGGCATCGGCGTGGAAAGGAGGAAGCAGAGGCCTTTCCTAGATGGGGGGCCACTTAGTGACGTGAGAGAGCGGCTCCCCCCGAACTCAGAGGCCCTGGCCCTGGGGGCTGCGCTAAGCACACCAGCGCCCCGTTCTGTGACGCGCGGAGAGCAGGAGCCTCCTGCACTGCTGTTGCGTGGAAAGCAGGTGTCCTCACTGCCATCTCGCCCCCACGGTCCGGTGGTGATGCCTCGGGACATCTGTGATTGTCACAATGGGGGGGGGGGCTGCTCCACATCAGGGCACAGTCAGCCCCAAATGTCAGCCATGGTCGAGAAACCCTGGAGGGTCCAGCATGTGGCCCCCCGAGGGGTAGGACGAGGAGGCCCACATACCGGCCTGCGGTCTCCAGGCAGCCGGGGCCGGGCACTTGGCGCTCCCAGCAGTCTCATCCTTTCTACGCCCTGAGCCGAACAAACGTCCTCAGGGAGAACGTGCGCGGGGAGCCCTCCCGGAAGGCAGTGGAAACGCCAGCTTCCTGCCCTCAGGAACGCTGCCCTCCGGCCCCGGGTGCCGGCATGCTGGCTGGGCCAGGACGGTGGCCACAGCCGGCTCCGCGGGCCTGGAGTCCTCCTCGGCGCTGACCCCACAGGCCTGAGCGCCCCGCTGGGGCAGGGGAACTTTTGCCCGAGGGCACAGGCGTTCCCTTGGCCACATTGAGGCTGAAAGATGATTCCGTTGGCATTTTCCAGGTAAGAAACCCCGCAGAGCAGCCAGCAACCCGTGGGGGTCCCCCTCCAGCCCCTTGGCAGCTGAGGCTGACCTTGAGGGTTCGCCCGGCCTCCCACGCCCCGTGCGCCCCTCGGGCGCTTTTATGGGGAGGTTGGTGAAGTGGGGAGGCGGCTTCCTCCAGGGGCCTCCTCCCCACCCCAGCTCAGGACTCCACCCTGGGCCCTGCCAGGGATGGGCAGATGCTGAGCAGCCTCGGGGGCCTGAACAGGGAGAGCTCGGGGGTCACAGGCCGGGATTGCTCCTGGGGAGGGGCACAGCCCAGCCATCAGCTTCCGCACGGAGGACTTAGGGGAGTCACCTCCTGAGCCCTGCGGTGGAGGAAACTGCAGCCTGCTGGGCAGGAAGCACTGGACCCCCAGCCCCGGGGACAGCGGGACGTGACCTGGACTTCAGCAAACTCCCGGGCAGCCCACGGGGCCAGAGCCAGAGGCTCGGACATTGCCCTGGGTGCTGGGGACAGGGGCCCCAGAAGTGCCGCTCCTTCATCAGCTGCCCCCTGACCCGGCTGAGCCTCATTCAGCCCCTGCCCCACAACCCAGAACCAGACTGGCCCCTCCAATCCCGAAAACGCTGGGAAGCCCTTGCCGGGAAGCGGGTGGAGCTGCAGTGGGCTCCATGGCTGACCGTCCCTGCAGGGCTGTGGGCAGGAACTCAGCGTTTCCCAGGGGAGAAGGGTGCTGACAGCACCAGGCAGGAGGGACCTGGAGCCTGGCTGCCCCAGGCAGGCAGTCCTCTCTTGCACTTCCAAAGGAAAGACAGAGGGAAGAAAGAGAGAGGAAGTGAGGGGGGTGGGGGGAAGCCGGCAAGCAGGAAGGCTGACAAGCTTCCACCAGGTTATCTGCTGGGCACAGTCCAAGGAGGGGGGATGGAATAAGAGGAAGCTCAGTCCTTACCCCCAGGGAGCCCAGAAATTGTTGAAAATGCAACAAAAATACCAAAAAAAAAAAAATGGGTTCATCAATGAGGCAAATTTAAATATCACTTTTTTAAATACTCAAAAAAAAAGACCAGGCTTCAGAGTCAGATGGGCCCAAGTTCAACCTCCTTCGGACTCTGAGACCTTAAAGGGAGCTGTTTCATGCGGAAGCCTCCACGGCTCCAGCAGTGACGTGGGCACGGCGCTAACGCACCAGGGCTCGGGACCACGCGTGGCTCGTGGCTCCGTGTGGGGCAGCACAGCTGCGCCCGGCTTGCCTGAGGACCCGTGTAAAGGGCCCAGGACAGAGCGGGGGCCTGGGCTGGAGGGGAGTGGAGCCCACGGGGCCACGTCCACAGGCCTTCTCAGCTCAGGTTCCACCTGGGGTGATGCAGGAGGCCTCGATGCCCTTGATCTCGGCAAATGTCACATGGAGTGGTTTAGACTTTCTGTAAAACACTGAAAGTTTTTAACGTATCTGCAGTGAACTTTAATGGGAGCCCATAAAATCCGAGCAGGCCTCAGAGCTAGCTGAAATCATCAGTGAATGATCTTGGTGTTTTTAATTAAATCCAAAGTGAACATTCCAGAATTTGAGTTCATAAAACTCCTCGAAGGAGTCCAGAGCAGGTAAGAGGGGATGAGGTGAACGGCCAGAGCTCTCCACTGCCCGCTGATCCCAGGGTGGATTCAGACCAGCTCTCTCCCAAGTGCGGGGTCGGTGGCTAAAGAAAGGACAGCATGTACCTCCCGCAGCAACTCGCTCCATTTTTGACCTCACATTACAGGATTTACCTTCTCTGGGATGTCAGAGGCACAGCATCATTACAATCCTGTCTCGAAGCACCTGTAGCTCCTGTGAGAAATGAACTCAGGATACCCTCAAGGTGCATGTGTGCATGGGCTTGGGGTGGGTGCTTCTGGGGACTGGCAGGTAGTCGGTGATCAACGGAACTTGTGAATGACAATCCCAGAACCCAGCCTGAGCTGTGAAGATGGCAAGCGGCCCCTGGCCCTTTCCGTGGTCAGTCGAGCTCGTCACTGCCCTCCAGCCAAGGGCACATCCTGGGTCCAGCACATTCTGTCACTTGGCTTGGCTAGGACAGGGGTGCAGCGTCAAGGCACACCCCAGGACTTCCTCGGCCCCCAGGCAGGGCCACTCACCCAGTTCCTTGGCTCAGCCCACACCGTGGCTGCCCACTTGTCTTTAGGTCCCTGACGCAGGAACTCTGTATTGTAATCATGCGTGCACTTGTTTGCTCTCCCTGCTAGATTAGAAGAGTTTAACTACAGGGTCTGGTTGCTACCTCTTCATCTCCCAGAAGTGCCTGGCACAGAGACTCAAGCGAAGGAGCAACTCAAAAGCATTTGCTGAGAGAACTATGAGAACTGCCTGCCTACCGCCCTGACATTGCCTGCTGCCCCGAGACCTCTGCAGCCTCATTTCTCTTTGGGCTGTGTGGCCTTCCCTCTGTCCTTCTCCTTTTCTCACTTTCTTCCCTCGCTTTCCAAGAACCGCAGAGGAAAGTCTCAGTTAACGGTGAGGCTGGGGAAGATGTTCCAATCAGCTAAGTGAACAAACTAGCGAAGTTAACGGAGCAGCCATCAGCAAACTTGTTTTTGGTTGCTATGAAAATCCTCGTTGTTGTACGAATTTCTAAATACGGAAGGGCTCCTCTGCCTCAGGAGCCAGGGGATAAGGAGCAGAGCGGAGCTCGTCTCTGATGGCCGAGGGTCCTCCCAGGCTTACCAGCCCACAGGGGGCTCCCCAGCTGTCTCCACCCCCTCCCTGACATCTGTGCCCACCTCCTCTGAGCACCTCCTCATAGAGGATCGTGTGGCAGTCAGCTCCTCTTTACCCGCAAGTTTAAGCCAACAGCTCATTCCCCCACTTTCATCTAAAACCGTTAGAACGTGGAGGAGGCCAAGAAATTCTGCAAAACGTACGTTGTAAAAACCACGAACGTTGGGTAGATATTGCCTATCCCAACCTGTCCCCACCCCTTCCTCCTCCTTAGGGAACAACACACGTAAGGTGTCCACGGGACTTTGAGGGGCTGGAGAACGGCCCCTCCAAAGGGGCACTACATCCTGATTAACAGAGCCCTTGGCAGTGATCCATTTAGGAGTTGCTAAAACAATTGGCAAGCGTCCACACAGCGGGGTGGCAGCGGGAAGGGCAGGGTGCCGAGTGGCTCCTGGAAAGGCTCTGTCCCCTTTCTTCATGCCTCGGGGCACTGTGTGTATAAAGATGTGATGCTCTGAGCTGCAGCAGCCACCTGTGAACATGAGGGGCAGATCTGGTACCCAAAGCCAGGGGGAGGCAGAACAGAGAGGTGGGAAATCTTCATCCCTAAATATATCATCCATGACTAGATCAGGCATCCTGGATCTTCATAATTCACCATTTGGGTTTGTTAGGTTAGGCTTTTCTATGACTTCGAACTGAAATCTTAGCTGACATACAGAACTCTTACCACTTTCTAGCTTCCAAGTAGAGGGCAGCACAGAAAAGAAGAAGAAGAAGAAAAAAAAAAACCACTCGGTGAAGGAAATATTTGAAGTGGTCTGGTACTGGCTAATCATAATTTTCATTTACATTTTAGCAGGTTTTTAAAAGATTTCTACAGCTCTTTGGCAGCCCTGGCTCTGGCCCACGCCTGTCTTAAGCTGTCTTCCCTATTCTACACCCTCTGCCCTCAAAGCTGCCACTGCATACGATACACGTATCCACCTGCCGGGACCTGTGCTTTCATCAGGAGGTGGCAACTACTTGTGACTGGAAACTTCTGAAAACTGCAGACACACAAGACGGCACGGCAGGATGGGGAGAGCAGGCCACGCGTGGAGGGAGGTGCTTAGCTAAGGCAGGTGGTCGGTCCTGGCTGCTCTGGGGAAGTCCAACAACCAACGATAGCAGTATTTTCCCTTTGTCCTCCAGTTTCAAATTTTTTAAAAATTTACATACAGTAAAATTCACTTCTTTGGTGTACATTTCAATGAGGTTTTCCACACATATAGATTGTCTTAGCCTCCTCCACGGTCAAGATGCAGGAAACTCCAGCTCCCTCGTGCGCCGATTTGTATTCAGGGATCTGGGGCATTCACTGATCTATTCTCTGCTCCTAAACATTTGCTTTCTAACAAATGTCATATAGATGGGATTTCCCTCTGTGCCTGGCTTCCTTCCACTCACTGACCTGCCTGCAAGATCCATCCAGGTGGCCAAGGGTCTGCAATCCAACCTTCCTGTGGCTGAGAAGGATGACACTGCATGGATGAACCCGTTTGTTATCCAGTTACTCACTGGGGGAATCTGGGTTATTTCCAGTTTGTGTGATTATGGATTCTGCTATAAGCAATAACGTACACATTTCGTGTCAACTAAAATTTGCATTTCTCTAGGGTAATACAACAGAGTTGGGTTCCTGGGCCATACGGGAAATTCATCTTTAGGTTTTTATGAAACTGCCAAACCGCTTCCCAGAGCAGCTGTACCATTTCACGTCCCCACCGACAATAAATGAGCGTTCCTGTCGTGCCTTCCGACATCCCTGCCAAGGCTCAGAAAACCACAACGTGGATGTGATTTAGAAAGCTTTGCCCATTCTAAACGGTGTTCATGGCACTTCCTCGTGGTTTCCACTTGCATTTCCCACTGGCATCTTGGCATGAGCTTTCTCTGTCATTTTAATATCCTCTATGGTGAGGTGTCTCTTCAAATGTTCTCCAGCTCTGACCGTATCACCCACCACCATCTGGAATGAAAATCCCCGATGGTGACCTGAATTCTCTTTTAGCTCAGAGTTGAGCCTCCACCCCTTCACCAAACTCATTTGGAGGATTTCTGAAAATCTTCTGTTCATCTGGTCTTTGGCTGGACACTGGAGAGGATACATGTAGATCCCAATAATAAAATTTCAGTGAAAAGGACCCCTTGAATGCATCTGGGAATTCCTACAGTGTCAAGGCAGGTGCTGTAAGTCAGAAGCCACTGAGAGACCACAAGAAGAGAACTAGACCAGATGAGGCTGCCGAAGGAAGACAAAGCCTCCAAACGGGAACCGAAGGTCCCGTGGCCGGGAGCGAGAAGTGGGGTTGCCATGGCGATGAGAAGTGCTGCCCTGGGAGACCACTGCGGAAAGGTTGCTGCGGGAAGAGGTTCTTTTTTTGTTTTGTTTTAACCTGCATAAGCTTTTGCCAAATTGAGTTGACCTTAAGAGCGCTTACTGCCTGCGCGATGAGGAAAATAAATAAATAAAACTGATTACATCTGCTTATTCATTTTAGGAAAGTGGTCAAATACATCTCAGCTGTGGATTTTTTTTTTTTTTTAATTTAGGAAAAATTGCAAATGGACCTTTTGGCGATGAAAGGAAAAGGCCCGGGGAAGTCTCAGTGGGGGAAGTTACAACAAATGAGAACTAAATGGCTCTGCTTAAAAGCAATGTACAGATACCACTGGCAGCCTAAAAGAAATGCCTACAGCGTCCCACCCAACCATGTGGTGGCAGGAAGGACTAGAGGACGATGGGGAAGCGCTAGGGTTGGGGGTAGAAGGCCTGGGAATCAGGCTCGCACCACGTGGGGGGCACTGCTGGTGTGGCCCCATCTCGTGGGCTGCAATCTCAACCTGCCTGGACCTCTGTCAAGTTCCTCACACCTGGGTGTGAGTGAAAGCAAAGGGGGGCATTTCACACAGGCCACGGGCATGGTCATCAGTGGCATCACCCAAGATTCCTGGAGCCAGGTGGTCATTGTCTTCCCCTCCACCTTCCAGGTCCTTCCAGGAGGCAGCAGCTTCTATGCAGTGTGATTGTACAATTTCTCGTCCAAACCAGGACTCTCTTGATGATTCCAGGCTGATTTGAGGCAAAACCTCCTTTTCAGTGGCACCAAGGATTCAAATCTTAAGTGCAGCTTTCCTGAAATCCTTGCAGAATGCCGGGAGGTCAGCAATACCCGGAGCTCCTTGCAACCAGGGCCACTAAAGAGCTCAAGGAATCCAGCCTTCCTCCCAGCTCTCAGCTCCCAGACCCAGGAAGTGGCTGTGCCAGGACACAGGTCAACAGCCTGAATCCAAACCCCAATTTGTCCCATCATGCCAGGTTGGCAGAGGCTGGTCGAGGCAGAAAGGGCTTGGGGTTCAGAGGAAGGAAGTGGGGAGACCGAAAGCTCATGAATTTGTCCTGGAGCCCCCAACTCTTTTTGCACTGTCTTTTACACGCGCTGCCCACACCGCCCATACCCCCTGCACACACGCGCATGCTAAGGGGCCGTGCCCAGGTGCCACACCTCTATTTGAATAAAAAGGAGATTGTCATTCTCTGCAGCCAGGCACCGTCTCCAAGACCTGCAGCGTGATTTATGGCAAGTGCGAGCACAGTGTCTGTGTGCATCGCTGGAGGAAACCTAATTGATGAGAAAATTGTCAGAAACGATTCCGGGCATGTCATGGGGTGTATTTTAAAGTCAGATCAAGGGAGAAAGAAGCATTGCTTTGAAATAAAATGCTCTCACATTGTAATGTATAATATTTCCCCCAAGAAATAATCTCCCTAATTTTTCCAACTGAGATTTTTGGAAATAAATCTCAGTTAGGTGACCGGGCAGTTCTGAGCAAATAAGATATAGAAAGAGTACACATTTCCAATATCTGAAGACAAGGATGCAATTTGAAATTTCCCAAAGGGCAGACCCCAGGTACCAGCACATTCTACTTTTCCCTGCTCACGCCTGCATGGGGGGGTCACCCCGTCCCTCCCTGTTCACGCTCGCACGGGGGGTCACCTGCTTCTCCTGACGCTCACCTCTGCACTGTTCCTTGCTGCCTGGCACGAGGCCCCCTGAGGCACAGAAATCTGCTGATCTGGGAGCCCTGCTGCCCACGGTCCGGTTCCTGACACCTACCCCTAAGCCCTTCCTCTCCCATGGCCCTCGGAAGCCCTGCCAGAGGGGCTTCTGGCCACCACTCTCCAAGGAACTGCCCACCTGCCCTCCCTCAGAACCTTACTGATTGGAGAGTCCATGCACCTGGCCTCGGAAGTACTTCAAAGAGTCGGCCAGTGGCTCCCAAAGGTCACAGGGGTCAGGGGACCCACAGGTGACGATGGGTGATGATGGGGCAATGGCAGCCAACTGGGTGCAGTTGGGCTACATGCGCTGCCCACCTCGTGACTGGCGGGCACGCCACCAGTGTCCTGGGACCGTGATGCTCCCCGACAGGAAGCGGGGGATCAGAGATTTAAGAAGCTTGACCAGTGTCGGCACAGCCTGGGCAGAAGCAGCTGCTTTGCCTCCAGAGCCCACTCAAGCACCCGGGACAACGGGGAAACGCTGGACACGGAGGGACAGCTGTGCTCCCGGGAAGGGGGCCATGCCTCGTCCCAAGTTCCGCCGCAGGCCAGGAGCCCTGGGCCCGGGCAGAAGCGAGGTGGGTCTGAGCCTCCTCCTGCCCGTGCAGACGCGCACTGGGTGGCAGCCCATGGGGCCCTCTGAGGACAGCCCCCTCCCTCGGGCGGCGGGGCCCACCCAGTGTGCGCGCCCCCCCCGGGCCGCAGAAACCCTGCCCGGGCGGCCTGGGCCTCGGGAGCCGCTGTGCGCCCCGCCTGCTGCGGGGAAGGCACCTGGCTCGACCCGCCCAGGCCAGCGCGGTGGGCCGGGGGCTGCCGGCCCCGTCGCCCAGGGGCTCGCGAACTCGAGGCCACAGGCTTGCTGGGCTCCCCGCCTGCCGGGGGTCCTTCCCTGGCCCGCTGGGGGCCCAGCCCCCGCTCGCGACCCCAAGGGCCTTGTCCAAGTGGGACGCCAGAGGCGGCCCCAGCACGCCCGCCGGCTGCCCCTGCTTAACTCGTATCTCACTGGCTGAGACAAGGGCCTGTGGCCGGCCCTGACCCAGCGGCCGGCCCGGGGGCGGGAGGCTGCACGCAGGGTGCAGCTCACATGACCGCAGGGCGCCGAAGGGGCCTCCACGTGGGTGCCGGCGGGCAGCAGGGGCGCCCGGCGGGGAAGCTGCGGGCCACAGCCGGGCCCGGCTCCCGCCTACGGCTTTGCGGGCGGAAGGACGCCCAGCGGCTCGTGGGCCGCCCCCGGCCTCACTGGGTGCCCCAGGGCCGCCTTCCTGATCTAGGGGCGAGGTCCCGGCATCTTGGTGGAGAGCTCATTTCACATGCACAGAGTGCCGGGGTGTTTTCAGAGTGTGGCTAATCCATGCATATTAAAAAATAAAATGTTTGATCGATGCAGCATTTTTTTTTGTCACAGCACAGTCCTGGTTCAGCCAGCCCGACTCTCACAGCTTAATTACTGTCATCAGAGTGTGCTTGGGGGAAGGAGAAGGGTGTTTTGACTCGCATTGACCTGCCATCAGGGCCCCAGTCTTTTAGAGAAGAGTATTCACCCGTCGTCTCTCTGTCCTGTATCGGGAACGTGTCAGAAGCATGAACATTAAACCACCAAGTATTGATAAGCTGGTAAGCTGAAAACGCCTGTGATGAGATGATTGATCATTGCATATTAACTAAGGTTATTAGAAAAGGAAAATATGATGCATCCATCGCCTCCCCGCAGCGCTCAATTTAACAAGCTATCTGCCTTTCCCTCACATTTCTTCTTCTGGCCTGATTTTTTTCCCCTCAATTAATTACAGTCAATTAGATGGTGAACAAAATGACTTTCACGGTGTACCTGAAGAGACCTCCCTTGGGGGAGCTGTTTCAGTGTGAGAATCACATGCAGGTTAGTTCTGGAAGATTCAGCTTCCCAGGCAGCAACCTCAGAGCAGAGGATGAGGAACCCCGCCCAGCCCCGAGCAGCTTCCCGCAGGAATTCAGGATGGCAGGGAAGAGAGCCCTCCCCGCCGCCACTCCAGCGGGGGTCTGGTTTCTCAGCACCAATGTCCTTTGTGTCCTTGGGAGGGAGGCAGGGCAGAGGGAAGGTCTTAGCAAAGAAGGAAAGGTCCTGTCGGAGGCTGCATGGCCTTGCACATCTCCCTGGTTTGTGTGATGGAGTTTCCTGGGCCCTGGAGCAAGGGCAGGCCCTCGCCTGCGGGCAAGCAGGGGTCGAGGACAAGGGGCTTGAGTTTCCAGATATTCCCAAATCATTTCTCCTTGGGCTGGGACTCCCCTGGAGACCCTGGGCTGTAGCTCCATTCTATATTCTAGAAATACACCTTTGAAACAAAATACGGAGACTCCACAGAAATTTCATCTAGGAATCATTCTTTGAATGAACCTTTACTCTGTACCTGCTTTATGCACAGAGCCATTGGGTGGGGGGCGGTGCTGTGCTGTGAGCCCCAGGAGGGTCTCAGAAGCCCTGTTTGCCTTGACAAAGCAGAGGCCTGGAGTAGTAGATTCGTGACCACGTGCTGGAATCGGGCTTGCTCTTCCCGAATTTGGACGAGTCCTTTGACATCTCCAAACCTCAGTTTCCTGAGCTGTAAAACGGAGACAGGGACAGTCCATACCCTCCTGCTTCCATGAAATCGTCTTAGGTATGGAGAGCTCAGTGCAGGGCCTTGCCCACAGCAGGTGCACAGTATATAAATGTAGGCTGCTAAACTTAATTTTGGGGGAGGACAAGCCCCATACAATTGGTCACAATGCAAGAGGGTCTCGTAACTCCTTCTCAGGGGGCAACCAGCTTCAGAAGCACCTTGGAAATGCTGGAAATGCAGATTCTTTGGCCCCCAGGCCCCTCCTCCCCAGGGGGCAGGTAAGGCCTGAACTCAGCCTTTTCACAGCCCTCCAGGGCATGAGGGTGCTGGCCGGGCCTGAGCTCCTCTGTGATGGGGAGGTCCTGGAGACTGGGAGGAGGGAGGGCCTGGGGCTGAGGAGCCTCCAAGGCTCCCTGAAGCAGCGGCAAGGGGAGCAGAGGGGAAAGGGCTTGGAAGTCGGGCGATGGAGAGCAAGCAATCAGGCTTGTCCTTGAAGTCCTAGCGTTTCTGGTAGAAGTTCAGAGGTGGAGAGAGCAAGCAGGCCTGTCTGGGACATTCTAATGATTCAGGTGGGAAGTCATTGATCTCCAGGGGCTTCCAGGAGCCCTCCCAGCCCTCCAGCTCTGCATAATTGCTCACAGGTCCACCAGCAGTTGCCCAAAGCTTTGTTACCAAGCCTTTGAGGTCTTCCACGGCAGCTACATTTGTCAGTCTTCTCAGCCGGACAGTGAGACCTCTGGGGCCAGGGGCCAGGACTGTCTTTGTTTCTTCTGTCTGCTGTGACATATTGCCACCAACCTAGTGCCTTGAACAACTCCCATTTGTTGTAGAACAGCTCTGGAACTCAGAAGTCCTAAGTGGATTGCATTGGACTAACATCCAGGTGTCAGCGGGGCTGGTTCCTTCCAGAGGCTCTGGGAAGAATCCATCTCCTTGCCTTTTTCCTCTTGTAGAGGCTTCCTGCTTTCCTTGGCTCTCGGCCTCCTTCCTCTAGCTTTAAAGCCAGGAGTGTGGGGCCAAGTCCTCCTCAAAGCTGCCATCCCTCTGGCTCACCCTTGTGCCTGCCTCTTCCACCTGTAAGAGTCCATGCAATGGCACTGGGCAACCCAGATTTTCTAGGAGAAGGTGGCCTTCTCAAGGTCAGCTGATTAGCTACCTTTGCACCTGCAATCTTTTTTTTTTTTTTTTTTTTTATTATGGGTAAAAATCAAAATTCTCACAATACATACATTTGCAAAATGATATATAAATATATATGCATATATGTGTATTTGCTTACAAAAATGTTATTTATATATATATATATATTTATATATATACATATATTTTAAGAGGTGCTTAGATTACCTAAAATATTACACGGAACCCACTGGGATTCCCATGTTGCCCACCTCCCACACCTCCCACCACATCCCACACAAACATCTCCCACAGTGTGGCCCACCAACCTCAATGAACTTACACATCCTGGAGCCTTGCCACCAACCATAGACCACAGTTCACACTGTAGACCACACTCTCTCCCACTCAGTTCTGAGTGGTGTGTGCTGATTTAAAATGGCCTACATCCATTGCCACAACAGTACTCAGGACAACCTCCAACTCCCAAAGAAGCCCCTGTATTTCAACTGCTCATCCCCTCCCTACCCAAAAAACTGTCAAGTGGCCACTGGCTCCACCTCATTGTTATAATTTCTTGCATTGCAAGAATCACCATATGTGAGCAAGAGAATACCATCAAGTCCACTCTAGTCCATAGTTCTTCCCCCAATCCAGAGGCGACTGGGATGGTGATGTCCACTCCAACTCCAAGTGAGAGAGGGCTTATATCCCATGGATATGGTGGGTGGGATGATCCTGCCTGCAGATGCAGGCCCTCTCCATTCCCTGGGATGGCCATTTCCCATCGTTGTCTCCTCACCAGGTGACTTGGATGAGTCCATTGAGCTGTAGGGTAGGAGTTGCAGCTCCACCTAGATTTCATGCACACCTGGCACATAGGTAGGCGGGAGGCTCCAGTCTCTGGAAGTATACCTAAAAACTCCAGCATCACATGTAGGTTTGAATAGAAGGGACTGGTGAACCATGTGCAGGGAGGACTTATTTGAGTCTAATTCTGTCACTCTCAGGAGCACAGATTCCAAAATAGAACCCACTGATAAGGCATCAGTCTCTGGGGCTATCCCCCCTTATATAAGACCAGGGTGTCTCCGGAGCTCTCAGGAACCCCACTGAGTGGGGTGATAGGCACCTAGATGTTCTATGAGCTCCTACTGAGGTGTGCGTAAGAGTTACCTCTGGGATGACCTCCCGACTCTCTTTGAAGTCTCTTAGCCACTTGAACTCATTTGTCTTTACCGTTTCCCCCTTTTATTCAAGGTCTTTTTCCAGTTGTGTTGCCAGTTGGCACTTGGGAAAAGTTTTCAATTAGCAATAATCGTGCCTCGGATAAACCTCATTGGCTACGATACTGCCACTGCAAAAAGCTGCCAGTTGGCACTTGGTATTAATCCCTCGTTGCCAGGGAGGCTCATCCCTGGGAGTCATGTCCCACGTTGGGGGGAAGGTAATGCAATCATATGCTGAGTTTGGCTTAGAGAGAGGCCACATTTGAGCAACAAGGAGGCTCTCAGGTGGCAACCCTTAGGCACCCCACAACTGCAGGCTAAGTCTCATTTACAAGAGCAAAGACTCACAAGGGTAGTCATCAATAAAAATAAATAAATAAATAAATAAATAAATAAATAAATAAATAAAAACATCAGTGGGTCATCCTATTTTGACAGGCACTGTCCCTACACTCAGAGGACTATTGCTGCTCCCTTGGAGATTGTGGCAGAGCTCTCCAGGCTAGGAATTCAGATTCCCTCATTTATTGTGTGATTATCCACCCATCGTGACCCTGCCCCATCCCCCGATCCTTTGAATGATTTTGTATATCTTTCATGCATATTCGGTTGAACCAATCCCCACGAACGCCCCCAGACACCCTCCCCCCAATAATCCCCCGCAGTACCCATTGTAACCCTTCTGTGATCCAAATCCTCCATGAACATTTAGTCCATAAAATAATCAAATACACTTACTAGGAAAAAGAAACAAGTGTGATAAGCTTACATGCAAGAGACAAACATAAGGAAACTCAGGGAAAAAGAAAAAAAAAGAAGGAAAATAAACAAATAATCAAAGAAAGAACAAAACAAAATAAAATATAATTAGTGGATTGGGACATTCAAAAAATGGGCAAAAAAGCAAAGGAAATGCCTTTAAATATA
>JAKSZT010054277.1:1035157-1136692 GCA_026826555.1 Tolypeutes matacus | reverse complement strand
GGATGTTAGCATTGTTATAACTGTTATGCAGATAGCAAAATATAGCAACTAAACATTGTCAGTGATTTACAGTGTAGTTTACAATTTAGATGATACAGTTTAATAAGTTTTGATGATATTTACCATGTCCTGTGTCCATTACTGAAAGGTAATGAAAAACCTTCCCCATGACTTCTTTCCCATTGCCATGCAATGCACCATACTCACAAGTTTCAGGGTTTCGGGCACGGCCGTCCTTGGAGACCATCATTCTGCTGACCACAGGGACACAATCCTCACAGCCTGGCCCCTGATGGTGCAGGGCTGTGCTTGAGAGGCAGGTGGACCTGTTTCAGTTGGTGGGTGACCTTGCTGGGTGACCTTGGTCAGGTTGCAGAGTCTCCCTGGGATTCTGTTGTCACATCTGTAAAATAGCCTCACGTACAGCTCACCTATGTCACAATGCTTGCAGCTGCCCTGGGACATAGCTGGGACTTAATGAATGCTGGCTCTTGTCCTATCATTAGAGTGGGAAGGGAAGTTAGAACTCATCTGTGTGGACCTCGCTTCCTACGCAAATCATTTCTGGCTTATCTCTGGCAGATGGTGTGGTGACGTCGGCTCTTAGATGTCCAGCAACCTCTGCCCAGCCCACCCTCTGGGCACTCTGCCCACATTTCCCTGGGAAACCAGCAACCCCAAACGCAGCCAGGTGGCATGGGCCTAGACTAACTGGTGCCAATCAACAGATCCCAAATCTTTGGCCAAAATGATTTGGTCAAAGATGGGATCAAATTTCATCAGAGCCTAAGAAGCACAGGAGACATTTTGGACGGTTGCTGGGAAAGGTAAACTTTCTCCTGCTGTGGGTAGTATGATGCAGAAATTTTGACACAGCCATTTCTCCACCAGCTGGGAAGCAACTGAGTCTGCTACAGATGCAGTGTGGCGGGCGGGGGGTGGGGGGGGGTGTGTCTGAGCATCAAACTGACCTTGGAAATGGCAGAGGCGGGAGAGGGAATCGGGTCTTTGGAGGGAGATGTTTGAGCCTCTGGATCAATCCTCACCTGAAGTCAGAACTCTCTGGACTTTTAATTTCTGTGAACCAGCTGCCATGGGACTCTCTTCACATGAAAACAAAGAAAGGAGTGTGGTCTTTAGCCTCTGGTTGATCTCCTCCAGATACAGAGCACTCAGTACTTATCTACTGAACAAAAATTGAAGGAGCTGATGTCTGTTCAGGAAAGCCTGCCACCATGTAACTGCAACTCATTTTCTAAAACTTCTTTCCTCTAAAGCAAAACAGAAAAAATCAGTACAGTCATGCATTTAGCATGAACTTCAGTGTCGTCTTCTCCTGACCTGAAGTCTTGGAGCATCTGAAGACAATTGTCTTTCCCTTAGTCTCTTCTCTCTGGGTTTCACATGACCAGTTTCTTTAACCAGCCAGTGAATGGGGTTTTAGAGTCCCCAGCACTGCAAACGCCTGCTAATACCTCTGCCTTTCCAATTCCCCTTAAAAATGTGACGTCCTAAACGAGTGTTGGGATGTGACCCCACATCTAAATGTGGTCTGACCAAAGCTGATACAGTGAGACATTCTGCGGCTTAAATGCGAGTCCTGGTGACATCCAGCTGTGCCCCGTGTGAAGCTGTGGTTTGGGGGTTGAAGGGACATCACCGTGGGAAGTCACCAGAATAGAAAGGATTCTGCACCTGCGATTCCTCGTAACTAAAGCAGAACAGGCACAGACCTCCACAGACCCCTGGACTCTGCTCAGCACTCGTAGGCACCCCAAGATGCTCACCTAGTCGCCAAGTGGACAGAGCAGACCGTCCGTGCGGTATCAGCTCAGGTCCCTCGCGGGGATTCTTCCTCGCCACCCCAGCCCAGGGAGTTGCCCGGGACTTGCCCCTGGGCTCTGGTGACCCCGTCTGAGCTTTCCATGGACCAGGCCTCACAGTGGCATGCTGGAGCGCGTTACAACTGCCCGGAATAGCCAGAGTTCTCTCGAAAGGATGCCTTCTACCCTCATAGATGTCAGCGAGGCCTGTTGCCTCGTCCAGCCTCGAGTCCATTGCCAGTAACGTGAGGGTCAGAGTGGCCAATTCCCGGCCGGTGATCAGAATGCAGCAGGGTTTGATATGTGCAGGGATGACTCTTCATGCAGCCCGGGCTTTCTTTAAGCGTCAGAAGAAATGCTGGCCACACCAGTGGAGAGGGGCCTTCCAGGTTCTTTGAAAGAGCTTCTGCTTGTTTCTGTTTACCTGAAGAAGGAACACATGTGCACGCTGGAGACTCAAGAGCAGGAAGGGAATGAGGGGGGCAGGGGACAAGCCAGGCACCCTCCCCCCCGGCCCTGTGCGTCCTTCCCAGGGCAAGGCTGGAAATGACCATCTACTGCTCGAGAGCAAGAGTGTGCCAGTGGAATTCCAGGGTCCGGGAAGGTTTCTGCTGCTTTGCTAAATTCAGAGTGTTGGTGACAAGAGCTCCCCGCTCAGGCTCCAGCAGGCCCCGCTGTCCCCTCCCCACCATCCCCGTCCCCGTGGGGCCCCACGGGGCTCTCACCTGTTCCAGGTCTGCTCAATTATCCCCTTTGGCTCTCACCTCCAAACAAAGCACCCCAAACATTCGCCACCATCCTGGGGGCCGCGGTCCTTCCTCATCCCGTGGAGCTCCCGGCCACGCCAGGGACCCTGGGCTTGTGGCCGCCCCCTCCAGCCTCAGCCTCTGTCTTCACACAGCTGAATCCTGTGTCTGGGTCTTATGAGGACACTTGCCGTTGAGTTTAGTGCCTGGCCGGATAATCCAGGACGCGCTCACCTCGAGAGCCTCACTCCGTCCCACCTGCAGACACTGTTTCTCCAGATGAGGCCACACTCCCAGGGGCCAGATGCTCCGGCCACCGTGCAGCCGGCTCTGTGTGGAACGAGTGAAAAGACCAACGTGCAATAAGCTGCATGCGTGCCGGGCACCGTGCCAAGCAGTTCTGTCCATTCGTGCCCTGCGTCTCCCCCTCCAGGGGGGCTTATGCTGCACTCACCACGGGGAGGGGGAAGCGTTAGCCCCGTCTTACAGGGAAGGAAACCGGGGACCAGAGAGTGGACGAGCAGCAGATGACAAATCCCAGGATGCAGATCCAGCCGTCCGGCTCCACAGGGAGGCTCCCAATGCCCCACAACCACCACCTTTGCAGGAGAAGGGACTGAGCCTCGGCAGCACGCCCCGAGACCCACGGCTGATGGCCAGCGCAGAGCTAAAGTTCCCCCACTACCTGTCCACTGCTGCCTGTCCAGGGCTTTTTCTGCTGCAAGATGCTGCCTCATCAAGGCTCCAAAGGTCCAGAACACTGGGTTACAGTCTAGGGGACAATCCCTCCCTTCTCCCTGGGGCTGGGTAGGTGATCGCATCCCATGGAGGTTGGCTTGGACTGTAACTTGTGTTGGCCGAGTGAGCCAATGCCTGAGAGGCACCTGGTGCTTCCATTCAGCCTTCTGTGCTTCTGCTGTTGCCACAGAAACCATGCCCTGGGCAGCCCGTGGTTCAAGGGTGGAGAGAGGCACGGGGAGAAGAACTCAGCTCAGTCCCTGCAGCCTGGAGCCTGGAGCCTGATGCTGGGAGGCGAGAGTCCAGCCTGGCCGATCAAAGTGCTGTGCAAATGACCTCTGGCTTAGGACAGAGAAACCAGTGCTGCTAGTTTCAAGCGGCTGGGTTACAGAAAGTTTTGTTCCCCAGCATTATAGAGCAGAGGGTCTAAGCCTGGACGGTTACAAATCTGGAATATGCTAAAGGATAACCTTAATGGAGTCTCCTTGGAGCCAGGAAGATAGCATCACATCACATCACATCCAGAACAGACTGCTTCATGCCACTGGAAGCCTGTAAGATTTAATGGGAGATTTGAATTTGAGATGGGACAGAAGGCGGGACAAAGACTTTGTGTGAGATGCTTAGAATAAAATAACATGATCTCCAAAAATGTCCTTACTTCTCAGCTTCTCATAATTTTTAAAGGTTTTGGTTTGCATCTAGCCCTAACTGATGTTGGGATGTTTCGTCATGACAATCTGATACGGTCAACAGAGAATCTCCAACTCACATGTAGATCTATTTACAAACAACTCCTAGGCAAGTCACCCTCCTTTCAAGACTTTCTTCCTAAATTAGCACTAGTGTGTGGATTAATTTTGTTTATGAGTGACAGCTGATCTGCTTTCTCCTGGTAAAAAAATAATTAAAATATTTTTGGTCTCCCGGTTGCATGTTGTTCAGGGTAATCCTTTCATTAAAAGTCATTTAATATTTTTCTGCACTATCTGCTGTATTTCAACAATGGGATTTTCTCTGCTGTTTTTCTCTTCTGTCATGTTTCTCATTAAGTTTCCCTTTCTGTTCCTTTGTTAGTCTGGCCTATTTTTTTTTTTTGCCTAAAACAAGCTTTGAATTTATTAATAAAATCCTGTAAATCCCTTTATTTGGAATAAAAGCATCTGTAATGTCACACATTCCTGGGCTAAGGTGTTGAATCTTCTGTTTTCTTTTTATTCTTTGAAATGATTGTTTATGAACAAGGTCTTTTGTTTCATGGGGGCTGGTCTCCCCTCTGAGCCCATTCTTCCCATGAAATGATAATCCTCTGATAACATCATCATCACCATAGCAACCAGAGGCAATGTCACAAACAGGATTATGACTTCAAGAGCCCAGATTTGCATCTCTAACCCACTACTTAAGCATCAGGCGTCTCTGTTGACTCCACTTGGTGTCCCATGTGCAGGAGCCATGTAAGGACTCCAAGCCGAGAACAAGGAGCTGGAGAAAATAATTATGAAATTGGAACCTGATTTTGATCCATCGGCATCAGGCACATACGCACAAAGCAACCTGGAGAGCTTTTCAACTTGGGGTCGTTTTGTTTTGCTTTGCCTGCCTGCCCCCTCCCCATCCCAGCCCTCCCACGAGTCAGGGGTGGTGCTCAAACCCCAAGCAAATGTCTCCTCGGTGCCCGGCAGGCAGCGGCAGAGGTGCTTGGTGCCATCAGCACTTCCTTCTAATTTGGTGCCAGTCAGGCTCTCCGAAGCTAGGGAAGAACTGACATGAAAACTGCCTATCGCGACATCAGCAGATGGTAGCTTGAGAGACACAAGTCCAAGCTCTGGCTTTAGACTGGCTTGAGTTTCGGCTTCTGCTTTTGATCTTTGACAGGTTACTTAACCAACTGGACCCTCGGTTTCTGCCACTGCAAAGCAAAGCTTGTAAATAATTGCCTTTAAGATCCGGGTTGAAGCATGCAGCATTTTCACAGAGTTAGCCAAGGCAGCTCCAGAGTGGGAAGGTGGTGGCCAGGCGGACGTGGGCCGACCAAACCGCAGGACAGGACAGGACCTGAGTTGTCCTGGAAGGCTCCTTGGTGAGGGATTGGGGATATAATTCCCTTTTACCCATACCCCTCATTGCAACGAAACCACCTTCCTGCCACCAGTGTCTTCTCCTTTCCTTGGGACCACAGTGGCAAATCGTGGGCAGCCGGTGGAGGGAGGAACCCCTGGGGACTAGTTCTCTTGGCTCCATGCGGAACTCAGAACTGTCATTGGAGCTGCTTCAGAACAGTAATCCCTGCAGCCTAAATCATGCAAAATAAAAATAATCACCCCATCAGCAGTTCATGGTGATTTTGTGATTTATTTAAATGCTAAAGATCATAAAACAAGGGCCTGGCATGCAGAGGAAACTGTTGATCTCATCAAAAGAAACTCTTTAAGTGAAAATAAATACTAGTCAGGGCCTCCCCAGAGAGGAAATAAAGATGAAGGAAGCAGGACCCAACTGGCCAAGTGCGGCAGTTCTTCAAAGGCAGCAGTGAATCACAATATCGTGTAACAACTCCTGAAGCGACCGGTGGGAATGACTTAAAGAGGCAAATACGTTGTGTCTAAAAATGACCCACAGGTGAGTGGCCCCCTGGGAGTGGACACGGCTGTTGGTGGGAGGGGTCCCGGGGGCCGCAGGGGGCCCTGAGAAGGAGCTCCCCCTGCCCCTTTACTCAGTATCCCATCACTGTGAATGGAGCAAGCTGCAGTCACCGCCAAGGCTTCCCCTCGTTCTCTCGCTGGTCCTTTGTAGGGAGGGTCCGGCTGTCTGTCGTCAGATCATTCGGACTCTGAGATGGGGAAAAGCGAAGCAGTGAACCTCGTGGCCATGGCAGAATGAATCATACGTGGCCACTTTTATTTACATTTCCCCAAATGGAAGATGGAAAGTCACTTAGTTCACCCAAAGAGGCAGACCCATAAAAAAGGAGGAAATAAAAACCCAAAACATTAAAACAAAAAAGAAAAACAAAAAGCCAAAGAGGTAGGCTTGAATGGCAAAAGAAATGGGCATTCAATGGACATGCTGGAAAGTTCTGATAAAGTTTTTCTATAGTTTCTAAAGCACGTCCTGTGATTTTGTTTGCTTTTTAATCATGGCAGCCTATTGTCCTCAATAGTAGACAGCTGTTTCTACCTCTCCAAGCTCTGGAGAAAGGAAACCAGGCTGCTCCCCGGGCCTCCAGCCACCTGGCTCAGCAGCCAGCGGCTCTGCGGGCTCTGACACCACCTCGGCCGACGGGGGCGCGCCTGAGACGGCTAGGGAGGGAACTTGCAGGTGAACTTTTCAGCACCTCTCCCAAAGGAGAGCTCTTTCTCCAGTGACGCTCGTGGTAAGGGGGTGGCACTGATAACCCAATCAGTGGCCTCCTGGCACCCCAGTCTCTACCCTCTGTTCCATGTCTTCTGTTTTTAGGAGGTACCAAGGATTGAACCCAGGACCTCGCACATGGGAAGCAGGCGCTCAACACAGAGCTGCACCCGCTTCCGTGTTCCTGTCTTTGTGTCCCTCCCACACTGGTTCTGGCCCAGCAGGTGACTGGCAACAAAATGTGAGTGAATGTGACGTAAGCAGAGACCGGAAAAACCACTCAGGAGTTTCCACTCCCTCGACGACCCCACCGGCATGCTCAGGGTAATACGAGACACCTGGAGGAAAGGGGGAGCGAGCCAGCAGAAGCTTCCCGTCCCAGCCAGGACAGCTGAGCCTGTTTGCCACGTCGTTTTTCCCTGGAAATGCTAGATGATGGAATGCAGCTTCAATGTCTAAAAACAGGCAGATGGACCAGGAGTTGCGATTCGCAGCTGCACGGCCGTGTTTCGTCTCCCTGGCTCTTCCTCCCGGTACGTGCATGTTGTCATCACTCCCAAGAGCTTGCACATGCTGGACGCCAGTCCAGAGTGCATCCTTCAGGACCCCAGGTGGCTCTCACCCTCCACAGCAGGACCCCCGGCCAAGGTCCCTCAGCTTCTGGCGTGACAGGCTCACGCTCATCCAGCTGCTCCCCTTCTCAAGGCCGCCATTTTTAGCTGAACCAGAGGATGGCTAGTTCCACCACGTGCCAGCTGAGCCACTGGCCTCCAAGCCACGAGAGGGCCAGTAGCTCGTCTGTCTTCTTTGCTGCCATATGCTTCGCATCAGGCACAGTGATGCTACAAATACATTTGTTGCTGAGTGGATGGAAACATGTTTACAGGGAATTTTCCAAGCAAAGCCTAGCAGCCCTAGCACAGACTTAACGTGTTTATATCAGGGCTTTTCACAACTGGCTGCGTATTCGAATCTCCTGGGGAGTTCTGAAAAAATACAGATGTTCACGCCCTGCCGCCCCCCCCCCCCCAACCAATTAAACAGACTCTCTGGGCTGGGGAGAGGTTTCCTTTGACTGCTCTCTAGGTGACCCTCACGTGTGGCCAGGGCTGCCACCCCTCCCTGCCCACTCTGATTTCAGCAGAGTTCTAGCCAGCTCCCCTCTAGCACTCGTCACCTGAAGTCACATCCCCAGGGAGGATTTGTAGGGTGCTCTCAGAAGGGGGTCCAGAAAAACTTCCTGTGAAGTAAAATCCCACCCATCCTGTACCCCTGCTGCCAAGGGCTGCAGAAAACCTCGCCCTCCCTGCAGCTGGTCATCAGACAAAGACTTGCAGCCCCCTGGACATGCTTGGGGTAGGGGCTTCCTGACCTTGTCAGCTGCGGGCGTTCACTGTGGGGCCCTTGACCGATGGAGGGCCTCACCCGCCCCAGAAGTCACCGCCAGGGTGCTGGGATTACTTGCGACAAAGCACAGGGCGGGAATCCAGCAGCAGCCTGGCCGGCCGGGCCGCCCCTCAGCAGGCTGACGGGCGCCTAATCTCGGGGTGGTGCCACGGCTGCGAGGACTTCCCTGCTGTGACAGGTCCCTGGTTAGGCACGTGGTCCCTTTCAGCCCAGTTAACGAGGCATCCAGTCCACGCCAGCGGCGATCGGTCAGGCAAACACCGGCGAGTGGGGCAGAGAGACCGAGCCAAAGCCTGTCTTGAAGTATAACAAAGTTCACGTACTTTAGGAAATAGAAGGCTCGGTGGGTTTCTCTAGCGCAGATTCACAGTGGGAACTCAGCCTGACTCAGAAGCGCCCTCGACTGACCTTCAGGAACAACTTTTAATCCACTCCAAGGCCGCCTGAGGCAGAGGCAATGGCGACCTTGACCGGAGCGAATGCCCTTGACCAGGGGGCCCAGTGTGCCCGATGAGCGTGAGCAGAGTGGCACGGCCTGTGCACCTGTGCCAGCGACCGAGCTGGAAGCGCAGGCTTCGCTACCGACCCATGTGAAACTGCCAATGGGCAGCCATTCTAAACTACCAAGGCACAGCAGTTTCACAGGTTTTAACCCAAACCCTGGGCATGGCTTGCCTGTTTTTCTGGAACTATCTCGGTTGAGATACAATGGAAACGTACTTGGCTGGTAGGTGCAGCTCTGCCACGAACTGGCTGGAGGACATTTTGCCGCTGACGAGCCCTTGTCGTGTTCTTCCTCTGGTCCGTGGCTTCCACCTCCATGAAAAGAGGACATCGAGCTACTAAATAAAAGCAGCCCATGTTTCTGGGTGCCCACAATGTCCCGGGAAATGTGCTAAATGCTTAATTGTTTCAAAGACATTTACCAGTCCTTCACAATACTAAAGGTAGAGACTATTGTCAGCCGTTCGTCAGATAAGGACATTGGGCTCAGAAGACTCTAACGTCTGAGTGGAGAACCCAGAGCCAGAACGAAAGGTCGGACGCTCACCTCTGCACGGCAGGTGACTCCGTGACGTGCCTCCATTCTCAGAGCAGATACGCCCTCCAACTCCAGGATTCGATGAGTACCTTTGACAACCTGTCGTTTCACAGCGTGTTTGCTGTAGACTGCTCACCTTCGGTGGCATTTGTGGAAAGTGATATCTAAGCCACCTTCTGTCCCGCAGAGCCCTTCTCTGTCATGAGGGATTCTCACTTGCTTTATTTTACCCCGGGTATGGTCGATCAGCACTCAGCGTTCCTTGCTGCCTCCTGGTCGAGTGCCCTCTGAGCCCCCAGCTGGCTAGCAGACTCTGCTGCGCTCTCAGCCTGCCGCCCGAATGGAGCAAGCAGCCGTACCGGGGAGACCCACGTGGCAAGGGCCGAGGGGGCTGGATAGAGGCCTCAGTAAACGGCCCTCGAGGAAGGAGCTCCTCCTCCAGCTGAGCTCTCAGATGAGACCCCAGCCCTGGCCAACACCTTGGTCGTGGCTTATGAGGGACCCTAAGCAGAGAACCAAGCCCAGCTCACCTGGGCTCCTGAGCCACAGAGGCCACGAGAGGAGTAAGGCCCGCTGTGCTCGTGGTCAGTTGTTACACAGCAATAGATAACGCTACCTTTGAGTCCAGAGTTCCAGGTGAGATTCTCATCTGAGACGTGGAAGGCAGAAGGGAGGCCACCGTCTGGCTTCCTTTGACTGTTTTCCGTGGCTGCCTTGTCCGGCCACGAGTTCACAGGTGCAGAGAGGCCGGCCCAGCCTCTGCCTGTGCATCTTCACAGCAGAGTCCTGAGCCCGGTTCTCTAACCAAAGGACTCTGCTTTCCACATGCCGCAGGGCTCAGTGGTTCTCTGCAGTCTGATTTCCCACCCGCTTAAGGTCGGAAGAGGAGGGAACTGCCCAGCAGGTCACTTCACGGAATGGCCTGCGGATCTCTGGAGTCCAGTCCCCCTACCCACGCAGCCATTCTCTAGCTCCTCGTTCCCTACCTTAAGCCACTCTCTGCTTAAAACGCCTTGAGTAGCTGCTGCTTCCTGCACTGAGCCCAGTGCCACCTGGGCTCTAGGATGGCTTCCTGGGAAGCGAAGGAAGCCCTTCAGTTCTCTCGCCATTTGCCAAAATGCTTTTCACCGCGCAAATTCAGGACACTTTGAATCTTGGCCAAACATGAATCACGATGCATAAGCCTACCTCACGTGCATGTGGGGCTTTGCAGGTGGACGAGCTCTCTCCATAAATCACTTCCTTCGCACCGCACAGCAGCTCCCTGAAGTGGGTGGACTCACCCCATTTCATAGGCAGTAAATGCACTGCCAAGCCAGTGATGGACCCAGGACTCCGTCCAGTTTCTACCCCAGCTTCAGAACTGCCTTTCCTCATAATGGCGTATCCTGTAATTCATTGCTCTGGTGACTTCCTAAGCTATGCCACGCTTAGTTTTTCTAGTTCCTACCAACATGAGCTGCCAAAGAAAACGGCCATTCGGTTTTACTTCATGGACATTATTTTCTCATTCATTCCCATGATACTTGCTCGATTGTCCAATGGATCAGGCGTGAGAAGCAGTTCCTCTATTTGTGATTTTCCCAAAGATGCTGGTGCCTACTGCTGTCAAGGTCAGGGCAGGGTCCCAAGACCCTCCACCAGGGGAAGGAGCAGGGCTTGAAAGGCTCTGTGCTCCCCTCTCCCAACCTTATGGGCAGCTGCTGCCAGATGGTCTCCTTCCTCCTTGGTTCAGAGAGGGCACCCTCTGCTCCTCCCCGTGCCCAGGGGCTGTGTTCCCCCAGAAGACTGCCTTTCCTCATCCGCCCACCCGCAGGTGAGCTTTTCCCTACTTTGTACAAAGGCAGCCGGTCCTGGGGAGGCGGCGTGAACAGGATCTTTGGAAATCCCAGGGAAGTGAGGCTGTCAACCAGAAATCTGCCCAAGATTGTGCAGGTACCTCCTAAACTCCAAACCATGCTCACTCTGCAGGGAGTTTATTCTTAGCCTGTGTTCCAGGGCCCATGAGTGGAAGTGGCTGGAGGACAGTGATGGGAATGCCTGATGATTCCTGCTCTCCCAGAGCGATGAGTCCCCATCCCTAAGCCCTCCATCTCTGAGCACCCCACCTCTAAGTCCCCCATCTCTAAGTCCCCCATCTCTAAGTCCTCCATCTCTAAGTACCCCATCTCTAAGTACCCCATCTCTAAGTCCCCCATCTCTAAGCACCCCATCTCTAAGTCCCCCATCTCTAAGTACCCCATCTCTAAGCACCCCATCTCTAAGTACCCCACCTCTAAGTACCCCATCTCTAAGCCCTCCATCTCTGAGCACCCCACCTCTAAGTACCCCATCTCTAAGTCCTCCATCTCTAAGTACCCCACCTCTGAGCACCCCCATCTTAAGCACCCCATCTCTGAGCACCCCTCTCTGAGTCCCCATCTTTGAACCCCCATCTCTGAGGTGATCAGACAAAGCCTGGGCAATCACACACCCATCTGGTGGGGGATGGTGATGAGCTGTATAGACAGCCGTGTCTTACCAGATGATGTTGGGGGCACTCTGTCCCTCCTGGAGGTGCCCCCCTCACTTCCCATCACCTCCCCATTGCAATTCAAGTGACTCATGGGTGGGAAATCTCCTGAAGGCAATTGTCTTCCTCTGCAGCCTCCCTGAGGGCTGTGATGCCCACCTGCAAGACACTGATGGCACAACCCTTAGACGTGTCACTGCTGAGCCCCATCCACGAGCGGAGGCAGCTGTGCTATTCGAGACAGAGAGCAAGGGGAAGACAGAATTGCCCTTTGGCTGGCATCGGTCTCCAGGTAGCCTGAATGTTTTGTCGTGTGGCTCCCCTAAAAGCAAAATTAGCCCTTGCCTAGAGAAGGGGCACCATCTGCTCAGAGCATCTTCTATTCAACGCAATGAAGGAGGAAGCCCCCACTCAAAACAGTACAAGATGGCTGGACACATGGCCCCAGCACTGGACAGCCGAGATGGACACACAGACTCACACCACAGGGCCCCCGGGGCGCACTCGTCGGCAGAGTGAGCCCTCAGGGGCAATGGGAGGTGGGCTTCGTAGTGCCACAAGGATGGATGACTCCTGGTTCCATCAGGAGGATGTGATTTGTTGGTTTGGACAATTGTGCGGACTGGCAGTGTTGAGTCCAGTCGGATTGAGGAGTGGGTGGGGTATGCCTGGTCGAGCTGATGGGGTGCTAGCTGGGTGTTGGGGCGTCATGTCTGGAGGGAGCAGGGGAGCTCACAGTTGGACCTCTGAGGCCCCGTCAAGCTCAGAGATGGTAAGGCAATGCTGGGTCTTAAGCTCAGGCCTCGCAGTGTGCACTCTGATTTTGGCAAGCTGCTAAATCAGGCACCGATCTTCTCTTTGTAGGCAAATGATATGAGTTCTCCACTTTTAGGTGAGGTATAACCTAGGCTAAGGCCAGAACTGCACAGATCTTACAGGTCCAACTCAATGAATGAAGCCTAATGATGCACCCCGGCACCTGCCGCCCATAAAGACGGACCCTAGAAGGCTCCTCCGTGCCCCTTCACAGCCGTGCCCCTGGAAGTCGCAGCGTGTGGCTCCTGCCACCACAGGTTAGCAGCGCTGTTCTCGACCTTCATAAAAGGGAACCGTTCAGCACATACTCTCTCATGTTTGGTTTCTTTTGCTCAGCATTATGTGTTGGGTGTAACCTGTGGCTGCAGTACTCAGAAGTTCATTCTGTTTAACTCTTGAATAGTTCTCCTTCCTTATTTTACACACATCCGAGATTCTGAGAAGTAAATTAACTTGTTTAAAGTGGTGTTAACTGTCGTGCATGGACCTGGTGAAAACCATGAAGTCAGCAGATGAGAAACTCAAGTCTGAGCAAAAGATGTTCCAGAAGAAGGGCCAAGCCCATAACATCCCTAAAACAGAGCTGAACTTCCAGCTGAAAGGAATGAAGCCTGTGAGAAATAAGAGAAAGCAGTCCATGCACGTCCAGAAACTAAAGCAAGGCTGGCCGGGGGCATCCCTCCTGTGACCTTGAGGCTGTAGGAAAGGTCAAGGTAAGAGCCAGGAAGGTGAGATGAGGACAAGGGAGTACTGGTGGGCCTCTTAGCAATTTGCATTCCAGGTACCAATAAAGGAGATTTCGTTGGGTTCAAGAAACCCTATGGTCAATGTATTATGGGGTTCAGATGGGGTTCGGGAGCCCCGTCCTCTAACATCGCCTTGGAATCCCGTGGAAGGGCTTCTCTGCTGCTTCGGGTGGCCAAGCCCGAAATGAACCCAACATTCCCGAGAAAGAGAGGAACACCCACCCTTTCACGCATCATTTTGCAGCAAGGGAGTCCGCTCCACAGAGCGCTCCTCCCTGGTGCTGTTTCTGTCCCACCCGCGCTGCACGCTCCCCCCGGCTCCTTGGAGCCACGCCGGCGACATCACAGGGCATTGGCGGCGCTGGTGGGCGCAGCGGCGGCCTCTGCATGGAAAGTCTACACGTCAGTTACTCTTGAATTCTTACTACTCAAGACCCGCTTGTTGCCTGGTAACAATTTTCACGGCTGCATTAAAAGAAGAGGGCTGAAAGAAGATGGCTTAAAACCTGGCAGCAATTACAGAGAATGCAGAGCCTGCTTTCATTTCAGAAACCAGTACACAAATGGATCTCCCCATTCAGTCGGTATTTCATTATTATTTAAATCGGTCTCACTCGACTTGAAGCCAGGCTTTGTGTCAACACTAATTCCACAGCCCTTGCCTCTGAGCCTCTTCAGAGAAGGAATGGCAGGCACTAAAGAGGAAAGGTTCCTTCTAACTGGCTTTTGACTTCCTCTTGGCTTCAGAGTTTGTGGTGAACAGGGAAGGCAGTAATTCTGTAACCAGATCACAGTCCCGAGAAAGAGCATTTTTATGCCCTGCTTCCTCCAAGAAGCCACCCCAGAGCCTTTTTTCCTTACTCATTGTGGCTCAAGCAAGCAAATGCTCAACTGCCCATTGACTGACTCATGCATGAATGGCCTGGACTGCATCGTGAGTTCTTTGAGGACAGCAACAAGTTCTAGAGTATTTGTTTCTACATAGAGTCCAGTACAATCCTGGGCCTGTGGACACTTCTCGACTACTACCTCACCTATCTGATGACTGGACAGTCCTTTTACACACAGGTCGGTCATAGCTTTGGCTGATTTCAACCCATTATGTAGAATGGGATGTTTTGACAAAGTAATCAAGCTTTCAGAAAAACTTGGATGTGCCCAATTTTTGTTTTGTTTTGCTTTGTTTGTTACTGCTGTTTTAAACTCAGGGTTCAGGAGAACTCTGTCTATAACAGTATTGTGTGGAAGCAGACTTCATGCCTGATAAAAATGATTAGAAGTTCTAGGGTTATTTGGGAGGCTCTTTCCCTGGTTTTCAGCCTCAGTACTACCACCATTTGGGGCCAGTTGTTTCTCTGTTGTGGGGTCTGCCCTGTACGTGATAGGATATTTAGCAGGGTCTATGAAATGCTAGTAGCACTAAATCGCAATAATCAAAACTGTCTCCAAATATTGCCAAATGTCCCTTGGGGGATGGACAAAATTGCCTCTGGTCAAACCCCACTAATCTAGTTCAAACACCACCTCCATAAAGAGGCTCCCCATGGCCAACCATTCAAAAATAACTATCTCCCCACCAGTCTTCTCTGATTTGTTTTCTCAAGAGTCTGCATCATTATCTGAACTATTTTAGTTTATTTTTCACGTACTTATTATCTATCTCCCATCTTATGTCTTAATTGCCCTTATATCCACTGTGCCAAAAAACATTTCCCAGCACATAATAGATGTGCAGTAAATATTTGTTAAATGATAAATATATTCTCAATGCAATACTGTGTGCTCTAAGAAGCAATGTTTTATATACCCAGGAATTGACTATAAGGAACTTCACCAAGGCTTCACAACGCATTGCAAGCATCAGTGTTACATGATTTTAAAGATCGTTGGAGGCAGACTCGTGAACAAAGAAGGCACGAGGTCCAGCAACTTCCAAGAAATGAGAAAAGGGAACCAAATGAGGTGAGCTCCAAATTCACCAAGGCATTCTGTGTGAGAGCACTTTCCAAATCACAGCACAGGGAGTTAAAACACAAACAAAAAACAGAGTTTGGGAATGCTGAGGTGGTTGGGATCTGTGAAACGGTACGCGAAAAGAGGGAGGAGGCTGGGAAGAGAAGGAGCTGCAGATATCTGCACGGATCCTGTTGAACATTGCAAGGAGGGCTAAGCTGCCAGTGCACAGGGAAAGATTCTGCAAAGCCTGGCAGAAAACAGCTCCTGGGAGGCTGTGAGCGCGCAGAGAGCCTGTGTCTTCCAGGGTGCACAAGCCTGAGCCACACGGCAGTTCTGGCCGCCCAGAGTGGACACACTCCACTGAACGCCAAAAACAGTAAGTTGAGATCCAGAATGGCAATCCCCTAAGAGTAAAGCTACTCAGCTACTCTAGTAGAAGATCAATCGTAACAAAGTCGAAACACAAGCTCTACAGGGTAAGACTGCTCTGCTACTAGGTAAACTGCCTACCAGAACAAAACACACGCTCTTTGCGGGAAGACCACATAACCTAGACAATGTATCAACCAGTTTCCAGCATACAAAAAAATGTGATACAAATGTAGAGAAATAGGAAAAGGTGGCCTGTACACTGAATAAAACTGCCAATGGTACTTACTCAAAGGTGATATAGATGCTAGCATTATCAAATGAGGATTTAAAAATAGATATTATAAGTATGTTCAAGTATTTAAAGGAAAAGGCAAATGAAACAAGTATACAAATGGAAAACCTCAGTGGAGACATGGAAATTACAAAATGGAAAAATGGTAATTTTATAACAAAAATGTAATATCCAAAAATGAAATATTCATTGGATACACTTAATGGCAGAATGGGGCTTGCAGAAGAAAAATTCAGTGATTTCTGAAGATAAAGCACTCAAAATTATGTGAAATAAAGCACAGAGGGAAAAACACTGAAAAATGTAAATGGAGGCTTAATGACTCATGGGACAATATCAAATGTTCTAACATCTATTTTAAATCCCAAAAGGAGAGGAGGGAAATTTGATTGAGGGAAAAAACTTGAAGAAGTGGTAGTCAGGATTTTTCCAAATTTGAGGAAAAATAACAACCTATTCATAGATCCAAGAAGTTCAGTGAACCCCAAACAGGATAAGTACACACGCGTGTGCACACACACCACACAACCATCGAGTGTTGTGAACACAGCAGATTGTCAAAAACCAAAGATAAAGAGGAAATTTTAGAAGCATCCAGAAATAAAAGACACATTATACACAGGAGAACAACTCTAATACTTTGCACTGGCCTCATCAAATGCAATGCAAGGCAGAATACAGAAAGACCTTTCTAAAGTACTAAAATAAAACTATCATTCTAGAATTCTGTATCCAAAGTATCCTTCAAGAATGAAGGCAACATAAAGAAATTTTGAAATGACTTGATAATGAAGGACTCTTCTTTTGCAGAATGGTGCTACAAGACATGTTCAAAGATGCCCTTTGGGCTGGAGAGAAGTGACAATGGGTGGGAATTTGAGTCCAAACAGAGTGACAGCTGATGACAACGTGAATAAACATACTTTTTTCACTTCTTGAATTTTAAATAGATAATTAACTTCTTAAATAAAAATAATAGCCATATATTGTGGAATTTATAACAGATGTAGAATTGATGACAACAATATCATAAAGGACAGAGGGGAGTGAATGGAAGCATAGCCTTATGAATTTCTCACATCGTACATGAAGTGGTAGAATTTAATTACAGGTGGACTGTGGTGAGTTATGATGAATATTGTCATCCATAGCAAGTGAAACTACACCAAAATTAAATAAATAACCTAAGATGAGATATGCTAAGATAATGAATTATAGCTAAAAAGCCAGGGCATGAGATAAAATGGAATGCTAAAAAATATCTTAAGGTAAAAGAAAGCAAGAAAAGAGGAGCAAATAGGAACAGATCAGTTAAGGAAATAGGAAACAAAATATTACTAACCATATTAGTAATTATATTAAATGTAAACAGATGAAGCATTCCAAATTAATAGCCAGAGTGTCAGACTGTATTCAAAAGCCGAAACTCAAACCAGCTGTTTATAAGAGATGCAGTTTAAACTTCAAGACAGGTTAAATCTCAAGGGATAGAAAATATATGCCATGCAAACACTAATCATAAGGAAGGAATATATGATTCTGTTTTGAGATACACTATTCCATATTTGGAAAATGGCCTGTATAGTATTTATCATCCTACATGAAACTCCATAGATGCAGACAAGAGTCTAGAAAAAATGTAACTCTTGATTATAAGACAGGTTGCACTGATAACACAAAAGGGACACATTGCTTATTCTAAAATAAAATGGCATTGACTGAAATACTGGCCCCAAAATCGTGCAAAGAGGAAAGAGGGTTTCAAACATTCTTCAGGCCACTGAACAAGAAACACCTACTGCTTTCACTTGCTTTGAGAAAGTTGGAAAATGCCTTGAAATTGAATGGTGAAACACATTGGATTCTTATATAGTATTTCCTTTAAGCAAAAATAAAAGAGCCTCATTCTTTCTCTCTGTAAGGGAATGCTGAGAAGGTGGAAAAGGAATGGCACTGACCTCATCTGTGATCACCTAGTTGAAGTTAATTCTCACTGTGACTGTACCTATCATAGAAAAAAAAAAAAAAAACTGGGAACATGAAATTCAGCCTTTGTCATATCAGCCTCAGACATTTTATTTATCAAAGATTTTTTTACTCTGAAACACTTTCAAACTTACTGGATAGTTACAAAAATAATGCAAACTCCATACAGAGAACTCCAACTTACCCCCATCTCCCCAGACACCCAGATCCACCGATTTTAACATTTTGCCAAATTTACCCTATCTATCTGTCTGTCCATCATTCCATCCATCCATCCACTTACATCTGTCTAGTTACCAATCTGTTTTCTGAACATTTGAGTGCACATGTATACATTATACTCGTTGAAAACTCGATACTGCCATGTGCATTTCCTAAGAATGGGGATGTTCAGCTATGCATCCACCTTAGCTGAAGTTATCAAGTTCAAGAAATTCAACACTGATGTAAAACTTAGAGTCTATGGTCCAGTTTTTTCATATGCCCCAATAATACCCCTTTGAGCCTTCTCTCCTCCCTAGTTAGGTCCCGTCCAGGATCATGTATTGCTTCTGTCACTGTGTCTTTTGTTGCTCTTTCTTTTTTTGTTGTGGGAACATAGACACAGCATAAACGTTCCCATCTCAGCAGCTCCCAAGCACACCATTCCCTGGGATTAATCACCTTCACAATGTCCTGGGGCCCTCACCTCCTTCCATCACCAAAACCCCCATCTTTCCAAACAGGAGCCTGTTTTTCTTTAACTCCCCACTGCTCCTCCTGCCCCCCACCCTTGGCAACCTGTACTCTCATTTCATATTCTCTGATATATTTTTTTTTTACCATGGGGCTTAAATTTAGCATTCTAGATAAGTAACAATCTCATTTGATTTGATACCAAATTAACTTGAAGGGGTATACAAACCGTGTTCCTAAACAGCTCTGTCCCCCATGCTACATGCCAAGACATTATGAGTCCAAAACCACTGATGTATTATTACTCTTTTTGCATTTGCCGTTTAGATCCTATAGGAAGTAAAAAGTGGAGTTACAAACCAAAAACACAATAAATAAAGTATAAGCTGGCATTTACACCTACCCTGTTGTCACCCTTCCAGAGATCTCTATTTCTTCATACAGCCGCGATCTGTTTTCTACGGTCCTTTCCTTTAGCCCGCAGGACTCTCTTTAGTGTCTCTTGGAGGGCTGCTCCAGTGGCGATGACCTCCCCCAGCTTTTGACTGTCTCAGCTTCAGTTAGGGAAGACTGTTTCTGTGGGATATGGCATTCTTGTTTGGCAATTTTCTTTTCTTTCAGCTCTTTAAATAGGTCCTCCTGTGGTCATCTTGCTTCCATGGTTTCTGATGAGAAATTGGCACTTAATCTTATTGAGGCTCCCTTGTACATGACATGTTGCCTCTCTCTCCCAGCTTTCAGAATTCTCTCCTTATCTTTGGCATTCAACAGTTTGATTGTGAAATGCTGTGGTGTGGGTCTATTTGGATTTATCCTGTTTGGAGTGTGTTGAGCAGTTTGAATGTGCATGTTCATGTCTTTCATTAGATTTGGGAAGTTTTCAGCCACTATTTCTTTGAATGTTCTCTCTGCCCCTTTCTCTCTTTCTTCTCTTTCTGGGGTCCCCACAATGTGTATATTGGTAAGTTTGATGGTGTCTGTGGCAGTTTGAGATTACTTATGAATCCCCAAAAGAGGAAGATTATGTCTGTAAACTAATCTATTCTTCTGGGTGTGATACCCTTTGATTGCATTACGTTCAGCTGAAGGGCCTTTGATTAGATTACCTGTTAACATTGATTTAGGGCTTTTGATTCAGCAATGTCAGAGGGTGTGACATTGAGCCCTGTCCCCTGCTATAAATGGACGCTAACACAGACAGACACAGGAAGAGAGAGCTCTGTTGTCATTTTTGCCCCTGCCGTGTAACGGAAAGGAGAGGCTCAGACAGCTGAGGCCCCAGGGAGAAATGATCCGTTTGCCTGAGTGCTTACAGCTGAATTTGAGAAGAGAGCAGAACAGCTGAGACTGGTTCAGGAAGCCCTAAGAGACAAGCCCTAGGCCAGCTGTCAGCTGAAATCTGGGAGGAAGCAGAGCAGCTGAGCCCTAGAGAAGACGCCCAGAGGAGAAGGCAGAAACCCCCGTAGGGCTAACCCGCCATCTTGCTTCACCATGTGGTGACACGCCAGGATCGATAGTAGTCGACTTTGGTAAGAAGGCACCTCTTATGGTGCCTTGAGTTGGACTTTTCATGGCCTTGGGGCTGTAAACATTTACTGCAAACAAATACCCTTTATAAAAGCTAACAGATTTCTGGTACTTTGCATTGGCAGCTCTTTGACAGACTAAGACAGTGTCTCACAGGTTCTCAGGCTCTGTTAGCTTTTTTTCATTCTTTCTTTCTGTTGCTCCTCAGACTGAAAGGTTTCAATTGTCTTATCTTCAAGTTCATGGATTCTTTGTTCTGCCAGCTCTAATCTATTGTTGAACCTCTCTATGGAATATTTAATTTCTGTTACTGTGATCTTCAGCTCCATTTGGTTCCTTTTCATAATTTCCATTTCTATATTGATATTATCTCTGTGTTTATCTACTATTTTCCTGATTTCCTTTAGTTCTTTGTCCATGTTTTCCTTTAGCTCTTTGAGGATATTTAGGACCTTTTTTTTTTTTTTTTTTTTAACTTGTTGTCTGATATACACCAGGTCTGATGGTTTCTAATGCTTTAATCTTCTTCTATGCCTGGGTCACTACTTCCTATTTCTTTGTATGTTTTGTAATCTTTTGTGGAAACCTGGACATTTTTGGTTTATTAATGTGTTATTGCTGGAATTTAGACTCTCAGACATCTGTGCCTTAAGCTTGTATCCAACCAATGTTATGACAGAACTTTCCTTGAATACCAAAATCTAACAAAAAAAAAGAAGAGGAAAAAAAAAAACATCTTTCCCAGTCCTTGCAGACTGACCAGTGAGTGTTCTCCTTCAGGGCTTATCCATATAATGAGTTTAGAGACTAGCTCGAGGCCAAAACATAAGGACTTCCCTGATCTTTTCTGCAAGTGTGTCTTGTCTTGGGCATGAGCATGTGGCCCTGGAAATTCCCCCAGTTACTGGGGTAGGAATGCCCCTTTTTCCTAGGAAACATTCTCCTCACGGTCTCTGGCACTGCACTGTTTGTCCTACAGCCAGCAGTACCTTGCCCCAGGCAGCATGACTTGACTGCTCCCGCACAGCCTACAGTAGAAAACTGTGTCTCCGGTACTCAGGGCAAATTCTGGGACAGTGAATCCCTCCAACTACCAGGCTTACAAGTTCCCAGTATGTGTATAAGGGTTACTCTGCTCCATCCGGAATCAGGACCAGAGACCCACACTGAGCTGTGGAAGGGTGGGGACCAGCCAGGATGCCGTGAGATCCTATCACTATTAAGTAGCCTTTTTCTTGATTTGGTATTCACCCTATTACTGCAGTCCTTTAACTGTTTTCTGGAGCTTTGAGACAGATGTGTCTGCTAGTTCTTGCTGGTTGTTCAAAGCTTCTGTGGGGGGACAGGGCCATGAAGCATCTCATTTTACCATCTTGATCAGGGCAGGGCCACTTTCAAAGATTTTTAATAAAATAAAAACATAACAAATACATCAATGTTTTCTTCTCTGTATTGTTAGATCCAATTTTCTTTTCCCATCCTCCCTCTGCAGTGGAAGCTGATATAGTAACTTTGATGTGTACCCAGCCTATGACTTTTACCTGGTATTGTGTGTGTTTGTTGTAATTTACACAAAATGTATTACACTGCTCAAAGCCATCTGTACCCTGACTCATTTAGTAGAATATTCCACTTTTGAGAAGGCTCTATGTTTCTGTATGTAGAGTTAGTCTGTTCATATTAATTGCTGTCTAGTAGTCCAGAGTTTATCTGTTCCCCTAATAATGACTATTTTGGCTTCCCCATTATTCCCCTGTTACTAACAAATGCACGATTGTAGATATTCTCCTGGTGGAGAGGTATTAGAGATGGTATAGCTGGGCACAGGGCTGAGGCTCTGCAGCTTTCCTAGATGCAAACTCGTTGCTCTCCAGCTAGGAAACGTTGCCTCCCTGCATCCTGCCTTCCTGCCCTCACTTGGTGTTGTCAGACTTTTTTTTTTTTTTTTTTTTTTTTGCTTTTTGAAAGTATGATTAGTGTGAAATGGTGTTTCACTGTTAACTTTTTATTTTCCCAAATTCTAGAATTCTAGTGTAGTGGAGCACCTTCCCATTTGTTCCCTGGCCTCGAATGCCCGTCAGCTCATCTCTGGCATTTTGGCTGCTCTTCACCCTGCTCCCCCCAAGGAGAAGATGCAGGTGACAACCAGGGCAGACGTGTCTAGGGATGCTTCACTTCTCTCCCCCGATGGCATAGTTAAAGGTGACGAAATAGTCTTCACTGATGTACACTACACATGTTAATCTTTGCATTTGATGCTGGGGTGATGTACAGAGGTACAAGTCAGGAAATTGAGCAAGTTCATCAGCACCAGCTATTTCACTCATGGTTTAGTTCCCTGCTCTTTCATGCAGCAAAAACAGAAGATACCAAGAAAGCAAATTCCTAAAAAAAAAAAAAGGAAGAAAGGAGAAAAATGAGTAAAAGGGGTAAAAAGGGCAAGAGATGAATCTGTGGCTCCTGCAAGGAGACACCACAGTGATTGTCCAGTTCTCAGCAGACACCTCAGCTCACCTCCTGGAAAGCCACTGCAATGGCCGCGCAGAGAAAATGCACGGAGAGGCTGTGCATTCACGTCTCACTCAACACTGGGGTGAGGCAAGGAAGCTTTCTCCCCCTCCTCCATCTCCTTCTTCTCCCTTTTCTCCTTCTCCTCCTTCTTCTCTTTCTCCTTCTCCTTCTCCTCTCCACCTCCCACAGGCCCTGCCTGTTCTTTGTATAGTTGAAAGTCCACAGCTGACATCAAAGTGGGTTCTCCCTCCCTGGAGGCTGAGCAGACTCCGGCCGGCGTGTTACCCTCCCGCGCCCCTCTGGGCAGCTGCCCATCACCGTGCCAAAGGCAGAGAGGCAGGTAGAGCAGAGGGACTAGGCCCTGGCGAGTCTCTGGGCAACACAGACTCCCGAGCCCATGCAGAGTTTCTGACTCGAGGTTTGAGAATCTGAATTTCTTAGGCATGCCCTCGTGGTGTTGCTATTTCTGCCTCCTTCTTGGAACACTGGTTCTCACATCTGTAACCTTTTCTGCATGTTTGTGACACAGAAAAATAATCATTGCTAACAACAGTGGTATTTAATATGTACTGAGGACTCACCACCCGCAAAGAACTGGAACGCATGGGCTGCAGCAATCGCAACCCAATAGCTTTAGTTACTGAGGCCTCTCGTCGCCCTCGCTGCCTGCGCACTCACGGCCACTGCCGACCTGCTCTCACGGAGCTGCGTGCAGCGGGCTCCCCATGTATCAGACGACAAGAGGAGGGCTCAGAGACCTTAAGCAGCTGCCCGGAGGCCACGCTGCCAGCAGCAGCAGAGATGAAGTTCCAGTCTACAGCTTTCTGACTCCAGATCCAAGCGCTGGTGGACCTCCCCGGGCAGGGAGGCGGGGGAGCGGGACCCCAGTGCTCAGGCGCTGAGCCCTCAAGGCCCCAGTGCTTGGGTGCAGGGCTCGGCGCCCTGGGTGCGGAGATGCGCGTTCTCGGCTCACGGCGTCTCAGCCTGCTGGGCGGATACCACTGGCCCTGGCCCACCCCAGGCTCCCAGAGGCTAAAGCACTGCCCGGGTCCCACCTGAACCTGAAGGAACAAGGATGCGGTCCTGGGCCCTGGGCCGTCTGTCCTCGGGGATAAGATGCTTTGTGTGCATCTCAGCGCTTCACCCCAGCAGCGGTCTGTGGGGTTACTGCTGTAACCCCGACTTCACAGGCTCGGCAGTCACCCAGCTGGGAACTGACTGTGGAAGGTTTAGAATCCGAGTCCCAGCACGATGCCAGCTCCTTCGCAATGCTGCAGACCCCGAGGCCAGCAGCTTCATCAGGATGCAGAGGGGCCCTCCTGTGAGCCCCAGGGAAAAGCAGATGCAGCCTTCCCCCTTGTCCCACTCCATTTCACTGTTTTATCTAACGGTCCACCTAATTGCACTTAATCCACCAAGTACCCAGGAATTTCAAGCCAGTAAAGAAATGGAAGGAGCTGAGGTGGCGCAGGCAGCAGAATACCTCTCTCCTACATCGGAGGTCTCCAGGATCGAATCCTGGTGAAGACTGGAGGAGGAGGATGAGAAGAGATGCCAGCCCAGATGACAGAGAATTGCCCAGCAAATGGACACAAAAACAGCAAATGGGGAAGGGGGTGTTTAAAATGGATAAATAAATAAAATCTTTAAAAAAAAAAAAAAGAAATGGAAGACAGAGCAGAGCAGGCCTTACAGTGGTGGGAAGCTGTGGGGAGGGCCCACGCTGGCAGGACGCACGGGCACGACTGCGTCTGGCTCTGACTGCCATCGCCCCGGTGCAAAGGAGCCGAGGTGTCTGGCCCCTTGGCAGTCTCCTCCTGTCACAGCCTGCTCTCTCCAATTTCTTGGCAGGGTGAAAGAAAAGGAGACCCCTGATCTAATGAAATGTTCCAGCAAGAGGATAAATTAACTTCGCCTCCGACTTGTCCAAACTATTTATTGTAAAATATTCAGTCGATCGGAGCTGACTCTGGCAGCTTGGCATGGACCAGCGGCCCCATGCATCTGGAAGAAAGTGCTGGATCCCCTGACACTCTTCCCAGTAGGGTTTTCTCCTCTTCCTCTTTATTTTTATTTTGAAAGGCAAATGTTTACCCAGCTAGTTGGTTAGACTAATTAAAATATGACTCCCTGTTTTTGCCTCCTGTGGCACACCCTGATTGCTAAAGAAGCACGGGTAAGTGCATACAGTGGAAATACAGATGTGTAGGACAGGCCAGGACTTGGGGGGCAGGCAGAGAGGTGCCCGAAGGAGCCGCTCGCTCACGGGGGGCCTCAAGAGGAACAGCTCCTCCATGGGGGCGGGGGACCTCTCTTGTCTCACCCTGGCCCTGACCCGGTAAGGTTCAGGAATTGGATAGGAGACCAAGATGATGGAACGGCCTTGGTGCGGAAGTCAGCATGAGCCTCGATGGTTGGCAGCCGCCTTGGCTGACGCGAGCAGAGCCCATTCTCCGATGCTGGTGCCTGTGTGGGCATCCGTGTGTCGGCATGTATACAGATGGCCCGGGCACGGGAGGTCAGACCGCCAGGGTGCTTGGTTCACGAATGCAGGGTGGACCACGGAAGCTGTACTTTCATAAATCAGCCCAGGGGCTTCCTGAGCCAAACTTGGAGAAACACAGAAAGAAGTCAGAACAACCAGCCTCCCCAGATATTTCCTAACTGCGTTATTGAAGTATAATTCACATGCCATAAAATTCACCCACTTTAAGTGTTTGAGTCAACAACTTCTAGTTAAGAGAGTTGAACAACCATCAGCACAATCCAGCTTCGGAGTGTTTCCATCAGCCCCAGAAGGACCCACCTGCCCACTTGCAGTCTTCCCTGTTCCCAGCCCCAGCCCCACGCATCTCCTCAAGTTCTTAAAATGAAAAAGAATTGCAGAGATATCACGGACATGCATTTGGGAATGGGCCCGTGTGCATTGCCCTTTTCTGTGCCCTGCGGAGAATTGCTGCCCTTTTCAAGGCAGAGAACAATATTGCATTTGCGGCTGCTGTTTTCCTTTTTTTATAAAAGTTTATTGATGTATGTTATTCATGCATGCACATACATCAACAGTGAGTGTACAGTAAAAATTGTGAACTTACCAAACAAACATGCATGTCATCATACAGGACTCCCACGCATCACCCCACCACCAGCACCTTGCGTTGTTGTGAAACATCCGTTCCAATCTGTGGACTAACTATAGCCCATATCTTACATTTGGTGTATGTTTCCCCCAACCCACCCGATTATTAACACCCTGTATTGGTATTCTATATTTGGTATAGTTCATGAGAGAATGTTTGCATATTTGTTCTGCTGGCCACAGTCCATCATCTACCACTGGATTCCCTGTGTAATACAGTCTCATGCTTTGCACAGTCCATTCAAAGTATACAGTCAACGGCTCTCGTTTTCATCACAGTTATGCTGTCGTCACCTCAGCCAATTTTAGAACATTTCCATTACTCCCAAGGTAAAAATCCCATGTCCCTTTATACCTCCCTGTTGTTGTCCCTTAGAATTGATATAATGTCTTCTTTGCCATTGCTGCAAAAATACTACATTATGGCTAACTATCATCCATAAGTTACATTAGTTGTAATCTTCTAATATTCTTATACTTTGTAAAAGTATTCTTAATACTTTGTAAAAAAACATTCTTATATTTATACTACCAACCACAATCTTCATTCACCACCAAGATCAGTATGTTTTACATTCCCTAGATTATCCTCTAGCTTCCTTCCTGCTGACATTTACATCCACAGACTACCGCTTCCAGCCACAATCACCATTATGAATCAGCAGTGTTAGTTATACTCAACAAACTGTGTTACCAACAACTCTATTCATTTCCATGCTTTTTCTATTGTTTTCTTTTGATCCTACTTCTATTCAAGAAGAAAAACTATGCCTCAGTTGGATCAAAGGCAAGGACCTGCCTCCTCATTTCCCTTGCCATTCTCTCCATTACTATTTCCATGACAAGCCAGGTGGATTCCCTATGAATCTGACAGAGGTGAAGCTAGGAGAATGCTTACTTGCAAGAGTCTTTTGCAAGATACTATGAATATACCTAGCCGTATGTTCATGTCGACAAATGTGTATCTAAAATTCTCAAAAGTGGTATTTCTGACCGGCAGTGGTCAAGACTGTTCTGTCTTTCCATGACAACTTCCTCGAGGCATGCCAGCGTAGGAATGGCCTTCAGGGGCACGTCCCCACCCCCACCCCCCCACCCCCCACCCTGGTGGACTATATCAGCTCACTCAACATTTGGACAAAACATGGCAAAACCGGAGGTGACTGGGCAATTTAAACAACCAACTACATGTCATAGTGGAGGAGAAACTCAAGGAACCAGAAGCCCGCCTGTGGAAAGTTCTTCCTAATCTTATCACTCATCCACGAAATGAACTTGACAGATTTCCCAAGTTTGACAAGTAATCCAAGAAATGTATATGACATTATTAAAAAACAAATTTTGATCCATTCGATTAAAGGCTGAATTACGCTTTGGCCAGTCACCCCGTTTCCTCATTTCTAAGCTGATTTTTCTTCCCTGATTACTGTGACTCCAACGACGCGTGTAGCTCCAACGTGCTCTGTGGGCTGCCCAGCGTGCACCAGCCGCGGCCACCTTCTCCCTCGTCATGACTACTAATGACTTAGGGACTCTTGGTAATTATGATCACTCAGCTGACCGTGGAAACTACTAAACCAGCATGAGGTGCAGATATAGTGGGGGGTGGAAATGTTTTTAAATGCGACTTTTTAACGGTGTGGAAGCTCCTCCTTGCTGGGTGTGGGCTGCTGGACCTGCTTCTCCCTAGATTACCCCATATCCTGACAGTGTCTTCTTGGTGGCTGACCTTCTCTGGGTCCCAGGAGATCTCAAGCTTCCAGCCATGGGGCCTTCAGAGAGCACCTGCCCCAGCCCTCCAGCAGAGGGGCCTCCTCCCCAATCCCTGCAGTCAACCAAGGGAACGGAGAGGAGGAGCAAGCAGCTGGTCTGGGATCCACCCCTGCCGTCCCCAGAGCCGTCTCTCAGCTGCCCAACCCCCACTTTCAGACCTCCTCTTTCTGCTGCGGTTTCATCTGTCGACACATCTCTATGTGCTATCGCTTTTCTTCTATTTCAGAGAATTAATCATCTGGAATTGCCAGAAATATACTCAATTCTCCCAGCAGTTGCCCTTACCCATTAGTGAGAAAGTGGCTGCCGTCTCCCTCTCCAGAATTATCTGTGCTCTGAGGTCAAGACTGACAACTGCAATGAAAAGCCATTTGCTTTAGCAGCGTTAACACACTTTGTGGATAATTATATAATTTTTCAGGTATTCCTGGGGATTCACTTCCGCAGTCCAATCTTATGAGTGAACTTTGACAATCGAAAATTATGGGTAATTTCTGTTAGTTTGGGTACCGTTTCTTATAGTAATGAGTAATTATTAATAAATGGAGAAAGTTGTACTAGGGATTCAGTCAATAAATAAGCTTTTTTAAAAATGCTTACATAGAAATCTAAAGCAGAAAGATGCAAGGAAAGGCCATCTCGTGGTCTTTAATTTTTGTCTTGGGCTTATCGTGCAGTTGCTACTCGTTCCCAATTTAATTAAAGTCGTGGGGAATAACTGGCCGCAGGGCTACATTTCCAGCAGCAATCCCAAATGCCAAGGAGCTTGTGAATTTCTCTAACAAGAGATGGGCAAAGAGCACCCATGGGCTTTAAAGACACTATCCACCCTCCCCCGAGCCCCCACCCCCAAGTCCAATTTGTAAAGCTTGGAAAGGTTTAGCCCAGCACTCACAATGGAAAGGAAGAGAAAACGGCACCAACAGCCTCTTCAGCAACAATCGCCCGTTGTTTCTCTAGTATTCCAACTATCAGGCCCATCCAGGCCCCAAAACTAGTGGTTCCTGGAGGCCAGCAAGCATCTTCCATCCCTGCTTGGCAATGAAAGGAGAGAGCGCGTGCTCCTTCCTTCCCACACACTCACCGGAAGGCTTGCTCCTGAAGCTCTGGGCTGGAGGAAAGAGAAAGCCCCCGAGGCCAGGGGCAGGCTGGCCTGTGCCAAAGGCAAGGAGGGGCCGCTGCAGCAGTGACAGCATCTGTCACCGACACCGGGGAGGGCTCAGGTTTGGGGGCACAATGGAAAAAGCAGGGGCTCCACCCTCCACCTCAGCTCCCCAGCTCAGCCAGGAAAGTTGAGGACTGCTCCAGAAAGCAGGGGCCGCTTGCCTGGGCCCAGAGGGCACTAGAGGCGGCTGCTGTCAGACCCACGGGAGTTTGGTCTCACTGGGGGCAAAGGTGAAGGAGGGGAGAAGAGGCTGGGGGGGTGGGTAACCTAGAAGAGACAACGGGCTGGCCGTTTAACCAACTGCGGGAACCGGTGAGCGGTTTTAAGCAAGGGAGTTCCGTGATCCAATTGACATGCTTTGTAAGTTCATTCTGTGTGTCGGCTGCAGCACCTTCCGGAAGGAAGGAGTCGCTGTCGCAAACTTAGGAGAGAGGAAGGATGCCTGCACCAGGAAATGGCAGTGGGACTGGAGAGAGATGGGCCTTTGTCAGGGAAAAGCAGTCAGGTCCAGGAGCAGTGCCATTTACAGAGCTGGGGCCACACTACCAGGACTTTCAAAGACGTAAGGCCGGCGCGTGGCGGGCAGATGAGGGGGCACGGCCTGCAGCCAGCCGAGGGCATGGATTGGGCCTGGGGTCGGGAATGCTGCAGAGTCAAATGGCTCTGCCTTTCCCCAGGGCCCCTCTCTGTCCCCAGCTGTGAGAGGACACACGATGCCAGCCCATACTCCATCGTCCCCGTGTCTTCTCAAATTCTCCAAGGCAGCTGCCAGCTCCGTCTACGCCGAACTCACCTCCCCAACACCAGTCTTCGGGACAGGCTCCGGCCCAGCGACTTGCTCGGTCCGTCGCGCTGCGTCTTTCCTGTGGCTCCAGTCTCCACTGCAGAAGTCCACACCAGCCCTCGGTTTGCAAAACAAGTCTAACTGGATTTTTCCCATTCCTTCCTGGTGCATCTATTGGGGAATTATCCCAATTTGCCCCCTTGGGATGGTCTGGCTAGAAATTGGCAGCTAGTTGACAAGTTTGTTAAAACAGTTCCCCTGAGCTTGTCAGTGGGACGTGCCCAGGGAGCAGCCCCCTGAGAATTTACCCCATTTACCCCGGAAGTCAGATCAGGGTGTGGGGCTCCTACTGGGAGATCTAATAAAAAAGAATCACAAGCCGCGCTATCCGGGGAGCTCTGGAATTGGGAGTCGGCATTTTACTATTTTCTTCTGCTCTGGATAATAAATATTTAATCTTCAGCAGTTGGGAAAGAACTGAGTGAGCGCCCAGTGCGTTTGGTGCAGCATGTGTGAAAAATATATGTGGTGTTTGTACCTTATACCGGATGGGGTCCTGGGGTTGCAATGCAAATCACAGCAATGGATGCCGCCTGCAGTAATTCGAAACTAAAGGAGGATGGAATTCATTGGCAGGTGACGTGGTGACTCAGAGAGCAGAAGGGAAGAGCTGGTCAACCAGGTGCCAGGAAGAAGAGAAACTCGTGCAGAGCTGGGGATCTTAGTAGCTGGACTGCTGGGGGCCCCTGAGCTGCTACCTCCCATTCGTTTGGGGAATGCAGTGTTCACACATGAAGAGTTACCCTACCTGGGCCCTGCTGCCCCCGACAGTCACGGAACGCACACCTGCACTTCATCTCAGCCTCTGCTTGGATGTCGTCCACCAGCAGGCTCATTCCAAGACCCCTCTCTAAAGCTGCCCCTCTCCATCTCTCTTGCCACAGTTAAGACTGTGTCTTCCTGCTGTCTGGCACGTCCTCGGTGCCTGATACAGAGCCTCGCCGAGCAGGGATACTCGGTAGATATCTGTTGAGTAAATAATGGAAAGGGTCCAAACCTTTTGTATAAATTAGAGAGGGCTGTGCTTGCACCATCATTTATTTTGGTGTTTGGCAGCAGGGAGAAGAATGTTCAGGGGTGGGGAGAACTGTTTGCGGGTCCCTCGCCGTCTTTCAGAATGAGAAAGTAAAAACTTTATTGACCTACAGAGAGGAAATGGATATTTATAAAACTTTGATTACTTGCATCATTGTCTACAACAGGGGTTAGCAACTTGGCTGGCCCTGGTTTTGTAAATAAAGTTTTATTAGAACAAGGCGACGCCCATCCATTTATGCCTATGGGGCTCTCGCGCTGCAATGTCAGAGTTAAGGATGAGCGAGCGAGACCACGTGGCCCTCAGACCGAGCGCCGACCAGCTGGCCCTCTCCAGGAGGCTGCCGAGTGCCTGGCCAGGAGAACACGAGGCGGATGACGCTGCTGCGCTTTAGCGTCTAGATTACACAAGATCCAGACCCAGCTGGAAGTAACTGGGAGACAGGGCAGGCCCCTTCTTTCTAGAATCTGCTGAGCCTGTGGCACCTGGGAAGGACTCCAGGGCAGGGGAGGCACAGCTCTCGTGCCCGTCCCCTGATGCACGTGAAGAAACGTCCACCACGGAAAACCCAGACGTGAGTTAAGCCCAAGCCCCTCCGTGGCTTCAAACAGAGTCTCAACAAACTCCTCCAAGCTTCCGTTTCTTCATCCAAAAGCTGGCATGTTAGTATCTGCCTCTCAGACTCAATCTGTTGTGGGGTCAAATGTAACAATTTGTGTGGAGCCAACAGCCTCCAGCCCGTAAAAGGTGCCCCCAAAATAGTAGTTTCATGCCTCATTATATTCCTAAAGTCAGTGGTGTGCTGGTAAATGCTTAATAACCAGGTTTCTGGGGAAAAAACAGAAAAGGAAAACCTGAATGAAGCATCTGCCAATTTCCAGGGTGAAAATGTTTCTTCCGTGGCTCACTCGAGCCACCGGTGATGTCATGCGTGAGCTCCCTTCAGCCCAGGTCCTGCACACCCAGCTCGGAAGCCTTTCCCAGGTAGGCGCAGTCGGATGGAAGTGGAGTCACGAGCCAGTGTCTTCCTGGTGAGACTCAACGATGATCCTGGCCTCTCGTTGCCGCCCTGGGGCAACCTGCTGCACTTTGGGGGCACACCTGAGCCAAAGAACTTGCTCGGTCATGGACCATGTGGCTTTGACCTTAACACCCCAAAGGAAAGGGCAGTTTCCCTACTTTTCCCCACTCTTGTGGTCCTTGCATTTCCCACCCAGGGCGAGAGACCAGAGGCCCCGGGAAGCTGGCAGTTGAGTCAGATGCAGAACTCTGGGGACAGGCTTTGCCATAACTTCCTCTCTGACCCACTCACGGTGAAGACCCCATCCTCTACTTGCCCAGGTCTGACGTGCCCTGTTTTCTGTGGCCTTGAAAAGCCAGCATTAAGAGGTAATTTAGTCCATAAATGTTGTCCATTAGCCCAGCTCTGTGGAGTTGCAGCTTCTTGTTCGCATTTTAAAACTCTGCCTTGTTAGGCACCCCCTTTCTCATGGACCCTGCTGCTGCCAGCTGCTCATTTCAGAGTATTGTGACTCTCTGGTGTTTACAGGCGGGCTGAGAGTGACATTCTCCATCTAACTCGTTTTAAAGGAGAATTACACAATTCCTCTGTGTATCAGGAACTGATAATGTACCAGTTGATTATAAGATGTTTTAAGGAAAAATAATACCTGGTAAGATATGAATTAGATGTGGGTTTATTTTTCTCTACAAGTTGCATTTACAGCATTTTTCATCAATTCAAAGCATTCAAATAAAGATCATCTAGCATTCCCGGTGTAATTATCCCCATCAGAGAACATACGCCACTCTACAAAGCTGGGGAGCGCTATGCTGTCTATTTGTTGTGAAGTGCCACCGAGAAAGAAGTATCTATAGTAACCGCGTGCAGGTATTCGAATGCCACTCTATTTCCTGATAATGGGTCCATTAATGAAATAGCAGTTTGATTTTCAATCACACTTAATGATGCCTTTTGTGTAGCCAGCATGCATATACACCAACATGTTCCAATAGGCCATTACGAGTGGGGCACCTGAAGGCGGAGAGGGGGAAGAGGTACAGGTGGGACAAGACTTCTAGGCCCAGCTCAGACAGAAGCCATCGCAGCCCTCCGTTCAGTGAGAGGCTTGTGTGCTCTTGCTGCTGGAGAATCAGGTGAATTCTGTGGTTTCTGTGGATCTAGCGTCACTGACGGCCTGTGCTTACTACCCTTCCAACGTCATTTTTTAAGAGAACGGAAGGAAGCTCTGGGGTGGGCCAAATCCAAGCTTCATGAAGGAGCCCCACGCCTCGTGCAGTCTAAGCCTTTCTGCCGTAAAGGTCTAGAGAGGTGAGCAGAGCCGGTGGAGGCAGCCCAGGCCCCGCCCCACCTTCTCCGGGCACCCACGTGTGGGCACAGGAGCAGGGCTTGGTCGGAGGCTGGTACGTCTGTGGTCGGCCGGAGTGGCCGAAGCACGGATGGACGCCCCTCCAAGCTGAGGTGGTCAGTGTGGCTCTCAACAGAAGGCAGAGCTGAGCCAGGGAAGGGCGAGCCGATCCGCTGGTAGCGTCAATGGACAGCGGGTCAAGGGGGAGCCTCGAGGCAGAGGTCAGGGGGCAAACACAGCGACTAAAGGAGAACACGGGAGAGAGGGAAAGAGAGAGGCCCCTGGGCTCCTGCCGGCCCCCACGCTGGCTGCGCTCCCTCGAGAGACGCTGCCGCCTTCCTCTTCTTGCGTCCCTGAGTCTCCTCGGGTCCTTCTCCAGATTCGCCTTGTTCCCGAGCCTGAAGGACCTCGCCAGAACCATGTGCAAGGGCTTCCTCTACAGCAGTGCTCCTTACAGGGAAAATTCCACAACAGCTGAATGGTCTGCAAGAAGAGACCAGTGGTAAACCAACCTCTTATATAAACCAGGAGTTACCTGATGGAATAGGGAACAGTTAATGAGTCCATTCTCAAAACTGTTTTGAGAATAAGGGAAATGCTTGTGACATGAGTACAAGAAAAAAGCAAGATGTAAATTTGCAAAGAGAGATGAAGCCAGTTTTGTGCTGCACACAGGCCACACGGAGCTGCAGGCGGTGCTGGAAAGGGGCAGAGAGGGACGTGGGCATTGCAGGGGGGTTAGTTTTCTTCTTAGAAATTTCCTATATTTTCCAAAATTTCTATAAGAGCATTAATCATTTTCATCATCAGAAAAAGTCATGGTTTTTTAAGTACATAAAGTAGAGTATCTTGCTGGCAATTGCTATCAAGATATTAGAAGGATGCTTTAGAGACACCACAAAGCTCTCGGGACAGATAACTTGGTCGGCCCAAGGGCTCCACCATCCTCTCCTGGTAAATCATGTGCAGAATTAACGAATTTCAAAACTGGATTTGAATGCCTGCTGACCATTCTCCAAACGTTCACCTGGCTTTCCCACCGCAGGTGCCTCCTGGTGGATGGTGCAGGGGTGGGCGCCGCGGCCTCGCCGTCTGGCCCTGGGACCCCGAGGTCCACTCTGAGGCTGGCTTTGGGGGGGAGCCTCCATCCCCACACCTGCCCGGCAGAGAGAGTGACATGACCGGAACCCCCATGGGCCCCTCACGGGCCTCTTCCCCAAGTCCCACCCTGGGAGTGAGGGGCTACATCAGGGGCCGCGGACCCCTCAGCCTCAGCCTTTCACCACCCTCAGGAGCAGAAGGTTGGGAGGAAGTGCTTACACAGAAGCACCTTAGAGGGATGCGAGGTCGTCTCTCCCAAGGCTTCACCCCTCACAATGGCCCCCTGGAGAGAAGAGTGTCCCTGAGGAATCTGCCCTGAGCAGACAGGCGTCACTCACCTCGGGAGCCCCAGGTCAACCTGTCCAGGGGAGCAAAGCCTGCTGAGCCCCCCTGCCCCAGGCAGCTGCCTCAGGGCAATTCTTCCTGGAGACAGAACCGTTGACTCAGAAGACCTCGGATCTCAAAAGCCTAACTGCGGTTTGCCTTGATCTGTTACTTAATCTGGTACCTTCTGAGTGGAATGTCCTTTCTTGAATTCCCACTCAACTTTCTGAAACCCTATTCTTTATGGGCAGAAGAGACACTTTAAGCTTTGAACAATATGTAATATTTTCCATCTGTATGTAATATTTCCTACTTACGCCAAACTAATGAAATTAATGAAAACCAAGGAGGGAGTGGGTTTGGGGAAAACATTTTTTTTTTAATGTAATATTACCATAATTTAAAATATTTCTATGACTCTGATTTAAGAGATATATTTATTTATTATTTCTTCCTTATGAGTTCTGGTGCTTTTTAACGGAGCCACCGTCTCATACAAAATCAGGTTCTCCTTGGATTAATATCATTGAAAATTAAATTGATTTATAACCAATTTTCTCCTCATTTAAACAGCGACCCACAAGGTTTCCTCTGGGGAGCCCACGGGATCCGAGAAGCGATGTGTTGCTGGAATTGCTCAGTGAAGCAGAGCCCGTTGCAAACATGCACAGGCGGCGGCGGGTGCTTAAGGGAGCGAAACTGTGTCTCCTCGTTTGGCATTCCTTCCTCCATTTTGGAGTTCTTCACGCACTTTGCTTGGGATGAGGAAACACTAGCTGGGCAATTAGGAGACGACCCCAGCCGATTCCCCTTGGGCTCGTCCCCGCCTGGTGCTCGGCTGCTTTCTGCCCTTCAGAATGGTCCGCAAACCCCAGCTGACATCCCGGGAGCCGAGACGCCCCCGCCCTGCCTGAATCTGGGAATGACAGCAGGGGTCCTTTAGCGTCGTCGCTGAAGCGTGGGCTGGATTTAGAATGGGCCACCAGATACTACCCACGGCTGCGAGAGAGAGAGAGAGAGAGAAAGAGCCGAGCTGCTGAGCAAGCCTGCGTCTCCTTGTGTCACGGTGGCTCGGGGTAAAGCAGTTGGCCACACGTGTGCGTCTCGGTGGCCGAGGCCACGGAGGAGGGAGGCGGCTGTCGCTGCCGCTGGGTAGCTAGCGCCGACCGTGCCAGCTCCCTGAGCCGAGCTCTTGCTGGGTGCCCGGCGCTGGATGGCAGGTTTCAGCCACGGCTTCACGGGGTGGGAACTTCATCACCCCCGTTTTCATAAGTAAGGACCTGGAAGCTTAGAGATGGAGCACACTGCCCAGAGAGCACAAGGGGCCCCCACACACATTTGGTTTGGGGGTTTACTTTCCTCTGCAGCACTTTTTTCAGTGCTTCATTAACATAATCCACATTTTATTGATCACGCTGTCCTTTGACCCTGAGTCCCAGGAGGGGCTTGAATTCCTCAGTTGTCCCCTTGACAGTGTCGCCTGGCGCACGGAAGATGCTCAGGGAGCGTTTGCTGAAGGAATGCACACACACCTGCTCCTCACCGTTTACGCTGCCTGCCATCGGTCGGTCCAGGCTCAGTGAACTCTGCCAACCCAGAAAGGCCTTTCTGGAAGCATTTTAACCCAGGCTGCCAAGCTTCCGCTGTCAAAATGTTTTCAAAGGCTGGCCGTGCTGCCCTTGGGTTTCCTGTCCTTTTCAGTTTGTCCTGGACCTCCTGAGCCCGAGCCTTTCCTGCCAGCGCAGGGCTGAAGTGCTCGCAGGCTCCAGGCTGCCATCTCCCACCCTTCCTGCGAGGCGCTCTGGCTGCGCGTGGCTCTGCGGAGGGCAGCCTGCAGCAGGGGTGAGGAGGAGCACTTTCGGGGGACAGGCCCATCAGCTCCACACGAGCGAGCAAAGGGAAAGAGCACTTTGGAAATAGTTTTGATCCACAGGATTGTGTTTCTCCTGCAGCTTGAAAAGAGCGTCTTTTCCTAATAACAGTAGCAATTAAAAATTAATATTAAAAAAAAAATTTAATATTAACGGCTCCTATTTAGCTAATGCACCTTAGAGGCCAGGGCTTTGACACGTGCTTGCCCCGCACTTTGCCCCTGGGTCCCAGCAACCACCGTAGATGGGACGGAACTCAGCCCAGAGAGGTTAAGAAAGTTGCCCTCTCTCCCCCAGTGTGCTCAGGAAGCCCGTGGATGGGCTGCTCGGGTACGCCCCTCCTGCGTGCGCTCGGCCTGCCGGCAGCCGCTGCATGCGTTTTCCTGTGCACACGCTGGTGGCTCCCTGAGGCTGGCAGTCCCCATCTAACCCTGGCTGTCGAGCGAGTGCCAGCTCCGGCTGCCGACCAGGTGCTTTCAGAGACGAGGAACCGTGTGGAATGTTCCAGGTGGAACATCAGTGCTTCTCAGGGGCGCCCTAGGTCCTGCCATGCTTCTCCTCCCGGGGTCCCACTGAGCTCTGGGCCCACCTGCTCACCTGCCTGGCCGCTGAAGTGTCCCTGTCCCTGGAAACCCACAGGGCACTAGCGCGGGCTCACCTGAGGGCTTCCCCGAGTCCGAGGCCCAGTTCCAGCCCTGGGTGGCCGTGGGAAAGGACTGAGCAGCCCCTGGGCCTCTGGGCCTCTGACTTCCACTGGCGCAAGGGGGACGGCTGGGCTGACTCAGAGGGCTGCCGGGAGGAAGAGCCCGGTAAACCCGCGAGCGCCTAAGGTGCCTGGTGGAGGGAAGCGCAGCCGTTTCCATGGGCCCAGCACACTCCCAGCACTCGCTCTGCCCAGGGCACTGGCCTTCGCCGGCCTCCGTCCCGGAGACCCAAGGCCATGGGCGTCCTCTGATGCAGGGGCCTGACCTAACGCTGGCCTTGAGCGGCTCCACCTGCTTTTCCACACGCAGCTCAGCAAGCTGAGCAAGCCCTGGCAGGGTCTCCAGCGACGTGTCTGAGTCCCTGCCGCTCTGGAGACAACTGCCCTGGGCTGTCCCCGCCAGCCGATGGCGTGTGCGGCGAGCTGCCCCTCCAAAAACCAGGGAGATGTGATCCTCGCCATTTGCCAGTTTCCATGGTGTAAATACTCCCTCGATGGCTGATTTCAAGCTCTGGATGGGCCGTACCCTGGGGCTGGAAAGAGGGTTAGACAGTGTTTTGCCATAAAATGACACAAGAGATCTCAGGAGCAGAGACAACAGTATGCCGCAGTGAAATTATGGGAAGGTGGTGCATTTTGAGCATGCATGACGTTTGTTTTTCAAATAATTTAGTTTTAAAGGTATGCAATTGGATTTTTAATAACAGCTGTTTAGCCGTCAGCTTGCACAATTCCTGAAATCGAGCCGCTTGTTGGCGCGGCTGCGGGCTGCCGCGGTCCCCAGCGCCCGGCCTTCTCCTGCTGGGCTCCGGGCCCTGACCAGTAGCCCGGCCCCGTGCCCACGTGGGCTTTCGGGCGGCTTCTGCTCCTCGCTGCCAGGAGGCAGACACGGAACACAGGCGGTTCAGGCCTGAGCCCAGGGTTCAGGCGAAGGGGGTGCGCCTAGTCTGCCCTGCCCCGCACTGCGCCCCAGGGCACAGCCAAAGAAGCGCACTCCGGAAACTGTGACAGGGAACCGCCATTCCCTCCCAGGACACACCACAGGGCAGCAGCTGTCAGCCTGTCCTCGGGCCTCCTTGTCTCTGAAATTTGACTCTTAACATACCAGAGGATTCGGCAGAGCTGAAGGTCAGTTTGTCCATCGCAGTGATTCTCTGGGGGCTATTTCCTGGCGCTAAAAATTATATTTGGTTTCAACTAAAACACACAGGCCAAAGAAACTCACCAAAAACAGCCACTCTGTGATGCCCGTGACGCGTGCTCACGCCTGAGAAGCTGGGTCCTGGGCTCTTCGCCTTTTTTGTTCCACGGACCCCTCACTGGGCCCACACTCTGCTGTGCATCATTTAATAAGCCCACCTCGCCCGCACCCGCACGTCCCCACAGGACGATGCTTTTTGAAGTTCAGGCCAAGTGCGCGGACTCCTTGTTAAGGACCCTGCTGTAGGCCCCCACGACAGCCCGGCCCCCGCTGACCGCTTCCTGAGAGCGAGGTGGCCCTCAAGCCCACACAGCTAGCGCGCGGCCCAGAATCCCCCGCACCCGCGGCTTCGTAGCTGCAGGTGCGGATGAGCGAGCTCCGCGTGGCATTCGGCTCTCCCGGCTCCACACGGCCGCGCCTTGCCCCGCCAGGCTCCCATCACAGGTAGTCGTCACGTCTCCGCAGGCTCCTCTGGCGGTGAGGGTTTCTCAGACTCTCCTTGTTTCGGACGAGCTGGGCAGTTTCCGGGGTGCCCTGGCCCTGGGGGGCGGCCGCCACGGCGGCAGAGGGCGCAGTGCCAGCCTCTTGTCTGGGGGCGCCTGACACCGCGACTTAAGGGTGCTGAGCTCGATCACGTCACTTCCCTTCCCTTCTCCATCTTTGGGAACGAATCACTAAGTCTTGCCCACATTCAAGGGGGCACCTCCTGGAGGGGAGAGCAACTACGCGGATCGCTTGGAATTCTTCTGTAAGGAAGATTTGTCTTTTCCATTTACTGATTTATTTTCAATCGCTTATTTGCATCACTATGGACACCTGCATACACATGTTTACACCTCGGGCTACAATCCAACGCTGTGGTGTCTATTTGTTGCTCAAACCACTCCAGTTTGGGTGCTGGAGACCCCTTTCAGCTGCCCCCTGTGCCTTTGACCTCCGTTGTGTTTCCAGGCTTATCTTGTACTTTACCTGCCCTGGTCTAGAAGCAGCTGTTTCCCCAAAGAGCCCCGGCTCCTTCCACTGGAGAGCAGGGCTGGGCGCCGTCCAGGCTCCACAGAGACCCTCATTTGGCCACCGTCTCCGCAGGAAGCGTTCAAGTACGGAGGCGCGGAGCCAGAGTGGGCCACCCCTCTGAGACAGGGCGACGCGGGATTATTCAGTGAACCCCGTGGACTAGCTCACTAGGTCTGGATTCCAGCCCCACTTCTAGCACTACTTTTGGGTGACTTCTCTTCTCTTCTGTAAAGCAAGAGTATCACGGTGGCCACACACATGAAGATAAAATAATAAGGTGAGTATAAAACGCTCAAGACAGTGTTTTCACAAGTCAGCTGGTCCCAGCAACTTATGGTAGCAACTCCAGGGATGGAGTCCAGCTGCCTCAGTTTCTCCAAGAGAATGAAGAGAACACTCAGCACCCAGCTCAGAAGGCCTCAAACACTCCTTACCCTGCTTCCCCACCTCTGCGGCTCCCGCGCTGGCCCCAGCCATCATCCTCTCCTCCCAGGAGAACCACATGGGTTTTTTCACTTCTGTTCCCTGAGCAGCCACTGTAATTACTAATGAACAAGGGCATGATTCCCAAAAGTGCATTTCTTCTACCAGCTTGTTGAGACCTAGAATTCTGCAATTAGAGATTCATTCCTTTGGCTAGAGATATTTTCTCAGCTTATCAATCCTTGTCCTGGGAGGTAACATTTTTTAAAACATCTGTTGCTTTGACCCAGTGAAACCAGTCTGTTGGCTTCTTTCATTGTGGGGGTGACCTGGAAGTAACCGTGCAAGCAGTGGGTAGCGAGCGGCGTAACAAGAGAGTCTGAGAAGGCTGAAGTCCCTGTGGTCGGGCTGGGGCCAGGCAGGCCCAGAGAACAAGGCCTTGGAAGGACCAGGCTTTATGAATACAGCTGCATTTCCTCTCCTTTTCAAAGCTGTCTCTCCCCAAATTAATTATCTCCTTACTTTCATGAGGACAAATCTATTCGTAGAATTAAGCAACAAACAGGCGTGGGGTTAGTGTTAACAGATTTTAATGACGGTTTAAGGAAAGTTCAATTCAATATATAGAAAGTTCCAGAGTCAAACATTTGTTTGAGAGAAATCAAAAGATTAATACCACAATGGAAAAAAAAATAGACAACAGGAATAAAAATTATCAAGATGCACATGAAAAAAATGAGCCTTTAGAGATGAAGGAAATCAGAATTAAAACACTGGTGTTATTTTATCCACCTGTCAGATTAACAGAGGTGTGGAAGTACAATCGCACCTGATACTGGTGAAGAGGGGTTAGTATTAGCCACAGGATTTTGCAAGGCATTTGGTGAGCTATATAAATGATATTTATACATATCATACAAATATACCTGTATATATATATTTATATCTAGATATCTAGATCTAGATACAGATATGTATACCAAACAGTTAAATATGCATTTCCTTTAACCCAGAAATTTTATGTTTAGGACTGAGGAGATTTTTACACAAATACATAGAAATGTGTGCCAAAGATGTTTAATATCCCTCTTTCGACAATAGCAAAAAAAAAAAAAAAAAAGGAGGAAGGAGAAAGGAAGAAGGAACACTTTTTGAGAGGTGCCTGGTGAAGCAGAACCTGAGAGACACTGCCAGCTGGCTCTCTGCACACAGGGACACAGGGGAGGGAGGCCCTGTGGGGGGGTCACTGACAAGACTGCTACTAAATGCACAGGCCCCCCACGGCCCCTGGGCCTTGTGCAGCCTCCCAAGAAAGCCAGGGCTGCACATCTTCATGGGGAGCAGAGTCCCTGGGAGGAAAGGCCCCACAGGCCTTTGTGGCTCTGAAGCTGAATGTTACAAGGACGTCCCTGTCAGGTCAGAAAGGACGAGACCGAGCAGAAGAAGAGGGGGGTGGGCAGGAGAGGGGTGGCTGGTTTAGCCACACAGCGGGGCCCCATGAGGCAGGGCATGACCAAGGCTACGTGTGCTTGACTGCAGCAGCCTCTTCAAACGCTGAGCTGGCAGGGCAGGGGTGAGGCCCAGCTGGGCAGGGCAGGGGTGAGGCTGAGATGATCAGGGCAGGGGTGAGGCCCAGCTGGGCAGGGCAGGGGTGAGGCTGAGATGGTCAGGGCAGGGGTGAGGCCCAGCTGGGCAGGGCAGGGGTGAGGCTGAGCTGGGCAGGGCAGGGGTGAGGCCCAGCTGGGCAGGGCAGGTGAGGGCCGCCTGTGCCAAGATCCAGGTGCTGGAAGGATGCGTTCCAGTCGACAGGGTCAAGGTCAGCAGGTCCAGCCCAACTTCCTTCTTCTCGGCTCTGGGATTCTTGACAGTCCAGTGGGTGAGGCCTCGACAGTTCGAGGGGGACCTTCTGGGCTTCGCAAGGGAGAGGAGAGTCATGGGGACGTGGAGCTGCGGAGACAAGTTGTGGGAGTTTCAGAGCCCCTGGCTCAGCGGAGGGACTCGCTCAAGTTGGTAAACGCACAGCAGCCCTTAAAAACGAGGCACAGTTCTGTGGCCACGAAAGAGCCTCAAAGGGAAGGGGACAGCAGGTGAGATCCGAGCGCAGGGACCCGTGGCTCTGCGTGCATGAGCCCACGTGTAAGAGCGGGCGCCGCCTGCTGCTGGGGTGGGCCTGACCGCATGCGATGGGCCGGAGTGGACCGTGGGGGGGGGCTCCCTGAGCCCTCTGGGACTCGTGGCTGAGGGTCTCAATTCCCCCCTGCCCGGCCAAGCTCCCGGCCCTTGGCACCGCCCCCTGGGGTGAGTCATCGTTCGCCCCCTTGTCCCCCTCTTTCCCAGCCCGACGTCTCCCACGTTCCGCCGTAAGGAAGCTCCTTCTGCAGATGCCCGCGTCTCTCGGGCTCACCCGGGGGCCCAGCGGGTTCTTGGGGTTCTGTTTCGGCAGCGTGAGCCTGGCCTAGCGGGGGACGGGGAGGACACGGGCCGCGCCCGCCTCGCGCCCACAGCACCTCTGCCCTCGGGGAGGAGACGGGCGCTGGCCGCCCACCCCTGCCGCTGTCTCCTCTGCGTGGTTCACGATGAGCAGGGTCGCTGTTCAATGGGGGAAGAAGGACCCCAAGAGAACTCAGAAGACGACGCCTCAGCCCCGGCCCCCTGGGGCCCTTCCCCGGAGCCTGCAGAGGAGCCCAGGGCGGCCTTCTCGAGAGGCCCACAGGCCCGAGAAAGCTCCCGGGCGCAGGGCGCTGTCACTTCTGAGACTGCCGACTCAAGGGGGCCGGCAGGTCCTCTCCTCTAGCAGGGGGCTCAGGCCGCAGGCGACGAGCGCTCCCTCTGTATGTCCCCTGGCCAGGGCCGGGCCTCCAGGGAGCCCCGTGGTGGGTGGCCCCGCCGGCCCGCCTGGCCTGGACAAAGAGCCCCCTCCTCTTCTCCCAGGGGCCCAGCCGCTGCCCTCCCCCACCTAAAACGCAGCGCCGTCTCCATCCCTGGCTGCGGCAGCTTCTGTGGGGTCAGGTCCCCCAGCCTGCACTGACTGACGGCAGCTGGTCACCGAAGGATGTGAAGACTCCAGAAAGGGTGCCTGCCTAGAGGACCCAGAGGCCGCCAGGACATCTTCTCGGGCCCATCTGAGAGAAAACCTGCCATCCCCGCCCCAGGCCCTCTCGGGGCAAGCCGGCCTCTCCACCGGAGGGCAGCGGCCGGGGCTGGCCAGGGGCCAGGGCAGAGCCCTTTCCTGCCCCCCCTGTACTCGCAGGTCATCAAATGAGCTCCTTCCCTAGGAGACGAGCTGGAGCCGGAGGGGAGAGAAACCCCAGCCCGGCCCACCAGAGCCTTGGGGAGGCAGGTGCGCGGGGAGGCAGCGTCCACTGAGCCGCGTCCTGCCAGTGCGGGGCCCCTCTGGGCCCCTGGCCGAGCCTGCAGCCGATTCCGGACAGCACGCGCTCAGCCTCAGCATGAGCTCAATTCCAGTCGTCCAGCCGCCCCTGACCCTCCGGCTTACCCTCTGCAGAGGCTCTGAGCCCCAGGCTCCTCCCCGTAAAAGAGAGGCCAGCAACCTCATCTGCCTGCCTACGCCCACAGCCGCCCTGAGAAGCCAGGGAGATGGCACGTGCTAAAGTGTCTGATCACGTCTGAGGCTCTGTGCACATGGCAGTGTGGAGAGAAGCAGGAAAGCAGGTGGAGGTTCTAGAAGCGAGCTCCGGCTATACCATAGTCTTCCTCAAAAGCAGTCCTCTGCTGTGCAAAACCCTATGACGTTGGCTGAAATGACCAAACTCAAGTATGATCTCCAGGTGAAGGGCACTTTACCAGGCCTTCTAGGCCAACCTGCTTCCTGACAATGACATTCTTTTTACCCCTCACCCACTTGAATGCCTCCACGGACCTGCAACTCACTACCCAACATATTGTTCCATATCGGGCAAGCTCTTCTCTGCATTGGGCTTTGTCTGTAAATTGTATGACAACACGCAGGCAGAGGAGGCATAGCTGGCAGTGGGAACCTTGGCTCGGGCACTAGCCTGTGTGGGTCAAAGCTGTGCCTGGCCACGCATTAACTAACTTCCATCTCTTTGCTGTAAAATCGATGATGGCGACAGTGCCCACATCATTTTAGATGCTTTGGCTCAGGTTTCAGCTCCTGTGTCTGACGGTCTGAAGGATGGGCCTAGCTTCAGGTCTAGTTTGATCCAGGATACAACTGACGCCAAGGGCTCTCTACCTCTAGTTTCCTGACCTTCTCCCAGGTCTGTGCCCTTCCACATGCCATCACATCCTTGGGTGGAATCACAGAGGGCAGCAAAACCACCACGGCCCACTAGATACACCCTCATTCTCGGGAAGTCTGAGTTTCTCTCGCTTCTCCTAGTTTTCATGTTTTCCTACGGGCCCAAGTTGCTCCTGAGACCGTGGGAATAAGGCATGCTTGCTAGCCTCAGCCAGTCAGGGCCAACGCCTGCGTGAGGAGTGTGGTCAGGGCCCCTGGCCCCTGGCTGAGAGTCGGGGAGGGGAGCCCTGGGGGAATCAGGATCTGCCCGAGGAAGGGACGGCTTTGTGTGGTCCCGAACAAGGCACGGGACGCCCCAAGATGGGAACAGTGACACAGACTCACCATTTTGCTGACCGCCCGGCAGCCAGGGCCACACGGTTGCCCCGTGGACATTTACACAGCACTTGCCACGGTGATGGGGCACTCCAGCTGCTTCTGTGGAGCGGTCACCACCGCCCCGCGGCCCGAGCGACAGCCCTGGACCGTGCCCAAAGCTCCCCGCTCTCCCCAGGCCCTGCACTTGTAAGCAGGGGCGTCCGTGGGCCTGCCAGCGCGGGGCCAGCCCCAGCAATTCCCCGCCCAGGTGATGCTACGTACCTTAAGGAGTGTCCTTCAGGAAAGTGGTTCAGGCATCGATCCAGCCGGGGGCCTGGAAGCAGTATTCCCAGAACAGCACCCCCACGCCCTAGGCTGGAGCAGGCAAAGCCCGGGCCTGGAGGGGGTGGCAGGGGTCGGGCAGCGCAGCTGAGTGGCCACATGGGCCCCGGAGGGCACGCGTCTTACCACAGTTACTTTACTTATTTTCACCTGGATGCAGACAAAACCACTGCGCCAACGTGGCCAAGGGGCTGCTTGTCCGTGAGCCGGAGGTCAGGGCTCCCACAGCCAGGATTTGCTGAGCAGCTCCCGTGGGCTCAGGCAGCCCGGCCAAGACACACAGAGCCCGTGGCGAAGTGTGCAAGGGGCAGCAATTACGCGAGCTTGGCGCAGAACGACGCCGTGGCTTTACTTCCTGCCCCCGCCTCGGTGCCCTCAGCTCCAGCTGCCCGTCTTTCTGAAGGAGGCTGGAGAGAGAGGTGGGGAGCTTGTGTTAGCTTCTGCCTGCTGCTGGAACAAGTTACCACAATCTTAGTGGCTTGAAGCAGCGCCGGCTCATCCTTGGAGTTCTTAACGTCGTAGACTGACTCGGGACTCTCCGGGCCGTGGTCCGTCCTGGAGACTTCAGAGACAATCCGTTTCTCTGCCTTCTCCAACGTCTGCGGATGGTCCACCTTCCTCCACCTTCAAAGCCTGCAGTGGCATCTTCACTCCTCTCTCTCTTGCTTCTCTCCGGCTTCCCTTTTGTAAGGACCCCTGGGAGTCCCTGGGGCCCTCCTGGACAGTCCAGGGTCTTCTCCCATCTCAAGGTCCTGAACTCAGCCACTTCTGCAAAGTCCCTTTTGCCCCGGAAGGTGACGTACTCACGGGCTCTGCAGGTGAGGACGTGGGGGCCTTGGGGCCATTACCCAGCCCCTCACACTGACCCCAGAGAAGGTTTTCTCTGCGTGACTGAAGTTGTGCTTCTGGAACTATCAGGACATATACACATTAGGCTACCCCTGTGGCAAGGGGCAACACAATGCCCAAAACATTCATTGCTTTCCTTGCTAAAAACTTAAAAAAAAAAAAAGAATGCAGTGATTAGGACTATGTTTTGATAACAGGAGAATGAACAAATACGTCTTGAAATGATGTTTTTTATTTTTTTCTGTTGGGAAAATTGGGGGAGCCTGCTGGGTTTTAAACTTTCCAGAGTCTTCTCTCCGGGGAGGTTGCTGAGATGAGAATTCCTGTTAGCGAGAATGCCTGGGCCCAAGGACCACCTTGATGGGCTTGGGGAGCGGGGGGTGGGGAGTCTTGTGGCAAAGCCGCTCCATCATCGGGCCTCTGCTCCAGAGAGTGGGTCATTGATCAAATCAGCCTTGGTTACACCGTCTCCTTAGTAACGGGCCACACAGTGGCAGGACTGGCTCCCAGGAATACAAGCCTTTTCCACCAGGCATCATTCGCCTCCGCACAACGGGGGGCTTCGTGGAGCAGGAGAAGCATCAGGTTGTGGTTGAAAGACTGGTGAGTGGGAAAGCAGGGGACAGGTGGAAAGAGGCAATTTCCTCTGATGGAAATGGAATTTCTCTGTGCTGGGTAGAAGGGGACGGAAAGCCCTTTGATGTACCAATTAGTCCTCCTTTATGTCTCTCCCACCTGGCTGTCCCAAGTGACAAGTGCAGACAGATAAGCACAGAGGCAACGGGGGTGGCGTAGGGAGGCACAGATCTGCCCCCCGTTAGGAGTGGCCAGCACTGTCCAGGAGACACATTCTTCACCGGCACGTGCAGGAAGCGGAGCTGCCTGTGCCCTGGCTGACGATGGCTCCCGGATCAGAGCCCGAGAGGACCTCCTGGCCTGGAGAAGAGGACTCCAGTGCCCCACCCAGGAGGAGAGGGGGCCAGTGCCCCACTGGGAGGAGAGGGGACCAGTGCCCCGCCCGGGAGGAGACGGGGCCAGTGTCCTGTCCAGGGGGAGACAGGGCCCAGGACAAGGCGAAGCACAGGGAAGAAGTGGCCTCCGCCTCCCTGGCCCCAGGGGCGGTGGCGCTTTGGAGAGGACTGTGCCCCAACTCTGAGCCCTGTTTCCCTTGCTGACAGTAAGGAGAGGCTCAGGCCAAGTGCACTGGACCCAGAGGCTCTGGGCTCAGGCCAGGCCAGGGTGCTGCTGAGCTGCCGTCTCCCACGGCTGCCCGGCTGCCGCAGCAGGCCCGTCTTCCCTGGCTTCTCCCCGTCTGGAATTTCAAAGTCCTTCTGAGCTGTGGACAGGCTTTTTGCCAACAGCAGAGCCTCCCTGTCAATGCCCTAACCCTTGGAAAGCCTGAAAGTTCCATGTCTTACCGGAAAAAAGCATCGTGGGTCCAAGAACTTGCAGAGTTTGGAAAACCTGCACACAATTGTCACTATCTGCATTTTCCCTTCAGTCACCAAGCGGTCAAACTATCACCACCCCTCTGCTCACTCTCATCCTCTCCTCTCCCCACTCCTCACTGTCTCCTGCCCCCAAAGACCCCGTTGCTCTCTCCCTGGGGTCCCACTTCTCATGTGTCGGCCCCCAGCTCAGGCTGCCCTCAGTCGGTCAGGTGTAGTAGGTGGCAGTGGGCAGGACGGGGCAGGTGAGGGCTCTGATGGCGGCATGAGGCATCGTCTGCCCGATGAGCGCCAGAGCGTGGCTCTGTGTCTTCCTGCCAGAGCCTGTGGCCCTTTTCTCCTGCTGAACCCTCTTGCCTCATGTTTGTCCCCTTCAAACTTTACACTGAATATGTCATAACCAGAAAAACGAGGCCAAGACCTTCAGTGTCTCTACTGCTGTGTGACTTGCATCCCTTGTTGAGGGGCTGCAGCCCCGGGCGGGGGTCCCGTGGGCACCAGTTCCAGGAGGGATCTTGGGGCCCAGCCACCCTGTCCAGAAATGTGCGAGGCTGACACAGGGGCCGCCAAGGTTCCTCGGCCCCCAGAACCGCCCCTCCCAGGAAGGAGGGTGACTCTCCACCAGGAACCCGGGATTGGGGCTGGAATCGGCCACAGAGACTCAGAGGTGGCAGTCGGCCGAGGGGGCCGGGGCAGGGGGCTCCCTGGAGGAAGGAGGAGCCAAGGCCTGCAGGGGCCCCCCTCTGGCCAGCCTCCACGGGACACCCAGGCCTGGGCCCTCGTAGGAGGTGCAGCCAGGACCCAGGGCCTGCGTGTTCTTAAATGTTTGCCGAGCCTTCCTCAACACGCGAACGCCCAGAGGTACGCCGGCCTGCCTTCCTGAAAAGTGCCTGCCGAGCTGCCGCGGAAGGGCTCTGGTGGTCTGCAGGGGACCGGAGCAGGCTGGCCTGGAGTTCTGAGACCTCGGAGGGCGCTGCACGCAGGCTGTGCGGCCAGGGCTTGCGGCCCGGCCCCTCCAGTGGGGGGCTACCCACACGAGTGTCTCGGGCCCACATCTCACCACCTGGCCGTCCCAACTCCAGGTGGGTCCATCCCATGGCCCAGCCCACGTGGGCAGGCCTGGGAGAAGGAGAGCACAGATACAGAGCCAGGCCAGAGCCCAGGCCAGGGAAGGGTTAATGGTCCAGCTTGGCTGAGGCCAGGCCCCAAAGGCCCCCAAAGGCCCCCAAGGTCCCCAAAGGCCCCCAAAGGCCCCTAAAGGAATCCAAAGACCCCCAAAGGCCCCCCAAGGCCCCCAAAGGCCACTAAAGGGCTCCCTCTGAGGACAACAGAGACATCTGGGCTTGGATTTCACTTTTTTAGGAGACTGGGTTCAGAAATGAGGGGACCAGGATAAGAAATTAGAGGCACCCTCTTTGTTTAAAACACAAATCAGGGGATGGGAAGAAGAGCTTTGCTCTCCACAAATCAAGCGTTTCTAACTCCGTGGCGCTCGGCCCCTTCCCAGACTTCTCTAAGGGGGCTTCCTGCTTCTGTGCTGGTCTCTTAGCAACTAAATACCTGACTAATATTCCATTTTTTCCAGGGCTTTAAGAGCTGCAAGATATTAATTCCAAACAAGACGTCTAAATTGTTACTCTGGAAGCTTGTGCACACAACCCTTCCTGGATAAAATGATGAAACGCCATGTTAAACTATCCTGGAGTAGCTCGCCCCGGCCTTGCCCAGAAAAGGGGCTGTAAGTCCCTGCCCCAGCTCCACTGAGCTGGACACAGGCCCTGGGGGCCCTCCACACCCCTCCATCTGTCCCCTGCAGCAAGGGCTCCGTGAGGCTTGAGGTGATCGGGGGACCGCGGGCTCCCCCAGAGCCTGGCGTAAAGGCAGGTTCAGGCGCTTTGGGGCTCTGTGACTGTGAGGGTTAGTTCCCTGGGTCCACCGGTCTGGGCTCCGGTGTCTGGCTGCGGGGTCAAACACTGGCCTGGACGCTGCTGTGGACGTGAGCTGCACCCCCGGTCGGGTGGCTCTAAGTAAAGGTGGCCATCCCTAAAAAGGTGTGTGTGCGTGTGTGCATCTGGGCCTGCCTTCCTAACTTAGCCCTCACCCATTGGCTCGGTTTCTCTGGAGAAGCCTGTGGATACAGTGACCTTAGCAAGTCCAGTAACTTCTCTGAGGTCCCCCTGTAAATTGGGGCCATAACTGCACACCTCCCGGGTCTAACTGTTTACCTGCAGCGTGCGATGCGAGTTCTCAGGAAGGGTCAGCGAGCCAGGCAGGTGGCCCTCCCCAGGGAGCCGTAACCAGGCGACAGCTAGAAAACAGCTCATCAGAGCTACGTGGACACAGCCGGAGGGGTGCTCAGAGCCGAATGTATGACTGACATGCGTTTACTGGGAAGGACAAGGATCACGGAGAAAAGAAATATGCTCTGAACTCAAAGAGTGGGGCACGAGCATGCCTGAAGGGCCGTGTGCGCTTACCATCTGCCAGGCACTTGGGCACCAGTTCCTTTAATCCCTGTGCTGATGGATGGTGCGTCTCCTTGCCCCATTTTCACAGATGGAGAACTGAGGCCCAGCCTGCTCAAGGAACTTGCCCGAGGCTTCACGGCCTGGGAGGGGTGGAGCGGGGCCTCGAACCCAGGCCCTTTTCCTCAGCTTCTCTTGTCCATGCCGTGTACCCATGGTGGGGGGAAATGATAATGATAAAGAAAGAAAGAAGAGAGAAAAACAAAACTTAGGGTTGGTCCGCAACATCTCAAGATGATTGATTTGCAAAGACAAATAAAATCAATAGTATTTGGCAGGTACAGTCAAGAAGGAAAGGAAAAAGCTATGAGCACGCAGTAGGGCTCTCTGGACATACTGACGCAAAGGACCCAGTTCACATGTCGGGCCCCGGGCCACGAAGACCTCCTCAGACTGGAGCTGCTGGGGGCTCTTGACACCCCTTCTCTCTGCCTATGTTGACCCCGGCAGTGTCTGGGGGTGTCGGGGCTGAGGGGCACCCCTCCTGGACCAGGTCCTGCGGCATGAAGCAACCAGATGTCAGCTCCCGTGATGTAAGTGTCGGCCGAAGCTGACCGCGCTCCAGCTTGCATGGGTGTTTATTTAACAAACACGCCAAGCTGTGCTCTGGGCGGGCACTGGGGGATAGGGGATGGGGGATTCCAAGGAAGGAGGCTTGCTGCCAGCTTGAGGAACTTCGGGGAGAATGGGGGGCACGTGTCCTCACGAAGCCCCCTTGGGTGGGGGCAGGATCCTTGGCCCAGCCTGCTGAGCACCTGCAGGCTAGCCCGGAAGCCCCTGGAAGCCAGGGTTTTCTCCACTGTCAGGTGGTGCAGTGGCCTAACCTGCACTAGCAGCCCCCTCGTGGCACAGCGTGAGTTCTAAGCCAGCCTTGGCTCTCGTTGCTGCACAAGCTTATTTAAACTTCATGGCAAACTTTGTTGGACGTGGCTGCCACGATCACACTTACTTACAGACGAGGAAACCGAGGCCCAGGAAGGCCAAGGTCTGCCCCAAGTCATAGAAGCAGGGTCGGTGGCTCCTGCATTTGTGGCCCAATGCTGTTCCTGATAAAAATATGCTCAGCACCGTGCCTCTCGGGGTGGCCCGTACTGAGCACGGTAAAGCCGGATAATTTGGCATGCTGTCAGCTGGAAATCCTCACTGGGTAGCAATCATGCCATACAGTGATAATTGATATTCAGAAGGACTTAATTGATATTAAGTTTAAAATAGCTTTAGTGTTAAGTGCATTTTGTTCTAATTCCTTGAAAACCGGCCATCCGTGGATAGTGGATGAGGAACCAGAAAGCCTGCTTAATAAAGCTGTCCTCGCCCCGCCTTCCCAGATGCCCACGTCTCCTGTGGCAGGCGAGGGAGGAGAATGCACTGTCCTGACCCAGCGCCTGCCCAGCACTCCCATCCATCTCGGTCCCTCTATCCCCAGGACCTCCTTCTCCACTCCAGGTCCTGGGGTGTGTCATGCTGTCCCCCTGGGTGGCACCACATCCCCCCAGCCCCCTTCACAGATTGAGTCTAGTGTACTTTGAATCAGCCCCCAAGAGATGCCGAGTCCTAAGCCCCAGGACCCGTGAAAGTCACCTTATTTGGAGAAAGGGTCTCGCAGACATAACAGGGTCTGGGCAGGAGATCGTCCTACATCCAGTGGCCTGTGTCCTCCTAAGAGAAACTGGGAGATTTGAGAGGCCGAGACACAGAAGGGTGATGCGCAGGAAGGCTGCGTGCAGGCCGGCGCGGGGAGGGGAGGGAGGTGGCCATGAGCCACGGGGCGCTGGGGCCACCAGAAGCTGGAAGGGGTGGGAAGGAGCTGCCCCTGGAGTCTCCGCGGGGAGCAGGCCCTGCCCTCGCCTCGGTTTCGGGCTTCTGGCCTCCAGATCTCCGAGAGAACCAGTATCTGCTGTTTGAAGCCGCCTGGTCTGTGGAACTTTGCTGGGCAGCCACAGGTCACTGATGCTCAGCAGCTTTCAGGCCTCCCCTGGTCCGAGCCCACCTGCGTGCACTCCGGCTCCGTGGCGCCCTGCCCCTCCTGGCCATTCGCTCGTTCGGCTCCGTATGGAGCGGGCCGTGTCCCACGGGCCAGTCTCTGAGGCCACCGGGTGAACGAGGCAGGGGTGCTGCAGGCCCAAGCCCCTCCTGGAGCTCACAGAGGGGGGGACAGACGGCAAGCGCCCCAGGAGTGAGAGGGCCAGGAAGGGGGTGCAGGAACTCTCGGCTGCAGCTGCGTCTTCTGTCCGCGGTTCCCAGCTCCGGGCAGGCGCGCCCCTCGCTGCTGAGACACTGCCCACGGCTGCTCCCAGCCGGGAGAGCAGCCGGCAGGAGCCCCGGGAGCTGACAGAGGTGGACAGGGTAGGGGCAGGGACAGAGCGAAAGCCAGGCCTGCTTCCGGGGCCTCGAAGCTCAGTCCGCTTTTGCCAGGCACGAGGGCGAACCCCGGGCACCCGTGGGCACCCCGCACAGCGCCGACCTGCGCCAGATGGCACCTGCAGGTGGGAACCCAGCTGGGGGCTGTCGGCTCTCAGGCACCGATGGCTCATCTGAGCCGAGGCAGTGCCGTCGCAGCTGCCGTTGACGAGCTATTACTGTATCTGTGCGGTGGGGGCCAAGCCTTAGCCGCCAGCAAAACCCCAACCAAGCACCTCGCGGCGAAAAGCAGCCCTTTCATGGCCTTCAGGGTCAGCAGAGCCTGGGAGCAGAAGGCTCCAAAGTCTGCAAAGGGCAGGCGGCCTCTGTCGAGGTGCCCCCCGCCTCCTGCCCCGAGCCACCCCCGCCTGGCAGCCCGGCCCGCCAGGACCGGTGCCTCGTGGAGGGGAGAACGCGCAGATCCCAAACCCAGCCAGGCTAATTATTTTTGAAGCACATGTTGAGACCTGATTTGCATATTGGAAATATGGCAGGGCAGGAAGGTGGGTGTTGACATTTTCTCAACTCTGCCAGCGCTGTCTTCCGACACCATGAGACACGCCCCTAACGAAGTAATAAAAAGGTATGACGCGCAAACCCCCCAAGGACCTCTTTAGGTGACGCCCTCTCCCCTCCCTGCAGTGAGAGGAGGGGAATGGCTTAGAGGTTAGAGACCACCACGCGTCCTGGGGACCCCCACCACAGCCCCGAGGAGTGAAATAAATATTCATATTGACGCCTGATCGTTTATTGCCCGGTCGCCACCCCACATGGGTCTGAACTGTTCCCACCTGTAACAGTTACCTACACTAACTACCTCCAGCTACCTGGTTAACGCCTCTTTATGTCAGTTTCCCAACACCTGGGTGGGGCTCTTAAATAAAGCCTGTTACACGTGCTGCTTCCATCTTAAAAACATGTCTAATTAAAACATGCCCCTGTGAAGGCAGCCAGGTGCTGGAGAGAGACTTGCCTTTAAGAGACACTCTTCCAGCGTTCCGTTTACTGTCTGTGTGTACGGCGGCTCCGTGTAAAAGGGAACTGCTCACGGGGCACGCAGGGGCCCAGCTTCTCAGACCCTAGCTCTGGGGCCCACACCTGGGCCCCAGGAGAAGCGGGCGCCGGCCTTGGGAGGCTGCTTTTCCAACATCCACCCCCCCCCTTTCCCTTCCGGCAACAGTTCCCATTCCACTGAGGAGCCCGTGGTGACCCCAGGCTGCCAGGCCCCAGTTCTAGAATCTTCTCCCCCCTCCACCCTCACCCGTTCCTGGCTCTGCTCTCGAGACCCTGGAGGCCACAGGCCAGCTGATGGGCAGCGTCCCGCAGACAGAGGTACCAGCTAGGGCTGCTTTCTCCCTCCTGCCACCCAGAAGTTGTGCTTCAGGATAAAATAGAAACGTTTCCCCGCCGAGGACCTCCACGCCCCGGCCCTCGTCTGGCTTTGTGGCCTCGTTCACAGGTCGCCTCCTCGTTCATGGGACCTTTGTGGCCCCCCGCCTGCACAGCTCTGCCCCCGTGTCGCACAGTGGGCTCTCCCCAGCCCGGGGATGTGCACGAGGTCAGCTCCGGGCTGCCCTCGCCGAGCCCCGGGCAGCAGCTCTCCAGAGATGGAATCGCTCTCCATCCCCCACCTTGCTTTGTTCTCGTAGCACTTACCTGAAAGCATCTCGTTTGTTGGTGGGACGCGTATTGTCTGTCTTGAACCCCTCGGCGGCCCCTGCCCTGCTGGGTCCACGGAGGGAAAGCGCTGGGCCGTCTTGCTCACCGCCGGCCCCTCCACCCAGCGCAGGACGAAGCATGTCGGGGGGCTCCCTAACGATGTGCTGGATAAGGGAGCAGCTGTGGGCGCCCCGGGGGACGGGACACCTGCCAGACCCTCTTATCGACGCATGTGCGAGCCCCACCTCCATCACCCATGAGCACAGGGGCCACCGAGGGGCGCCCAGAGGGCTGCGGGGCTGAGTGCGAGCGCCGTCTCATGTCCCACCAGGACACGAGGGGCCCCGACTCCGTAGACTGGGTTCTTTTAAACTGGGCAGGGGCCGCTTCTGCCTGTTGGGGACGATGAATGAGTCCGGGGACAGGCCTATTGTCCCAGACCCTGAAATAGCGAAGAAGCAAATCGTGAGGCCTGATCCAAAGCACAGCTCGAGCTCCCACTCACTCCGAGCATCGGCTCCATCTGGGCACCGCGGCTGGAGCTGCAGGAAACGCAAAGCTGAAGAGGACACGGCCTTGCCCTCGGAGTCACCACGCTGTGACCGTGGCGATGCTAGGCACGCCCACCCCACTGTGTTCCTCTCCCCCCGGGCACGGAGCAGGCGTTCCGGCCGTGTGCTACCCGCTGCACTGCACGGTAAGTCCCGCAGCCTCCGGCCTCGCAGGTCTCACAGCCTCCTGGGGGAGGCCGGCGTTCCTTGGCTGACGGCCCAAAGAAACGCGTTTGCAGCCTGTGATACACGCAGTGAAGGCAACAGGGGAGATTAGAAATGGGCGGTTTGGCTTTGCCAGCCTGGGGAGGGGTCACGGAAGTTCGCCTAAGTCTGGAAAGTGATGCTTGAGCTGAGATGTGATGGGCAAATGGAAATAAAACTTGGCTGGGGGTGGGGAAGAAGGTTCCAGAAGGAGAAAGAGGAAGTCACATCAGAGGGGGTGTGGCAAGTTTGAAGAGTGGCAAGCAGTGCCGAGAGCTGGGGAGCGGGTGGGAGGGCGGCAGCGGCCCCTCCACCCTGCGCGTTCCAGACGCTGCTAGGCTTTGGGCTTTTTCTCGGGAGCGGCGGGACCCCTTGTCCTCCTGCAGGTGTTTGCTCTGACGTCGGCAGACCTTTCCTGCACACCTTCCTTAAATTCAGTCCCAGCCTGACGTTGGCTGTGCCCTTCTGCAGCTTCACATTCTCTATAGCACCTGATCCCAATCCCAGTGCTTTTTACTTATTTATTCTTCCTGATCTAATTCTGCTAGAATGTATGCTTTGTAAGGGCAGGGGATGTTTTGTCTGATTTATTCCTTGCTTCAGAGCTGTTGCGGGAGGTGGCCACGATGGCTTCTGCTTTTCTCCCTAGCGTCTAAAAGGCCACATGCAGAAAATCAAGGAGGCTTGGATGTCATCGATGCAGCTGGAGGAGATTGTTTTGTGTGGGAAACAGAAGCATCGCAGGGCTTTGTGAAGGGTGCAGAGATTTGAAAGGTCTTGAATTAATAGTGAGCCCCATCTGCAAAGTCGTGGATTTCTCTAGAAGCGCGCAGTAGCGTGGGTGCAAACGTGGAGAATGCAGGAAGTTTAGCAGGTCCAGGCAAATTCCCAAGCGAAACAGAGGGGCGAGAGAAAAGACCCCGAGGGGAAGTTGAGTTGAAGAAGAGAAAATGCAGTTTCATGAGTCTGAAGGAGCCATAACAAGCAAGAGGGGGTGAGAGGGCTTTTATCTTGGGGCAGCCAAGAAGGAGCGGTCACCAGGCAGCATAGGTCGAGTTGCCAAGAGAATGTGTCCCAGCTTCCGCGAGTGGACTGGGGCAACCGCGAGCTGCAGGGACGCCTTTGGGAAGGAGAGCTCCTCTGGAGTGGCCCAGCCCCATCCCTGGACTGGCCCACGGCTCCGGGAGCCAGAATGCAGGCTTCCAAGCCCTCCCGTCCGTGGTGGGGGAGCCAGGAGGCCGAAGCTTGAGCCCTCTGAGAGCTGACCTGTCCCCACGCTATACAATCCTCTGGAGGATAAGAGCAATCATCCTTCAGCCTTATCTTGAAGACAGGAGGGCGGCAGAATCCTCTGAGCCGTGGGTGGCAGACAGAGTGCCCTGCAAAGGGCCAGCATGTCATGTAGAAAGTCTAGAGCAATTTCGGTAGCAAGGCCAGGAGACCTCAGAAAGTGTCATCAAGAGTCTGGTGAAGAAGAAACATGTAAGCATTTTTTTAAACGTCTTATTATGGGTCTTTTCACACAATATCCCTTTTGATTCTTAGGATAATCCAGTGAAATATGAATGTGTCTTCCAATTGTGTAACATTTTCCCATGCTAGCTCTCCAGAGCTCCAAATCAACCCTTTCTTTCCATTCTAAAAATCAAATCCATAGCTAATAAAGAAGGAAAGATTAGATGAAAAGTACCTTGGGGCAGGGATCCACCCAGCCATTTCCAGTGTTTAAATTCATATTCACCATGGCTGCAACTCCAAATATCTGAGACATTTTTATTCTCCCAATCATTTGGAAATATCCTCAAACACTGTGGAAACCATCCTTGCAACTGAATTCACTACGTATTTTAGTAGCAGTTAATGGAAACACATTTTACGTGGGAGTAATTCATACAATTGATAATTTTGCAAAATGATTTTCAGCAAATTGAATTATGCTAGAGTTCAGGGATTTGGTCTCAGCAAAGTGTTCATTTGGTGAATCAACTGACTGCAAGTTGGTTCTGCCAGTCCTTCTGTTTGGGCCCAAAGCCCATCTTTCCACTCTACCGCAGACCTTCTGACCCTCCTTCTCTAAGAAGCTTCTCTTCCATGGTCTGCGAACTGCTTGTGTCCTGCGTTCCAACTTCATTTCATTGCCTTGAATTTACGCAGGTCATGGGCAGCCCTGCGAACTATTCTACCAAGCGTGGTCCGCCACACACCAGGAGTTTCAACTCCTCCTCCTCTCCTGTGTTCCACAATGAGATGTCAATGGCACTGACTCTGCCCTCCCCACCATGCAGATAACAATGAGATTTTCCTTCAGCAGCTGTTTTGCAGGCCATACCAGATAAACTTGGATGAGGGATTTGGCTGGGGACAGATGTTTTTCCTCTGGAGTTCACAGCCCATCCACCCCAGCCCCAGCCCCTGCAGATGGGATTTAGGGCATGGTGAATCAATCACCACTCTTGGAATTTCAGCTAACAGCTGTCCTCTTTAGAGACTCTAGTGCAAGCACTGTTAACCCACAGATTCCTTTGTCCTTTTTATTGCCAGTTGTCTGTGAAGATGCCAAATGGTACAAATGCTATTTGAACATTGGACTGTGGACAGGTCTTCCTTGAATAAAATAAATGCATCTTTATGAAACAAACCCAGGCGGAGAGAGCGGTGGCAGAGCCCGCCGCGGCTGAGACCAGCCTGAGCCAGGTGATGTTATTAGGTGGCAGGCAGACGCACTGCAGAACGTCAGAATTTAATCACTGCTATTGGCCTCAGATAAACAGCTGCTTCCGAAAACGCTCTGGAATCAGCTCAGATCATGACCAGGTCTGTTTGAAAAGAGACTGGGGTGTTTCCAAGCTGCCCATTTGGAAAGCAAGGGGAAAACAAACGTGAAAGTGACTCTCTATCAGCCTTCTGCAGCAGCCAGCCTCTGCCGCGTGGCCCGGTGGCTTTTCCTGAGTTGGCCCAAAAGGGAGCAGAGAGCAGGGAAAGTGTCCAGGGGTCGAGCCCCCTGCGCCGCCATGCTGATTTGCTGTGCCATCTTGATGGAGTAGCTTCTTTAGAGGTAAAATGGGGAAAGAGCAGCTGCCCCTCCTCCGGGTTGTTGCGAAACTCGGATGAGGTCATGAGTGTGACCATCTTTGAGTGGGCAAAGAGCCCCTCCATGGTGAGGCCTGCACTGGTCAGTATTGGCTCACATCTTCCAGAATGGAACCTGGAGCAGCTCCGCTGGTAGATGAAGAGTTCTGACGAGAGTCAGGTTCGTGACCCTGTGGCTGGTATCTGCGATGAGAAGTCTGGCCTTGTTATACTCCCACAGTGATAAAAAACGGTGGGAGATGATTCAATACGATGAAGAGATCGAGTGACTTGCCTTCCGGAAGCTCCCTCTGTGTTCAGAAAGTGCACGAATGGGTGGACAATGCCATTCTGTAAAGAGCCAGAATCCAAGCCTGAATCCTGAATTCCCGCTCTACACTCCTCCCCCTTTAAATAAATATATACATGTATATATATATCTGGTCCTTGTCACTCCCACAGTTCCCCAGACAGTAAATGGAAAACAATTCACCCAGAATGAGACACAGTCAGCAGAATAATTCCCGCCCAGGGCTCACGGCAAGAGGAGCTGCGCCAGGAAGCACCGAGCATGGGTGCCCTGGAGGAGCGGGGTGGGGAGAGGACGCCAAAGGGGCCCCCAGCCTGGCCCCGGCGGCGGCAGCGCAGGGCAGAGGTTAGCCTGGACTCCACGTTGCTAAGGCACTTAGCCCGAGTAAACACAGAAGTAATTCCGTGGCCAATACTTCACAGGCTTAGTGACAGGAGAGAGAAATGTGACAAACATCAGGTTCCTGGAGATAATCGGGCTCCGCGGCTACCTCTGCATGCTCGGCCGGAGCCCGGCCCCTTCCATGAGGCTGGAACAAGCCCTCGCCCCTGGACCCCTGCCTCTGGTTTCCCACGCACGGGGCAGGGGAGGCGGCCGTGCCCACTGCTGTCTTGTCACTCTCTCAGCTGGAGAAACGCCTCATACCTTGGGCCTCCACGGCCCGTGCTTGACTTCTTTGGGAACGTGTTCCGTGTCAGCGTGCCTGAGCTCCCGGGAGGTATAAGGAGAGACAGGGCACAACTCGGAAGGGAGAACAGGGCAGCCTTTGAGGACGGAGGGGCTACTGACCCAGAGCGACCCAGTCTACAGATACTAATATCTTAGACAGTCTTTTCTTCCCATACCTCAAAATTCTGTTCCTACAGAGAAATTAATCAGCTTGCCTAATGAGAAAATGATTCGGTGCCTCTGAATTAGCTTAAGTATAAGTTTCAAACAATAATGTTTAGCAGGTTGGGTTCTGTCACTGAGAAACCAAGGAGAATGCAATCCCTCCTACTTCTCAGAGCTGACAAGCTGTTGTTCAGAAAGATCAGAGTCCAATTGAATGTCTGGATTTGCTTTGAAATGGTTTGGGGTGAAGATGAGAAAAGATTGGCGATGCGTTCATCACAGATGAATCTGGGGGACATGGGGGGGGCAGCTCGCTATTCTTTCTTCCTTTGCGTTTATTAGAAATGTTCCGTAATTAAGTTTAAAAAAAAGCCATACAAGTGCAATACCCTTAGGTTTTGGGGTTCCTAAGAGTTAAGTATTAAAAAGCAATTTAAAAGCACATGAAATCACCAAGAGGACAGTTACACGGACCCTGGCCATGGCTTTTAGAGCCATTCAGATCATCGTGGAGACCAGTTTTCAAAGGGGAGGAAGAGGCAGATTGCCAAGCTCACTGCGAGGACTTTGGGCAAAGGCCCAAGAGTGGATCTCTGTGATGCTTTCCCGTGAGCTAATGGGATAAACTGTCAGTCTCTTTCTCGACCCCCTTCCTGACGTGCCCCATGATGTGAGTGGGATGGACCCCCTCCAAGTTTTGAGGAAAGGCTGCACCTGGCCACACCTGGCCTAAACCCATCCACCTCGGTTCATATACCTGCCACGTGATTGGCACAGGCTGGGGCTCTTGACCTGGAGACTTTGAGGGGTACTCTAGGGCAACCAGCACTGCCCCAAGCAGACCCTACAGGGGACCCCCCCTGTGACTTGAGCTGCTGAGCAAAGCGAGTCTCAGGAACTTTATTCACCAAGGATCCTCACTCCCTCACCTTCCTGAGGAGGGAACCTGCCTTGGCTGCACTGGGCAGCCATCTCATGTCTCCTGGGGAAGGCAGCCTGAGGAGGGAGCTAGCAGGTGGAGGAGGACAGCCAGGAGAATGATCAAGACACTGATCCAGAGACCCAATCAAGCCGCAACTAAACCCATCCGACTTTGGAATTTCTCAGCAGCACAGGCCGGCACAGCCCCTTCATTTCTCAGGCGAGCCTGGATGGAGCTTCTGGCCCCTGCTTCCAGAGGATCTGGAGGCTGGCTCCCACTTCGCGGAAATCCCTCCTGGGCTAAGCTTTTCCCCCAACGGGCATGGTGCAGCCGCACCCACACCTTTCCTGTGCCGTCCCCGTGGATTTGTTCCCCAAACGCCCTGTGGGTCCTGGCATCAGCCGCACTGTCCTAGGTCTGCTGTCTGCTCTCGGGGCTTCCCAGTGCACTCTAGGGAGCCCTTGGTTTAAATCATCCCACAGAACGCAGACCTCCGTGCTAAGTGCACACAGGCGTGACGAGAGCCGTCTCGACACTAGCGCTGGGCGGGACTCTACGCCTTTGTTTCCCATGAAATGCTGTCATCACCTGGGCTTCTGGGAATACATTTCTGAGCCAGAATATACAGAATCATCTCAATTTGCCAATGAGCGAGGCTCCTGCGTGATCATTGAAGTGACGCCCTCTGGTCACATTGCCCGTGGAAGGTGACGGCGCTGGCCTCGGGGCTCCACGGGGAAGGGCCCGGCCAGCCCCAGCCGTGAGGACCGTCCCTTCTGACTTCTGGGTCCTTCACTTCAATTCTTTGGGCCCATCCTTCTCCCTCCCTCTCATGTAGGATTTGAACCCGGTGAATATCACGTAGGGGACTTCGCTGAGATCTGCCAACAAGGGGGCCGTCATCCCTGAGGGCCCAGACCAGGGTCTTCCTCTGAGCATTTGCCACACCTCGGTCATTTGGGCGTCCCGGGGGCTTCGTCACTCTCCTGAAAGAAGCAAGGGCCCCTCGGTTGGCAGCGTTTGAGTTAGGCCTGCGCTGAATTCTGCCATCAGCACAGCCGTGCGCGGCCGGGAGAGTATGATTCAGAGCCGCCTTGGATGAAAAGGAATTTCAAAGGCAGGCTTCTCTCGACGACTTCTTTGAAACCCTCGTGAAAAAAATCAGGCCTTGATTCCCAGCTTGTTCGGGGCTGGGGGGGGTGGGCAAATTAATGAACTGTCCTTTTACGACTAAATCCTTAGCTCGAAGTTCAGGTTACCAGGCAGATCGGTTTTTCTGAGTTGCCTTCCTCTGGGCTCTTTGCAATTCCAGTCTTTTATTGTTGCCTCCGAAGGCGTTATGAGAAGCTGATGAGTGTTTGCTGCAGGAAGCTTGGGTATAATCAGAGATTAAGACGCTTTCTCCTCTTCCACTCTTCTTTCTCTACAGTCAAAGGAATCAGGAAGGCAGAATTCAAGTGAAAACTAAGCAGTGCGTAATTCTTCAATGCAATAGTTAAATGCCCGGGATAAGTGGAGCAGCGATTAGACCGTTCACAAAAGGGTTGGATGCTTGTCTCTCTTCTGAAAGGATCTGTTCCTTAAAACCTGACTTAGGGGATATTCAATCAGCATGAATACCTCAGAGGTACTTTCACCATAAGATAGCTGTCAACTCCTTTGAACAAAGCCAGGCATTTACAATATATTTACACGAGCGTCCACGTGGAGGGTGCTTGAATGTGCTCATTGTGTTTCCTTCAAAGTAGAGTGATGAGGAATCAGAGGTTTTCTAGAACTGGAAGAAGGCAATTTGCCTTTATGGGACACCTTTCATGCTTGCTCAAAGAATCCCAACAGTGAAATACTTACAAAGAATAAAGTGCTTACACTTTGCATGTGAGATAGTGACGGTTTGGCAAAGAGGTTGGAGACAAAAAATAAAACCGAAACCTACCGTGAGTTTGTGCCAAACTTCAGACTGGTTTCCAGGTGATCGAGGTCCCAGCATGAGGTGGTCGTTGAGATGTGGAGAATCTGTTCAAAGGCTCTAAGTGGCCCAAGTGCAGCCCTACAAAAGCCTACTTTTGCTGCCACCTGCTTTCCTGGGGTGCAGCATCCAAACTGGCATTTGTTCTTTTTTTCCTTGAGGCTCTTCTCTTATTATTATTTTTTTAAAATCATCATTCACACAGCATTATGACAGCATTACACTTTTTTCTTTTTGTCACTGATAGTCTCACCGCAACTATCATTTTTGGGTTCCCTTTTGATCCTAATCTATATGGATAAATAATTATCCATAGTCATAATCCTGGCTGAGAAATGGTTTTATGTTCTGATCGTTCACTTGACTTTATTTTTTCATTTCCTCCTTTTCCTTAATATCTGCTAAGTTTAGCAATTACAGCAGCAAAGTGACAGAATTCAACTCTCTCAAATCTTATACGACTGTCAGCCCTTTAGGTTCAATATTTCATTCATTCATTCATTCATTCAAAAAATATTTATTGTGCACTGCCTGCAAATGTACATGAAGCAGATCCCTGCTAGATAGAGACCCTCGCGGGGACAGGGGGTGGCAGACGAGCAATGAGAAAACTTTATCTTAAGTTCCAAGGTGGAAAGGGATATGGAAACTGGACAACAGAGGCAGAGGATGGGGCAGGTGCGTGGAGGTGAGGAGGGGTGGTTTGCAGGTTCCAGGTGTGTAGTCGGTGGGCTTCTTGGAGAAGGTGGTGTGGGCAGAGACTGAGCAGGTGAGCAAGGGAAGCTGCCTCCAGGCCCAGGGGACAGCAGGGCCAGGGCTCAGGGCAGCCAAGGAACCGCAGGGAGGTGCATGAGGCTCAAGCAAGGAGAGCAAGGGGGCCACGGTCAGAGAGCTTCCACTCCAGGTAAAGTGGGGAGACGAGAGCCACGCTGGGCTGTGGAAGGGCCCCTCCGGCCACTGTGCATCCACTAGCCTCCAGGGGTGCTTTTGAATCTTTCTTAGTGATGCAATTTCTTCTTTGGGATAAATTCCTGGGAATTTAACTTATTGTGTGTAAGGTTGTTTATTTTTGTGTCTAATCAAATTACTTTTGCGAAAGACTTTGCCAATTTACACTGCCATCAGCGTCCACACCCCCCGCGCCCCCATGGCGCCAACTGCGCTTTAAAGGTGTGAATTCAATCGACAATAATCCAGGCTCGCACTATGCAAGCATCGCTGTGGTCGCCAGCCTTGTGGTGGAATGTGCATTGTCTCTTCCTAATTCTTATCTGGTTCCTGCAGCAGTCATCAATTCATTGGATTGAAAGAGGATTGCTCCTCTCAGCAAACAGAAATACCAGCCACCCAGGTAAATCTGCATCCCAGAAAAACAACATATTTTAGTATAAGTATGCCTGTGCAATATTTAGGATGTACTTACACTAAAAAGTTATGTTATTTATCTGAAATTGAGATTTAACTCGGTGCCCTGTATTTTCTTCGGTAAGGCCAGTTTAAAGGAGTATTTAGAAAAGGTCTTGAGCGCCAGGTGTTGTCCCAGGCACTCAGGAAAGACTGCTGCCTGGAGGGTATCGCAGCAAATCGGCCGAACTCATTCACTAGGGCTCTATTAGTTTCCTGCCTTTTCCATTTCTGGCAAATATTTTTCATTATGTTTCATTAGATTCTATTTCAGTTATGATTTTTTATTGTGTAGGAAAGTGCGATTTGTGAATAATTGACCAATTCTCCCCCTTTGGGTTGCTGTTCTTTTTTACTTCAAAGTTAGGGAATACCAGACCTCAATGACTTGACCCTGAGGCCTCCTGTCCGTGGGCCTTGGTGACAGGGGGAAGAACGCTGACTTCTGCGCTCACATCTCTTTCGATACACGCCCCAGTTGCCAGCGGCTGTCAGATGGACTCACAGCCTTTCGACCCAGTCGGAACGCTGCCTCTATAAAAACCCGCTCTCTTCCTCCCTACAAGAAGAAGCGAAATAACAGGCTGCTGACATTATGGCTGTTTTGTTATTATTATAGCTACTGTTCTTAAGACTATGCTCATTTTTTTATTTTTATTTTTTAAAGATACTTAGATTACGTAAATATTACATAAAAAATTATAGGGGGCTCCCGCATGCCCCGCTCCCCACACCTCCCACATTTACCCAACGTCCTTCATTAGTGAGGTACATTCACTGCAACTGATGAGCACGTTTTGGAGCATTGCCACTAAGCGTGGATTACAGTTTGCATTGTGTTTACTCCCTGCCACGCAATCCTGTGGGCTATGGCAGGGTATATAATGGCCCGTATCTGTCATCGCAATAAGACCATGCTCATATGTTGAGCTCCTCCTGTGGGCCAGGGGTCGTGGGAAGTGCTTCCTGGAAATGCTGATCATCCTCATGTATGCCTCACAACAGCCCAGTGAGGAAGGAGATAAAGATGAGTCGGATGAGTTTAAGCTCAGACAGGTGGGAAACTACGAGAAAATCAAAACCATAAAGCTTATGCTGTGGAACTGATTGTGGCCTGAGTCTGGAACTGGAGCTTTTAGCCATGCCAGGATAGCAGGAATACTCTCCAGTAATAGCCATGCCAAATCTCCCAAGTGAGGGGGTGACATGTAGAAAGGAAAGAAAGGACTTCCATAACCTAGCAGACATCGGGGGCTGCACATGGTTATTGTGCACTTGGGAAATGAAGCCTGTGTGGGTCGACAGAGATTTAAGATCCACTTTTGCTGCCTGGGGCGCCAGATCACTCAGCTGTTCAGAAAAGAGAGCGTGTTCGGCCAACCAGACTCTCTTTAGACAATCTAGAGCATCACCCCCTGAAGTTCTTCTTCTCGTTCTCCGTCATCCACAGGTGATTTGACATGCAAATCTGAAGTCTGGGCCTGAGATTAGCTTCCATAACGGCTCAACAGGTAGGAGGATTGTCACTATTATAAGAAGCTGCCATAGGACCAAGTCCACCCTGGGACAGCAAATTGGAAAATAGGTCCAGACATTTTTAACAAATCAGTTTTACTGATACATATTAATGAAGCATGAATCCATCCAAAGTGTACAATCAATGGTATTCTGTGTAATCACATTTTTGTGCATTTATCACTTCAGTCATTCTTAGAGCACTTTCATTATTCCACTAATAATAAAAATAAACAAAAAACAGATGAACAAAACTCATCAGTTTCCATCTCTCTAAGCTTCCCCATATGTATGCTGTACATAGCTGCTGTTCTTTTCCCTTCTCTCTAGTATATTTGTATTTATATTTTGTAAACACAGTCTTATATATGCAATATCACCCCTAGTCATGTTTTACATGAGGTTTTTACTATCTTATACAGGCTTATGTTACAGTTTTTAGCTTTCCTTCTAGTAATATACATGACCTTAGACTTTCCCTTTCAACCACTGTCATACCCACACAATAGCCCTGCTAGTTACAAACACCATGATATACTCTAACCATTTCTAATCATATCCAAAGACTATTTAGAAATGGCATTGATTTTTGTGTATTAATCTTGTATCCTGCCACTTTGCTGAACTCGTCTATTAGTTCTAGTAACTTTGTTGTTGATTTTTCAGGAGATTTTAGATATAGGATCATAGCATCAGCAAATAGTGAAAGTTTTACTTCTTACTTTCCTATTTGGATGCCTTTTATTTCTTTATCCAGCCTAATTGCTCTAGCTAGAACTTCTAGCACAATATTGAATAACAGTGGTAACAGTGGGCATCCTTGTCTTGTCCCTGATTTCAGTGGGAAAGCTTTCAGTCTTTCAGCATTGAGTACAATGTTAGCTGTAGATTTTTCACATATGCACTTTACCACATTGAGAAAGCTTCCTTCTGTTCCTATTTTTCAGTGTGTTTTTATCAAGAAAGGGTGCTATATTTTCTCAAATGCCTTTTCTGCATCAATTGAGATGATCGCATGATTTTTCTTCTTTAATTTATCAATGTGGTTTATTGCACTAGTTGATTTTCTTGTGTTGAACCACCCTTTCATACCTGGGATAAAACCCACTTGATCATGGTATATAATTCTTCTAACGTGCTTTTGAATTCTGTTTGCAAGTATTTTTTTGAAGATTTTTACATCTATATTCATTAGAGATATTGGTCTGTAATTTTCTGTTTTTATAGTATAGTTATCTGATGTTGGCTTCATAGAATGAGTTTGGTAGCATTCTTTCCTGTTCAATTTTTTGGAAGAGCTTGAGAAAGGTTGGTGTTAGATCATCTTTGAATGATTGGTAGAATTCATCTGTGAAGCCATCTGGTCCTGGGTTTTTCGTCTCTGGGAGGTTTTTGATGACTCTTTAAATCTCTTCACTTGTGATTGGTTTGTTGAAGTCTTCTATTTCTTCTAGGGTCAGTTTAGGTGGTTTGTGTGTTTCTAGGAATTTGTCCATCTCCTCTACATTGTCTAGTTTTTTGGCATACAGTTGTTCATAGTATCCTCTTATTTCTGCGGGGTCAGTGGTAATGTTCTCTCTCTCATTTCTGATTTTATTTATTTGTCTCTTCTCTGTTTTTTTGTCAGTCTAGCTAAGGGTTTGTTGCTTTTGTTGATCTTCTCAAAGAACCAACTTTTGGTTTTGTTAATTCTCTCTATTTTTTGTTTGTTTTTTCTCAATTTCATTTATTTCTGCTCTGATCTTTACAATTTCTTTCCTTCGACTAGGTTTGGGATTAGTTTACTGTTCTTTTTCTAGTTCCTCCAGGTATGCAGTTAGAGCTTCAATTTTAGCTCTTTCTGCTTTTTTAAAGTAAGCATTGAAGGCTACAAATTTCCCTCCCAGCACTGCCTTTCTGGGTCCCATAGGTTTTGGTATGCTGTGTTCTCATTTTCATTCATCTCAAGATATTTGCTGAATTCTCGTGCAATTCCTTCTTTGACCCACTGATGATTTAAGAATGTGTTGTTTAATCTCCATATATTTATAGATTTCCCTTTTTCCATTCATTATTGATTTTCAGCTTCATTCTGTTATGATCAGAGAAAGTGTTTTGTATAATTTCAATCTTTTTTAATTTATTGAGTCTTTTCTTGTGACCCAATATATGGTCTATCTTGGAGAAGGATCCATGAGCACTTGAAAAGAAAGTAAATCGTGCCGTTTTGGAGAGCAATGCTCTATAGATGTCTGTTAGGTCTCATTCATTTATCATGTTATTCAAGCTCTCTGTTTCCTTATTGATCCTCTGCCCAGATGTTCTATCCAATGCTGAGAGTGGTGTATTGAAGTCTCTGACTATTATTGTAGAGACGGCTATTTCTCCCTTCAGCTTTGCCCGTTTGGGCCTCATGTACCTTGGGACACTCAGGTTAGGTGCATAAATAGTTAGTATAGTTATTATTTTATTAATATATAATGACCTTCTTCATTCCTTATTACAGTTTTGCATTTAAAATCTATTTTGTCCAGGAAGTGGATGTGGCTCAAGTGAATGGGCTCCCGTCTACCACATTGGGGGGTCCCAGGTTCAGTTCCCGGGGCCTCCTGGTGAAGGTGAGCTGGCCCGTGTGGAGAGCTGGTGCAACAAAATGATGCGACAACAACAACAAAAAAGAAACACAACAAGCCAGGGAGCTGAGGTGGCTCAAGTGAGTGAGTGCGCCTCTCCCACAGCAGAAGTTCTTGGGGTTGGTTCCCGGTGCCTCCTAAAGAGAAGTCGAGAAGACAAGCAGACACAGAAGAAGGCGCAACGAATGGACAGAGAGAGCAGACAAGCAAGTGCAAGTGGCAGGGGTGGGGGGAATAAATAAAATAAAACAAATCTTAAAAAATAACTTAATGAAAAATAAAATTTAGTTTGTCCAATATTAGTATCGCTACTCCACTCTTTGTTGGTTAAGGCATGGAATACCTTTTCCCAACCTTTCACTTTTAACCTGGTTGCATCCTTACATCTGAGGTGAGTCTCTTGTAGACACCATATAAACAGCTCATATTTTTTGTCTTTTGATTGGGGAGTTCAATCCATTAACATTCAGTGTTATTGCTGTAAAGACGTTACTTACTTCATCCATTTTGTCCTTCGGCTCTGTTGTCATACCGTTCTATTATTTGTCTTCTTACCCTTTAGTTTACTCTTCCTGCTAATCTCCATTTCTAAACTCGTCTCCAAATCTCTCACCTTTGTTTTTTTTCCTTTCAGGCTGTAGTACCTCATGTAATTCTGGTCTTTCAGTAACCTATTCTATCAGGTTTTGTTTGTCTGTGAAGACTTTGAACTCGCCCTCATTTCTGAAGGACAGTTTTGCAGGATACAGAATTCTTGTCTGCAGTTTTTCCCTTTCAGTAATCTAAACACATCATACCATTTTCTTCTCACCTCATGGTTTCTGATGAGAGATTGGCACTTAGTCTTAATAAGTTCCTTTGTATGTGATGCTTTGCTTTTCTCTTGCTGCTTTCAGAATCCTCTCTTTATTTCTGATATTTGTCATTTTGAATAGTAGGTGTCTCGGGGTACATTTATTCAGATTTAATCTATTTGGGATGCATTGTCCTTCTTGGATATTGGTATTTATGTCTTTCATAAGGGTTGGGAAATTTTCAGTCACTATTTCCTCAAATATTCTTTCTGCCCCTTTTCCATTCTCTTCTCCTTCTGGGACACTAATAACATGAATATTTGCGCATTTCACCTTGTCATTCAATTCCCTAAGACTCTGGTCCATTTTTCCATTCCCTTCTCTTTCTATTCTCCCATCTTTTCCAGTTCAGATGTTCTGTCTTCGAAATCACGAATTCTGTCTTCGAGCAATTCAAATCTGCTCTTAAGTGCCTCTAATGTATTTTCAATCTCATCCATCATGTCTTTCATTCCCATATGGTATGTTACTTTTCTTTGCAGGCTTTCAAATTGTTCTTTATGCTCACCCAGTGTCTTCTTAATATTCTTTATTTCTTTAGTCATATTTTCTTTAAATTCTTTGAAGTGATTTAGGAGAGTTGCATGATTATTGCTGATTATCTTAAATCTTTTATCTCTTCAGGATATTTGGTTAGTTCCTTTGGCTGGGTCATCTCTTCTTGTTTCCTAGTATGGCTTGTAATTTTTTGCTGATGTCTAGGCATCTGAATTGCTGAATTTATTCTGATGGCCAATTTCTCTCTCTTGCCTGTTCTTTTTATTTTTTTTTTCCACAGCTCTTCTTTGATAATTGGTTCAACTTATTTTAAGTCTTTAAAATTGCCTGGCTTAAGTTATCAAAATAGGACCAGGGACTTACTAGTGGGGTGCAGATTTTCTCCCAGGGTAAGGATGCGAAGAGAACCTGGAACAGTTTTTGTCCACGCAATTTCCAGACCAGCAAGCAGGTGGCACTCGTCGACACACCTTTCCATGGAGGTGTTTCCATCTCGGCTTTCCCATGTTCCTGTGTTTAATCCCCAGACCAGAGATTCAAAGCAGGCTCTGCTGGCCAAATCCACTGAAGAAAAGCACCCCAACTCCCCCTCCCTTTTCCCTTGAAACAGCTGACAGGGAGGAAGATGTCTGTTCCCCTCTCAGTAGGCTGCAGTGAGCATGGGTTTTACCCCAGCTCAACATCTTGGGGTAAGGAAGGGAAGCCCTTTCAGACTGCCATGGGGGCTTGGAAACTCATGTTTGTTGTTTCGGCTTCTTTGTCTCTCTGTCCCTCACCCTCCTGGGAGTTGCATAGCATTGTCCTGGTCTTCTGACCCCCAATACAGTTCCCTCGGACAGCTTTTGGCTCTTTCTCCATTGTTTTTGTGGGAGCATCGAGCTCTGCCTGTTTGCTCGACACCATCTTCCCACCATCCCCCGGTCCAGACATTTTATTCCAAGTCTCCTGCTCATAAACAAATAAGTATTGTAAAAGCGCATTGTCCATCCTCAACAAATGTATGTGGGACAACTAGACAGCCACATAAAAAGAACGCAGTCAGGCTGCTTCCTTACACTATATAGAAAAATTATCTCACAATGGGGTGATGACCTAAAAATAAGGCTAAAACTATGAAATATTTAAAAGAAAACAGGGGAACATGTTCATGACCTTGGAGTTGGCAATGGAGTCATAGATTTGACAACAAAATCATAAGAAAAAAAAGAAAAATTAGATGAATTGGACTTCATCGAAAGTGAAAGCTTTTGTGCATCAAAGAATATTAACAAGAAAGTGAGATAGTGACCTCCAGAATGGGAAAAATAGTTGCAGATCATATATTTGATAAGGATCTAGTATCTAGAATATAAAAATAACTCTTACTAGTGAGTAACAAAAAGTTAAAAAAAAAAGTTAGCAGACAAAGAACTTGAAGGTACATTTCTCCAAAGAAGATAAACAAATGTCCAGAAAGCACATGAAAAGATGCTCAACATCTTAGTCACTAGGGAAACACTACGCAAAACCACAATGAGATACTACTTTTCACCCAGTAGGTCGGCTGTTACCAAGGAGTGGAAAATAGCAAGCGTTGGTGAAGTTGAGAAATTGAAATCCTCGTACATTGCTGGGGGGATGGAAAATAGTGCATCCTCTGTGGAAAGCACTTCGGTGGTTCCTCAAAAATTTAGACATAGAATTATCAAAGGATTCAGCAATTCCACTCCTAGGTAGATGCCCCTCAAAACTGAAAGCTGGGTGTCAGATTATTGTAGATAAAAGCATCACCATTGACAGCAGACAGAAAGTGGACACCATGTCCGAATGTCCATCCAGGGGTGGTCGGATAAGCTGACTGTGGTCTGCCCTGATCATGGAATGCTACTCTGCTGAAAGAGGAAAGAAGCACTGGCACTCACCTCAACACTGATGAGCCTTGAAAACATGATGCTAGATGAGAGAAGTCGGTCGCAGACGACTATGTATTGTAGGATTCCATTTATATTTGCAGATGGTTAGGGATGGAGAGGACTGTGCTTGGGGGTGGGGTGGGGAGAGGAATTAAGAGAAGGTATCTCCAAGCAGAGGGAACAGCCAGTGCAAAGGTCCTGAGACCAGAAAGGGTTTTGTTCCAAGAACTGAGCTGAAGGAGTTGTGGCCTCAGTGTAGGGGGCAGGAGAGAAAATGGTCCATGACGAGGTTCAGGAGGCACTTCTTGCAAATCCAATGAGAAGGGCCCAGAGTTTCGATTTTATTCTAAAGCAATGGAAAGCCTCTGGAGGGTTTTCAGTAAGAGAGGGGCGTGTTCTTCTTTGCCTCTCTGAAAGTTCCTTCTGGCTGCCGTGAGCCTGGTGTCAAAGCAGGAGGTAAAGCGGGAGCTCTTCCTGCAGGTTCTCCCACTTCCTCATGGGTTGAATGATTCGGGGCGGAGGCTGGAGGAGCGAGAGAGGAGCACTGGGTGGGATAGGAGAGACCAGGCAGGGGCAGATTCAGGGGAGACTCTGAGTTCTGTAGTTTGGCAATTAGAGTCTATATGTGTGTGCATCGCTCTCCTTCTATGCACAGGCATAGAACAGGTTAACATGATAGGAAAAGCCTCTAAGTTTCCTGTACCAGCACCTCCATGATATTATAGGTCATGTAGTGGATTGAATGGCCGTCCCCCAAAAGACATGACTCCCCTGAACCCGAGAATGGGCCCTTACTTGGATAAAAGGTCTTTGCAGTTGTGACTAAGTGAAGGTTCTCGAGATGAGGTCACCCTGGGTTGCTCGGATGCGTCCTAAACCCAGTAAGCGTCCTTACGAGACACAGGCAGAGGAGAGGCTCCTGGGCATGAAGGAGCTCGTCCGTGGTGACCTCATGGCAGCCTTAGGAGGCATTGTCCGTGTGTAGTCGAGAGTAATCTCTTACTCTAATATACAAGGCTGTGAACAAGATCTGGTTGGACCTATATGTAAATTACTCCCATTAACAAGCCTTTTGGGCAACAGGAACACCAGGAAAAATGCAAGGAAAGCTAAGTGGGGGTGGGGGAGATCCAGGCAAAGGCTGGAGGCCAGAAGCTGTGATTTGGGGGAGCTGTGGGCACGCACAGATGCAGAGGTGTTTTGGGACCTGGATGTCAGAGGGGTCCCAGGGCAGGTCCTCACCACCCACACACCACCCCGGAGGCAGCGCCCAGGGTGGGAGCAGCCGGAGGGCAGGCAGTGGGCGGTCACCCGGGGGTGGGGAGCTTCCCTGCACAGCCTCGGCGCAGGGATGTGGGGCACGTGGGGAGCTCCACGGGGTGATCAGCCGTAAGTGGGGCAGGACACCAGGCACTCGTGCTGCGGGTGCCGGAGGCGTGATCTTGCCGTGGCGAGTGACGGGGTCGCACGCTGGGGGCTGCTTAGGCGCAAGACCTTCTCCAAGTTTCCACTGCGCGCGTTTTCACTCGTGCCTTGCCTGTGCCAGCGTATACAGCGCCCACATGTCCTTCATTTCCCCCACTTCACTTACAATCTTCGCAACCACCCCTGCCCCACGTCTGTCTCCGACCTGCCTGTCTTCGGCCACCTTGGGGAAGTTTCCGGTCCAGGCCGTGAAGAGAGTTGCTGCCCCTCAAAGTCTGGTATTTCTGTGTTCTCCCAGGGAGCACATTTGGCCAGCGTGTGAGAAGCAGATGCCTAATTCCCCTGCCTCTCTCTATCTAAACATTTCATGAAACAGGTAGGGTCTCTTTGGGGCCAAATATCTCTTTAATTGAGATATTCGTGGGTGATCAGGTGAAGACATGGGATATAAGCTGTTCAACCAGCAGTTCCCGGGAGAGCCCAGACTCAAGCTCCACCCCGTGCCTGGCACGAGGCAGGAACTCAAAAAAGTCTGTTGACTGCATTAATGATTCAGTGAAACCCTGAAAGCGTCAGCACGTCAGAGGAACTTCTCTTGTAATCTGACCTACAAAATGCATTCTCTCTCTTCTTGTCCCTCCAGAGCATGTCCATGGCAGGAAGCTGAGTGTATCCCACAACATGGTCTATTTGACAAGTTCAGTTTGATTTTACAAACCAACTGATTCGGTGTGAAAAGTTGCCGGGCAAAACGGCTCTCCCCAGAAGCAGGGGGTGGCCCCGCTGGGGCACGCTCCGTCCCCATTGTGCACTCGTCAAATCCCGCCCCCCCCGGGCTGCACCGAGTGCACGCATGGACAGCAATGCTGGGGCCACAGGGAGAGCCCGAGCGAGCGCGGTGGAGCCCGGGGGGCCGGGCTCTGGGGCCCGGCACATCCTCGGCTTTGTGCGCTCAGCACGTCCCCTCGGAAACGCGTGACCCGCCGTCGCCTCCATGAGCAAAAGGAAACATCAAGTTAAGCGCCTGCGGGGGCTGAGTGCTCCTTCTGGTGACACGAGTCCGTGTTCAGCTGGCCCTTAGGCCGGCCGGGGACAATCAGCACGGAATCGTGATTCTAGGGGACGCTGGGAAATTTTTTTGAAGGCCTATCTCTCTTTCTTGGATGTCAAATCTGAAATAAAGGCCTGGATTCTGGAGGCTTCCTTGCTAAGGCGTCGTGGGCAGCTGTGCGCCTGCGTGATGTTTGGCCTACGATCCCGTCGCCAGAATCAGCTAAAGGTGTTGGTACGGGGAACGAGCTCAGCCTTCCCAGGACAGCCGTGGCCAGGCGGCTCCTGGAAGTCCTGGGCCCCAGGGACGAGGCGCCGCCTGGGCTGACCCAGAGCCCGCGGATTCTGTCAGCACCGTCGCCTCCCCCGGAGCCATTCGCGCTGTCCTTTGCGATTCCAAGGCCTGTCAGAGTTCTACCCCTCAGCACCTCTTTAGAAGGGAGCACTCACCCTCCATGAAGACTACAGAGCTCAGACCCCAAGACCAGGGGAGCTTGTTCCACCTTGGCCGACGAGGTGCACTGCAGAGCCGAGGCAACCCCAAACACGTCACCCAGCTCCTCCAGGTGCCAGGTTCAGCCTGGGGATGCAACGGGGAGCACACAAGGGCCGGCCAGTCCCCGGTGTCTGCTAGAGGACAGGCGGTCTGGCCTGCACCCCAAGAACCTGGAAAGAGGGGAAGATGGTTTTAGGGGCGATGTGGTCAGATGCCTCTGTGTGAGCAGACGGGAGAGGCAGGTGAGTGGAGTGAGCACACCTGGAGGGGCTGCTGCAGTTGTCAAGTTGAGAGACAATGGTGGGAGAATGTTCCCAGGGGAAAGACAGGGCCTGCCCGGGGGACAGGAGACCACACCAGAGGTGGTCAAACACAGACAGACAGGACCATGCCAGGGATGGGCAAACGCAGACGGACAGGGGACCCACCAGGGATGGTCAAATGCAGACGGACAGGGGACCCACCAGGGATGGTCAAATGCAGACGGACAGGGGACCCACCAGGGATGGTCAAACGCAGACGGACAGGGGACCACGCCAGGGATGGTCAAACACAGACAGACAGGACCATGCCAGGGATGGCCAAACGCAGACAGACAGGACCATGCCAGGGATGGTCAAACACAGACAGCCAGGGGACCCACCAGGGATGGTCAAACGCAGACGGACAGAGGACAGCGCCAGGGATGGTCAAATGCAGATGGACAGGGGACCCACCAGCCCCACCACGGCCAGAATAGAGGACCTAGAGGGACGTCGGGGAAATAAGAGAACTACGAGAGCTCTGGTCAGCAAGGTCGCTGGACTCCACGCCGTAGGCCATGGGAACCCCTTATGGGATCTTTAAATAGAGAGCAGACGGGATTGGATTTAACACTCAGAAATTTCACCCTCTGGGTTGTGGGGTTAGGGTGGGAGGAGAATGTTTCTCGAGGCTTCTATAAAAATGAATGTGTCAAATCAGTTTCGTCATGTTTAAAATGATGTTAAAAAATAACTCATTTTGGGTTTTGAGGAGTCTATAAAATAACAATCATAATATCCATCATTCATCGCATGCTTAGGCACCGTGCCAAAGGCTTCACGTACAAAGTCTCATTTAATTTAATCTTCAAAACAGCCTACAAGATAGATATGATTGCCTGTCTTTCACAGATGACAATATTAAGTATGAGAGTTTGAATATTTGCTTAAAATCATCCATCCATTAGGGCAGAGCTAGGGTTTGAAACCACAGCTAACTGAGAACCCCGTCTTGAGCGCCTCATGTATACATGCCAGCAATGACCTGATGGCTGAGCAGGGCTGGTTCACACTTTACAGCCCAAGAACTGAGGCTCAGAGGAGCCCAGAATACACGTCTGTCCGTGTTGCTTTTAGAAACTGGAAGACGGCACAGACGACCTTACTGCCTAAAACACCCCAGGTCAGGTGAGTTTCTTCAAATTACTGCTTTCACGTGAGCAAGACCGGGGCGATTGGGAAGAAGACAAGGACATTTTTAATGTGGAAATAGAGGAAGACTCTGTGTAGGAAAGACGAGGCCACCAAGTCACCCCAATTCTGGGAGAGCCAGGAGACCTGGGGCTCCAGAGGCTGAACAGGTCGTCCCGCCCCACGACAGTGCTGCTTGAATCCTCTGCTTTCTGTCCTTGCCAGGAGCAGAGATGCAATCGTCAACCGACCCCCAGGCTTCATCCAAAAGCGTAGGTGGGGATGGCGAGGGGACCCAGGGCTACTCAAAGTAAGGCTTCCCGCAGTTCCCTTTCAAGACGCTCCTTGTACTTGTGATTAAGCTATTTTATACACTTGCTGCTAACATCTGTATTTCCAGAAAAGCCGAAGCAATTTATTTGGGAGATGATTCCAAGCCCTTGGACGGGCCACATAAGAAATTTGTGACCAAGGCTAAAATTCAAGATGGAAGGAAATAGCTAACAGAGTCTCATCAGTCTTGGGCTATTTGAGATTCTCCCAGGTAAGGTGACTAAGCCCCCCCAGTCCTTTGAATAAGCTTGCCCTGCAGCCCGTTGAGGTCACACCTCTCATTATGGAGTGGGGTAATTGGACGCGCAGAAATACTGAAATTCCCAGAGTCATTTAATGCCTTGTTTCAGTGTTGGCCTATCTGGGCAATTGCAAACGGCACACGTGTGGGGAGCACTCACCCAGCCCAAGGTCCTTATGAAAAAGTTTCAACTATTTTGCTAAATCATTGAGATCACAAAATGGGTCCATAATTCCTCAACCTGTTGACACCATTAATTGCAAAACATACCTTTCAAATCATAACAAGTCTCTGGGGAGAAAAGCACTACGTTTATTGCACTAGTTTATTTTTATGACATAGGCACAATTTAAGATCCAGTAAAATATGAAAAAAAAAATGTGGATCTTTGAATAAAGTATAAGGAATTTGCCTAAAAGAGAGGGAATTCAACATTTTTCAATAGCATCTTGAAGAAATCATTTTTTTAAAACAAGGTCAAAACTTTTTCTTGAGGTTTACCATAATGCAGTTTCAGAAAATTTTGTGAGATAGATCATGCCACCTCTATTTCACACCTGGCTGAGTGCAGTCATTTGAGTCTTTTGTGGACCCCAGAAAATCCTGTTCTTAAAGCTAATCCATTCCTGTGCATGTAAACCTATTGTAAGTGGGAACTTTTGATTAAATTACTTAACTTACGGGCCTTTGATTAGATTGTGTGGCCCAGGGTGGGTCTTAATCCTCTTCCTGGAATCCTTAATTAATGGGAGCATCATACAACAACACACAGGAGCTCAGTGAGAAACACCCAGAAACTGAAAGAAGGTCCCGGGAGCCAGAAGCACAGAAACTGAGAGGAGCCACTGAAGCCAGAAGCTGAAAGCAATGAGGCCTGGAGGAGAGGAGAGAGACAAATGGAGCCCGCCATGTGCCTGATCATCCATAGATGCAGCTCAGGAGAAGCATCTTCTGATGATGCCTTGATTTGAACACTTTCACAGCCTTAGAACTGCAAGCTTTTAAACTAATAAATCCCCATTGTAAAAGACAACCCATTTCTGGAATTTTGCTTTGGCAGCCTTTAGCAAAGTAAAGCACGGAGGAAAGGTAAGTATCTTGATGATTACATCTTTGGGTCCACCAGGACAATCCAGGATAAGCTAACCATCTCACGATCCTTATGTCAATCACATCTGCAAAGTCCCTTTGCTGTGTAAGGCCACATACAGATTCCAGGGATTAGCTCGTGGCCCTCTGCAGGAAGCCGTTATTCAGCCTACCACAAAGGGGAAAGAAAATGAGAGATGGAACACATCACCTGATTTGTGTGCATGTTTTGTATATAATTTTCTTCTAAACCTGGCTCTTCAGACCCAGTCCCGTGAGCTAGCCCCATGGACAATGGGCTATCAGTGCTGTAGTTCTCGCCCAACGGCAAACTTGTTTGTTCACCCAATAAGTATGTATGAGTTGCTGCATTTCATGACACCATGCTAGAACCCGAGGGTGGGGAGGTAACACAACTATGCAAATTAAGACTACTGGACCTGCAAACCAATGCAAAGGGCAGATACTTACCAGGAATAGGCGAGACTTCAAAGGAGAGGATCAAGTATAAGAAAATCATTCAGACCTAAGTTCACTTGGGCAGGAGAGCGGAGGAGCACCGTGTGGACAGGGGAGGTGCCCCGGAGAGACGTGACCTGGGTCAGCCCTGGAAGAGAATGGGTGAAGGAGGAGAGAAAGCAAAGGGTCTCCACGCAGGAGAACATCATGCACAAAATCCTGGAAGTGAGCGTGAGCATGAGTGTGGGATCCTCTGGGCATGGAGTGGAGACTGCTGGGGGAAGCTCGGTGTTCACTTGATGTGTGGGAGATGCTAGGGGCTCAGGAGGGCCGATGTTGTGAAATGTCTGGATAATCATATTAGGCATTAGGGCCTCATCCTTTAACTAGGGAGGAGCGGTGGAAGGATTTTAGAAAGGAAAATGATACGAGGAAGCTGATAATGTGACAGCATGAAGCATGATTGGTGTGGGGGCCTACCTACTAGAAATGGGAAGGTGGTCTAGGAAGCAACGCGAACAAGTCTGGGGTGCTAGGTGGATGGGGAGAAAGTGCACAGGGGAGACACCTCAGGGGAAGCGTGGGCGGGTGGGCTGCTGAGTGAAAACTCCTGAGGGTAAGGGAAGGAAAAACCCCTTGGCCCCAGAACAGGCACTGGTCAGGCAGACAAGGACCGAATCTTGAGTTCACCTCTCACAAGCCCAATGGACTTAGTTCCTTCCTCGCCAAAGTGGGTGAATTTCCCTGCCCTTGTAGTGGAGGCACTCAATGAGGGGTAATGGCACCGTGGGCATACATCCCTCCATCCCCAATACGAGGAGGGAAACTTGACCTTTCTACAGCTTGCACTACAATGGGCAAAGTGGTCGGCAGAACCCCAGAATATAAAGAAGATGACCCAGTAACATTAGCTTGAATACCAGGGCACATGGATGTAAGGGTTAAACTTTGTATGAGCTATTTGCATATGACATGATCCTACACATAGAAAGTCCCGAAAAATCTGCAACAAACCTTCAAGAGCTGATAAACAAGATCAGTAAAGTGGCAGGACATAAGATCAACACACAAAAATCAGTAGCAATTTTTGTACATTAATAATGAGCACTCTGAGGAGGAAATCAAGAAAAAAATTCCATTTACAATAGCAACTAAAAGAACCAAATATCTAGGAATAAATTAACTGAAAATGTAAAGTACTTGTATGCAGAAAACTACACAACACTGTTAAAGGAAACCAAAGACCTAAATAAAGGGAAGAATATTCCATGTTCATGGATTGGAAGACTAAACATCATTAAGATGTCTGTCCTACCCATATTGATTTACAGATTCAACACAATCCCAATAAAATTTACAACATCATTTTTCACTGAATTGGAAAAGCCAATTATGAAATTTATTTGGAAGGGCAAGGAGCCCTGAATAGCAAAAAACATATTGAAAAAGAAAAACAAAATTGGAGGAATCACGCTACCTTACTTTAAATCATACTACAAAGCTACAGTGGTCAAAGCTGCATGGCACAAGGACAGGCATACTGACCAATGGAAACAACTTGAGAGTTCTGATATAGATATACGGTCAACTGATATTTGACAAGGCCATCAAGCCTGCTCAACTGAGACAGAATGGCCTTTTCAACAAATGGTGCTGGGTGAACTGTATATCCATACCCAAAAGAATGAGAGTGGATCACCATCTCATGCCATGTAAAAAAATTAATTCAAGATGAATCAAAGACCTAAATATAAGAGCTAAGACCATAAAGCACATAGAAGATAATGTAGGGAAACATCTACAAGATCTTGTAGTAGGAAATGATTTCATAAAGTATACATCCAAAGCATAAATAATGAAAGGAAAAATAGATAAATGGGACCTCCTCAATATTAAAAACGTATGCGCTTCGAAGGAGTTTTGTCAAGAAAGTGAAAAGGCACCCTACTCAATGGGAGAAAGTATTTGGGAACCACTTATCTATAAAGGCCTAATAACCAACAAATATAAAGAAATCCTACATCTTGAAAATAAAAAGACAACCCATTTTAAAAATGGGTAAAAGATTTTAACAGACACTTTACCAAAGAAGAAATACAAATGGCTAAAAAGCCCATGAAAAAAAATGCCCAAAATCACTAGCTATTAGGGAAATGCAATTCAAAACTACAATGAGATATCATCTTACATCCATTAGACTGGGGGCTATTAAAAAACAGAGGACTACAAGAGTTGGAAAGGATGTGGAGGAAAGAGAACACTCATCCATGGCTGGTGGGAATGTGGAATGGTGCAGCCATTGTGGAGAACAGTTTGACAGTTCCTCAGGAAGCTAACTACAGAACTGCCATATGATCCAGCAATCCCACTGCTGGGTATACACCCAGAAGAACTGAAAGCACGGACACAAACAGATATATGCACACCATTGTTCATAGCAGCATTATTCACTATTGCCAAAAGTTGGGAGCAACCCGATGACAATATAAGCAAAATGTGGTATATACATACAATGGAATATTATTCAGCTATAAGTAGGAATGAAGTATTGACACACGTGAAAACATGGATGAGTCTTGAAGACCTTATGTTGAGTGAAGTAAGCCAGTCACTAAAGGACAAATATTGCATGACCTCACTGATATGACCTAAGCATATAGAGCAGACTCACAGAGCTAGAGTCAAGAAGATGGGTTATCAGGAGACAGAGGGGAGTAGAGTGTGGTGAGCCAATGCTCCATATGGGCAAAACCTATGATAAAGTGAAAGGGGGGGTTGGCAGTGGATGGGGGTGATGGTGTTACAGGATGTGAGTGGGATCGATGGTGCTGGAATGTGAAGATGAGTGGGGGGGGTTGGACTTCCATGGAACTGGAGGAAGGAACAGATGGGCTCTTGGGATTTGTAGGTCTGTTGTTGAAACTACAATGATGGCAATGTTCTTTTGGCAAATATGGAAGGGGAGGGTCACTGGTGCAGTGCATCAGTGGTGGGGGATATGTGGGAAAGGGCGTACCTGGGGCACACTTCTATGGACTATGTAAGTGTTCATCTTGTCATAGGGTGTCATCTCAGTGGGTGGAGACTCACACAATAAACAAGAAAATATTAAACTCCAATCCTGGGAGTCCTGCTACCTTCTCAAACTGAGGGGTGAGAATCTCTCAAGAACATAGTGCCAAATAAAAGAAAACAGACCAATATGTCAAGCCCTCAAAATTAATGCAAGTAACTATGAACCTTATTCTTCAAAAGTTGAAACTTAGTGGTTGCCATAGGTTCCAAAGGGAGAGGGAGGGAAGAATGAATGAAACATAGGGCATTTTGGTGGCATTGGAATTGTTCTCCATGATCTTACATTGACAGATACAGGCCATTATATATTTTGTCAGAACCTGTAAACATGTACGGTGCAAAACATAAACCATAATGTAAACTGTTGACCATGATTAGTAGAAATTCTTTGATATCTGTTTATCAATTGAAACAAATGTACATATTCATGTAGGATGTTGTTGGTAGGGGAGGATATGGGGGGAAAGGGGGATGGGGTATATGGGAATCCCCTATATTTTCTTTGTGACTTTTCTGAAACCTAAAACTTCTTGGAAAATGAAGTGAAAGAAAACAAGACACTGGAGGAACATACAGAAGAAACTGTCAATATATGTAAAAGCTAGGTCTTAGGGTGACTAAAGGCACAAGGCAAAAAAAAAAATTGTTTTTGGCTTCTTTGGAGGGAGGTTTTGGATTACAGAAGGGTTGCAACAGTGGCAGGGGTGGATTACTAGTGGGAGTGTCAGTGGTGGGAGGTTGTGCGGGGAGGGGTGTACCTGGGGCATGCCTCTATGGAATATGAATGTGTTCATGTGGTCATGAGGTATTGTCTCAGTGGGTGGAGACCCATACAATAACCTACAGAATATTGAATTTCCATCCTGGGGAGCCCTCCTAGAGTGTCAAAGAATCTTTAGAGTACATGGGCAGTGCCTAGTGAAGAAGGACAAACCAATAGGCTAGGCCCTTGATATAGATGCTTGTACTTACGAACCTTGTTCTTGAGAAATTGAAACTTAGCCTAGTAATATATATTGTCTAAGAGTTTCCTCCTAAAAGCCTCCTTGTTGCTCAAGTGTTGCCTCTATCTCAGCCAAACTCAGCATATAAACTCAATACCTTCCCCTGCACCTGGCATTGGACATGACTCCCAGGGATGAGCCTCCCTGGCATCGAGGGATTATGACCGAGCACCAAGTAAAATTCTTTTGGAAAAAGATCTAGACCAAAGGGGGGGAATATTAAATACAAATGAGTTTTCATGCCTAAGAGATTTCAAATTGAGTATTGAGGTTATTCCAGATGGCACGCTTATGCACATCTAAGAAGGATCTCACCGACTGCCACAGTAAACAGTGCTTCAAACAGGGGTACTCCTGAGGGTTCTAGAGACATGTAGACATTATAGGCAGGAAAAACAACCCCAGGAAAGTGACACCCCGTCCATGGGTCTTACTTTGGAATATATGATAATCTACCTCCCTAATGTATCAGAGTTAGACTCATTTATAATTTTCCTACACATGGGTCTTCTGCCCCTTTTATTTGAACCTATAATTGTCACTATACCCATTAAATATATGTCCCAGAGACGTAAATCTTCCAGCTGTTCTTTTGCCGGTTGATCCCTGAATCTCAGCATAGTTGCAGCCCACACCTACTCTTCAATTCATTGAACTTACCAGGACAATAAACAAAAGGTTGACGATGGACGATGCCCATCCTAAAAAAACAGAGAGTATCTACAACTGCAAGCAAGACAGTTCTATCCATCTTCCCCATGGGATCTAAGTCCCCCTAATTGGAAGCAGAGTGGGCACCACCATCTTAAAATCCTCAGGATTGAGGAATGACCAAATATAAGGGAGGAATTTCAACTATGGACTAAAATAGACATTATTATTTGGGTAATGGAAGAACTTATAATACTGATATAAAGACACTAGTCACCAGAGGTTCTGAGGGGAGGTAGAGGGAAGAATAGGTGTAACATGGGGCATTTTGGGGACATTGGAATTGTTCTGCATGTTATTGCAATGATGGATACAGGCCATTATACATTTTGTTAAAACCTTTAAAATTGTGCAGTGCAAAGCGTAAACCGTAATGTAAACTATAGACCATGGTTAGTAGCAAGGCTTCAGTATGTGTTCATCAATTGTAACAAATATACCACACTAATGAAAATTGTTGTTAATGGGGGAAAGTGTGGGAGGGAGAGGGGTGGGGTGTATGGCAATTCCCTATATTTTCGATGTAACCTTTATATAATCTAAAACTTGTTTAAAAATAAAGAATTACTTATTTTTGAAGAAATAAAGTTGTGTAAAGTGATACAAAGCTGTCAAATAAAGCTGGAAGGCACAGTGATTCTTAGACGAAATCATTGCACAGCTAGAAAGGAAAACTTACAAGATTCACGAGGTCCATAAGAAATTCCAGCAAAGTTCACCTCAGGAAAGGCAGCAGAATTTCCCCTGCCCCCAGCTGCCTTACGACAGCCCCTCTGCCCCTCCCAGTGGACAAGCAGGGCCCAAGCCCAGGAAGGAGGCCCAGAGGAAAATGGATCAAATCCTGAAGGAAGAGCTCCAAGCAGGGCTTAGAGGTTGAAGTCCTCCAAGTTTGAAAACATTGTGTTAATTTGCATTTTATTTCTTTTTAAATGTGTTCGAAATGTTTAAGTGCATTAAACAATTAAATAGAAGCATTGTATCTACAAACTAGAGCATCTGTTAGTAAAAATGAGTCCAAAGACAAACACCAGGATGCCTGCATTAGAAATGTTTTAAAAACATAATGTCCAGACCCCTTTCCCAGACACACTGGGTCAGTGTGGCAGGAGGGGCAGGAGGGGCCAGAGACTCTGCAATTTTCCCTTTGCTCAGCCGAGGGACTCAGGCACACAGCCAGGTTGCAGGTCCCTGTTAGAGAATCGTTAATATTCCAAAAGGCAACTCTCTTAGCTTTTACATAAAATCCAAATTTCCACAGGTTTTGCAAAGTTACGTTGCCAGAGTAGAAAAAAATTACTTCAGAGATACTGTGGGCGGGAAAATGTTTTGACTTTTGGTAATATATTAAGATTGAAGTTCTAGACCATTTCCCAAAGATGAATGTTCCATTAATATCCATATCAGTTGGTTTCTGGTGGAAAGTTAGATTAATCCTACACTTATCTGGCATTGTGCTTGATGAGATTTTTTAAATTTATTTATTTATTTATTTTGTAACTCAGAAGAGATGCTTTATCTTTATAGGGTTTTATTTTTATTTTTTTGCAATTTTTTGTTGAGATGAAACCCACAGAACATAAAAGTTTCTCATTGTAAATTTTTTAACACATAAAAAATTGTTGAGATGAAACCCACATAACATAAAAGTTTCTCATTGTAAATTTTTTCAGCACATGCACAAAGTTATGCGCCATCACCATTATCTAATTCCAGAATATTTCCGTTACTTCCAAAAGGAACCCTGAACCTGTTAGCAGTCACTCCCAATTCCCCCTTTTCTCCATCCCTAGGAAATCTCTCATCTACCTTCTGTCTCTGTGGATTTTCCTATTCTGGATCTTTCATATCAGTGGAATCTTACAATATTTGCCCTTTTGTAGCTGGCTTTTTTCACTTAGCATCATATTTTCAAGGATTATCCACATTGTAGCATGTACCAAAACTTCCTTCCATTCTATGGCTAAATAATGTTCCACTGTATAAATATGCCACATTTTATCTATCCATCAGCTGATGGACATTTGCTAACCTGTGTTCTACAGTAAGTGCACCATTTTACAGTTCCAATTACTCCACATCCTCACCAAAACTTTATATTTCCCAGCATGCTTTCATTTTACTAGTATTGCAGTCATCTGGAGGGTCTGCAGTGGTATCTCATAGTTTTGATTTACATTTCCTTAATGACTAATAATGTTGAAAATCTTTCCATGTGCTCATTGGGTGTTCGAGTATCTTCTTTGAAGAAATGTCTATTCAAATCCTTTCAGTTTTTAAAATCAGGTTGTTTGTCTTTTTATTATTGAGTTCTAAGAGCTTGCTATGTATTCTGGATGTTAGATCCTTATCAGGCACATTATTTCCAAATATTTTCTCCCATTCTGCGTGTTATCTTTTTAATTTCTTGATGGTGCCCTTTGTTGCACAAAAGTTTTACATTTTGATGAAGTCCAATTTGTATTTTTGTTGTTGTTTCTTGTGTTTTGGGGTCATGTTCATGGATCTGTTGTCTAATCCTTGGTCATGAAGATTTACACCCAGGTTTCCTTCTAAGGGTTTCTTACTTTTCACTCTTATATTTAAGTCTTTGATTCATTTTGAGTTAATTTTTATGTATGGTGTGAGATCGTGGCAAAAACTCATTCTTTTGTACGTGGCTATCCAGTTGTCCCAGCACCATTTGTTAAAAATATCACTCTTACTCATGAGTTGTTTTAAAGTTCTTGTCGAAAATCAACTGACCATAGAGGCATGGATTTATTTCTGAACTCACAGCACTATTCCTTTTGCCTATACATCTATTCTTATGCCAGGATTACAGTAGCATAGTAGTAAGTGTGGAAATCAGGAATTGTGAGTCCTTCAATTTGTTCTTCTTTTTCAAGATTGTTTTGGCTATTCGATGTCCTTTGAATTTTCATATGAATTTTTGAATTAATGAATACATTTCTACAAAAACAAACAAAGAAAAGGCATTGGAACTTTAACAGGAATTGCCTTGAATCTGATGGGAGTGTTGCCTTCTTAACAATATTGAGTCTTCCAAGCTATGGACACAGGAAGTCTTTTTATTTATTTAGGGCTTCTCTCATTTCTTTCAACAACGTTTTTTGTTGTTTGTTTTCAGTACAAGTCTTCTACTTTCTTGGTTAAATTTATGTCTAAGTATTTTATTCTTATCTTGGAAATGTAATTGTTTACTTAATTTCATTTTTGGGTTGTTCATTTCTAGTGTGTAGGAATACAACTGATTGTCATATATTGATCTTTATCCTGCAAGAACTATACTTGATTATTTCCCTGAGTAGTTTGTTTTTTTTTTTTTTTTTTTTTTTGCATGTATGGATTCTTTAGGATTTTCTACATATAATGCTATGTCATTTGTAAATAGAGATAATTTTACTTCTTAATCTAATCTGGGTGCCTTTTATTTCTTTTTGTGCCCTAATTGTCCTGGCGAGGACTTCCAGTACAATACTGAACACACAAGGTGAAAGCAGACATCCTTACCCTTTTCTTCATCTTTGGAGGAATACTTCAACCTTTCACCATTAAGATGACGTTGGCAGTGGATTTTTCATAGCTACCCCCTACCAGACTGAGGAAGTTCCCTTCTATTCCTAGTTTGTTGAGTGTTTCTATCATGAAAGGGTGTTGGACGTTGACAGGTGCTTCTTTTGCATTTACTTATAGATATGATTTTTAAACTTAAAATAAATGTAATACAAATTGCAAAAGTAACACAGAAATCGAAAATGCGGAAAGTGGAGGCGAACAAATAGAAGAAAACCCAGGCACTTACCATTTCTGCACCCGGAACTAACACATTAACATTTTGGCATATAGACCTCGGGGCTATTTTTATGTCTTTGTTTACACATGTGTATGTGCAACAAGCCCCCAAGGCGAGTATTTATGCCTCCTCCCCACCCTCAACAAAGGTAATGGTTCTGTGCCCCGTGACCTGCCGTTCAGTCAGAATCTTGGTGACAAGGAACAAGCGCAGCTTCTGGTTAGCTCAAGCTAAAAAGCCTCGTGGTCTGCAGGTGCAAGGCTTCCGCAGCAGGCAGGGGTTCTCTCGGAGTTTTGAGGCTAAAAGTCCAAAGCCAAGGTTCCAACCGGCCACGCTTTCTTCCCACACTCTGCAGTGCCTGGGGCGGCTTGGCTTTACCTGTGCCTCTGTCACCTGGCGACCCGCCTCTCCCTGAGTGCTCTCTTGTCTCCACGGACTCATGGCTTTTGCCTCCATGTCCAATGTCCTTTGCTTATAAGACTCCAGGAAAATGGACTAGGGCCCACTGTGATTCAATGTGGCTGCACCTAAATAGGATTTTGAGGATCCTATTCACAAACGAGTCCACACCCTGATTCACCATAGCACGCTGAAATCTCCTGTCTACAGAGCGGCTCACACCCACAGCAATGTGGAGTAAAAGCCACATATCTTATGTGGGGGACACGACTTGATCCCCAGCAGATGTCCACATCCCTGGCACCTGTGTTACCTAGCATGGAAAAGGGGACTTTGGTGTGGTTCAAATGAGGACCGTGAGATGGGAGATGCCCTGGGTTATCCAAGCTCCATGTTGGCACAGGGGTGATAAGAATGAGGTGGGGGGTCACAGCAGACAAAGGTGACGTGACCTTGGGAACAGAGGTTGGGGGGATGTGGGTCCATGAGCCAAGGATGGCAGGCAAACTCCAGCAGCTGGAAAAAAGCAGAAATAGATTCTCCTAGGGCCTCCAGAAGGAAACAGCTTTGACTTTGGCCTTGTAAGATCCATTTCAGACTTCTGGCTTCCATAATGGTAAGATTAAAATTTAGTTTAAATGTAAAGAAAGCTGTTTAAAACCACTAAATTTGTGGTAGTTTGTTATAAAAGTAATGAGAAAATAATACAGGTGTCTTATTGGAAGGGCAGTCTCGTAGCTCACGGAATCATCCAGAAGGCTGGAGAACCAGGCTCGTACAAACCAGAAAAACAAGGCACAGCCAAATTCTTGCTACCAGGATAGTCCACCAGTTGTCCAACTGCCCCCTGCACACTTGTCCCTGACCTCCACCAATGGCCACCATGGGATGCTCACAACCAAGGAACACTCCCCATAGTTGTCCCAAATAACCTCTTACTGACCTCATGCCGTTGTTCCTTCCACTCCCCCAAGGACCCACCTCCTAGCAAAAGCCCCTCACTAGCTCTCCTCCAGGGGCCAAGCTTTCACCTGGGCCTTTCCCTTTTGCCTCCCCTCCCTCTGTTGAGCTGTGACCCAACAGGGTCCCAAGGCCCCTAGAGCCATCCAAAAGCTTAGAAGCCAAAACAGCAGCTCCATTTGCTAGGTTTCATGCAACGACACAAACTAAGCATTTCTCCATTCCATGATGTAATTTTTTCCAAGGCTCCTTTGTACAGATCAGATATTTACATTGTTTCTAATGTTCTGCTTCTTTTATTGTTTTTTAAACAACACTGCATTGACATCTCTCTAGTTGAGTCTTTGGCCATGATTATTACTTTAGGATAAATTTCTCAAAGCTGAACTCCTGCACCTATGGCTTTTCAAAAACGAAGGGCTTTGAGACAACCAGCAAGATGGCGGCAGAGTAAAGCGCTCCTAGAATCAGCTCCTGCTACGGGGCAGTTGGGGATCACCCAAAGCTATCTACAGCACTTGTTTGGGGGCTCCAGGAGAGTAGAAGTGCATCCTGCAACATCCTTGAAGAATGGAAGGAGGAGATGCCCATCTGCAGAGAAGATTCGTGGGTAGAGCTCTCCATGCACCGGAGGCCGGTGCCCATCCTCCACTGGAGGCACAAGCCACCTCGAGAGCTGTACCACGGCTCGAATTGGAAGCTCCATTTCCCAAAAAGGGGGAGGAAGAGACGGTTGGGCACCAACTTCAGCTACTGATTAGTAAACTTAGCAGGATAAAGGATAATCCTAAGAAGAGCTAAAATTTGAACCTGTCCAAGTCAGAAAGAAGCCGGTAGCCGCCATCTTAGCTCTGTGCCTGACACGAGGGGAAACAGGGTGGACTGAAAAATCACAGTACTGGTGAGGACTGGCTTTTTTTCCATCCAGATCAGATTGCAGCTCTGGCCTAGCCCCAGGCCCACCTGGGGCAGGGAGGAACTGGGGGGAGCTGCGCCAGCCTCTCCGGGAAACTACAGGCCACGCCACAGAGGCCAGTGATCATCCTACTCTGACAGCACAAGCCACCTCAGGAGCTATTCTGTGGCAAGAATTGGAAGCTCCATTTCCCAAAAACAGGGGAGGAAGAGACAGTCGGCCACTGATTTCCGCTACTGATTAGTAAATTCCGCTGCCTGAAGTATAACCCTAAGAACAGCTAAAGTGTGACCCTGTCCAAGTCAGAAAGAGGCCAGTAGCCACCATTTTTACTCCACCCCCAGCATGAGGGGAAGCCGGGCTGACTGAAAATCACAGGGATGGTAGAGACCGGTTTCTTTCACCCAGATGGGCCTGCAGCCCTAGCCTAGGCCTCAGCCCCACCTCTAGCAGGGAGGAAGCAGAGGGCCCTGCACCAGCCTATCCAGGTAACTGCAGGTACATTCAGCTGGCACAGACTGAATAGTTGAAAGTCTATCTGGGCAACGGCGGTCATCTTGGACCTGCACTGCATAGATTGCTGCCCACGCCTGCAGCTCCATCCCTGCCCCAGGCAGGGGAGAAAGGGGCATGAAGCTTCATCAGTCTCTCTGGGCAACTACCATCTAGGCCTGCATGACTTGGATTATTCCACACAGCTGTGGCTCTGTCCCTAACCTTGGCAAAGGAGAAAGTTGGGAGAAGCTTCATCAGTCCTTGGGGAAATGAGGGCAGCTTGAGCCTCCACAGCTTACAGCACCAACTACATCCTTGGCTCCTACTACACAACCAGCAAGGGAGAAAGGGCAAGAAAGCCCTAAACTAAAGAGAAAAACTGCATCCAGAATAAATACTCTAGTAAGGCAGATGCCAAGATACCATCAAAGAATTACAACCCACACCAAGAAACAGGAAGATATGGCCCAGTTAAAGGAACAAGATAAGCCTCCAGATGACAGAAAGGAGTTGAGACAACTAATCATAGATGTTCAAACAAATCTCCTTAATAAATTCAATGAGATGGCTAAAGAGATTAAGGATATTAAGAAGACATTGGATGAGCACAAAGAAGAATTTGAAAGCACACATAGAAACATTGTAGATCTTATGGGAATGAAAGGTGTAATAAATGAAATAAAAAATACACTGAAATCATATAATAGCAGGTTTGAGGAGGCAGAAGAAAAGATTGGTGAGCTTGAAGAAATGGCCTCTGAATGTGAACATACAAAAGAACAGATGCGGAAAAGATTGGAAAAAATTGAACAAGTTCTCAGAGAACTAAATGACAGCAAGAGACATGCAAATATACATGTCATGGGTGTCCCAGAAAGAGAAGAGAAGGGAAAAGGGGCAGAAGGAATATTTCAAAAAATAATAGTAGAAAATTTCCCAACTGTATTGAAGGACATAGATATCCATGTCCAAGAAGCATGACATATTCCCATCCAAATAAATCTAAATAAACCAACTCCAAGACACATACTAATCAGAATGTCAAATGCCAAAGACAAAGAGAGAATTCTAAGAGCAGCAAAAGAAAAGCAATGCTTAACATATAAGAGATACCCAATAAGATTAAGTGCCAATTTCTCACCAGAAACATGGAGGCAAGAAGACAGTGGTATGATATATTTAAGATACAGCAAGAGAAAAACTTCCAGCCAAGAATCTTATATCTGGCAAGATTGTCTTTCAAAAATGAGAGTGAGTTTAGAATATTCACAGATAAACAGATACTAAGAGAGTTTGCAACTAAGAGACCTGCTTTGCAGGAAATACTGAAGGGTGTGCTACAGCCTGAAAAGAAAAGACAGGCCTGGAAGAGTGTCTAGAAATGAAGATTATATCAATAAAAGTAACTAAGAGTGTCAAAAGAGTGGTGAAAATAAAATATGACAGATTGAATAGCCAGAAACATCTTAAAAAGGAAAAGCAAAGTTCAAAGGCCTCTCATTTCTGGACCTTAAGTTGTATTATCTAGCTACAGTGGTAAAAACACCATGGTACTAGCATAAAGACAGACACATGGACCAATGGAACCAAACCGATGGTTAAAAAACCCTCACATCTCTGGTCAAGTGATTTTTTGACTAGCCTGTCAAACCCACCCAGCTCAGGCAGAACAGTCCATTCAACAAACGGTGCTGAGAAAACTGGATATCCATAGCAAAAGAAGGAAAGAGGACCCCTGTCTCACACCTTATACAAAAATTAACTCCAAATGAATCAAAAATATATATAAATATAAAAGCAAGAACCATAAAGCTTCTAGAAGAAAATGTAGGAAAAAATATCTTCAAGACCTGGTAGTAGGTGGTGGATTCTTAAAGGAAATAAGAGGAGGACTGAGATGGACTACTGATATTTAATGTATGTAGAAGGTTTAATTAACTTTACTGTAAAAGTGTGGAAATGTACAGAGTTGATGGTAACACACAGTGAGTAACAGATGGTTTATAAATGGGGATGTGGCTGAAAATGGTAGTCTAAGGATATAAATGCCAATTGACAGAAAGCTGGAGAATAATCTAGGGACTGGATAGCACAGCAAACCCAGAGGTGGATGAGAATTGTGGTTGATGGTACAGATGCAAGAGTGTCCTTTGTGAGCTAGAGCAGATGCACATCACTATTGCAGGGTGGTGGGAATGTGGAGAAGCATGGGAAAAATTCAACTGGAGTGACCTATGGACTGTGATAATAATGTAATATTCTTGCATCTCTGCCAAAGATGTACTGTGTTGATAATGGGGGAGTATGGAAAATGTGTGCCATATGTATGCTGTGGACTTGGTAATAATTGGATGATATTATCTCATAATCTGTAACAAATGTTCCACCATGGTGTGGTGTGTTGATAGAGGGATACTGTCTGGGAATTCTGCACATGTGCATGATTGTTTTGTAAGTTTGCAATTTTTGTCATAAAAATATATTTACAAAATAATAATAGTGTGGGTTGGGGGGAAAATACAACTATTGTAAGATGTGGACTATAATTAGTAGTAAGATTTTGAAGATATTCTTCCAACATTTGTAACAAATGTCTCACAACAACGCAAGGTGTTGGTGGAGGGGTGATTTATGGGACCCTTCTATGATGTGATGAATGTTTGCTTTGTAAGTTCACAACTTTTACTCTATACTTATTGTTTATGCTTGTTCATGTATAAATGATATAAAAGTAATAATAGGGTGGGTTGGGGGAAAATACTTTGGTTAATAGTAATATTTTGAGGATGCTCTTAATCATTAGTTAAAAATGTTTCACAACAACGCAAGGTCTTGGTGGTAGGGTGAGGTATGAGAGCCCTGTATGACGTTGTGTATGTTTTTTGTAAGTTCACAGTTACTGCTATGCACTTATTGTTTATGTATGTTCATGTATGAGTGATATACTTCAGTAAATTTAAAAAAGGAGTGAAGGGCTTCTGTGTTAGACGGTGAGCCCTGCCTTGCTAAGCCGCAGCCCAGGAGCAGTCGTCAAGAAATGCACATTCCCAGTAGCCGGCAGAGCAGCCCAAGTAGGAAAAAGCAGACTCAGTAAACTCATGCTTCTCATGGCTACGTGGGCCAAGATCTGGCTTCCTCCTTCCTTTTAGAGACATAACATGTAACTGCAATAGCTTCACAGATTCCAGCCGTTGGTATCAGCAAAGGTTACGATTTTAATAGCAAATACTAGATCTTCAAACTTTTCTTATGAATAGCCAATGTGTTTGCACTTTAATAGTTCTTAGAGTTAATTACATTTGGAAGCATGTCCTCAAAACATGATGTGTCACATTTTTTGAGATCCTTCCAATGGGAAGAGTTCAGTCTGAACGCTCTCCCTCCTTTCACGCACAGAATAGCGAAGATCTTCGAGTTTCAGGGGTGACCGTTCCCAGTTAAAAGAGTTCAGTTGCCCAGTGAGGTGAGACCTTCCACAGGTGGACGAGGTCGGGTGCTCGGGAAAAGTCTCCTGCAAGAAAAGCATCCTTTTCCCTGAGCTCCTTAACGTAGTCCGGTTGCTTGTGGCTAGCGCCTGCGCGTTCTTGTGGCCTTGCTTTTCAGCTCGCACCTGGCTTAGTTTCCTCGTTCTTCAGAAGGTGAGGTGCCACGCGGCTAATACATACAGACCCCAGAAGGGGAGGTTTTATGATCAATTAAAAGCCTCGACCTGACTTAGTATTTGATTTTCCTTATGTTTAATTAAGTCTAATTAAACAATGCAGACATCTTCCTGTCACCTGCGGTATGATTATGTTAAATATTTAATGCTTGCGAAGGATTAGACTGTGCCTCTAATCTATAGCTAGCAATCTGCTCTCTCTCTGGAGTGTTTTTAATTTAATTCTGCTTTTGTGTAATGAGTTACATTTCAAAGGAAAGCGTTAAAGACGAAGGAGCCATGCTGTTAGCTCAGGTCGCAGGGATGGGCCGCAGGTCAGACGTGCAGCCTCAGCCTGTTCTGAAGCCCAGAGAGGGCAGCAGGGGGAGAGTGCAAGGGGGCGAAGGAAGGTCTGGGCAGCCCCTGTAGCTCGAAGACGTTCAGCCGTGTAGCCACGTTCACCCTGCAGACACTGCGTGTTCCCACATTTCACAGCTCCATGCCCTCGAGCCCCTTCTCCCAAAGGGCTGTCAGCCATTTAATGGGAAAAATATTTCCCTACTTCTGTATCCTCCCTAAGCCTGCACACATCCATCTTCCTCTCAGACGAAATAAAGCCACACTCCAGAGCTGAGCGACTGTCGCAAAGAACTCGCTCCAAAGCAAAGGCCACGCTTACTTCTACGAGCCAATCCCTAACCGCTGAGCAGGGCTGTTTGTAGGATGCCGTGCTTCTTCTCCAAAGGCAGAGCGGGCCTCGTTATGCACCTTGGCCTGAAACGCTGCTGAGAGAATCCATTCAGAGTGCCCTCTGCGTGTGTGACGATGGCTGTGAAGACCCTGGGAGCTAGAGGCTTTGTTTCATTTCTCTAAATAACTTCTGATATTTGGAACATACCTAGGAACAAAAGACAGATTTATCTAACCAGTGTTCAATGGATTGAATCTGCACGATCAGCTTCTCAGGGTCCTTAGGATTCTCCCTCAGCAGAGCAGCAACAGCTACTCCAGATTCACAGGAAGATCCTGTAGCCCCGTTGTTCAATGAAGCGAACTTTCAAAAGTTAAATTAACACAGCCGGCGCAGGTTCTGGTGGCGGACAAATCACATGCAATACTTCCTTGGGCAGAGATAAAAGCCAGCTCTCCCTGCCCCTCACTATTAGGCTCGAAGCCTTCTGAAAGAGACCTGGAGGTTGAGACCCTGAAAGGACAGCAGCTCCCCCAAACCGTCAGCTGCTGCCCCCAATTCCTCACCCCCCCCACCCCAGGGCAGGGTGGGCGGTAAGAATGGGGCAGAAAGCAGGGTGCATCCCTCAGTAAAAAGCCTTGTGCACAGCCCGAGAGGCCTCACTCTGTCACGGGTAGTCACTGAATGGGGAAGCTTTGTAATCTGCAGGTAGGTCCACATACGTATGTTCTTATTTTTAAATAACATTTATTTTTAGTTGCAGTAAAATATACTTAAATTAAAAATCATTTTAACATTTTAAGTGGGCAATTCTTGACGTTAGTACCTCGACAAGACTGTGTAGCTTCCACCACTATCTATTTGCAGACTCTTTTCAACATCCCAAACCAAAACTCATCCTCATTTAACAATAACTCCCCATTCCCCACGCCCGCCACCCCTGATAGCCACTGTTCTGCTTTCTACCACTATGAATTTGCTTATTCTAAGGTTTTCATATAGGAGAAATCATACCATATTTGTCCTTTTGCATCTGGCTTATTTTATTCCACATGATGTCTTCAAGGCTCGTCAAGGTTGTGGAAGTACCAGCACTGCACTTCTTTTTGTGGCTGGATAATATTCCATTGTACCGCTAGAGCACTTCATTTATCCATTCATCAGTTCATGGACACTTGAGTTGCTAGCGCCTGCTGGCATTGTGAGTGATTCTGTGATGAACATTGGTGTACAAATATCTGTCAGAGGCCCTGTGTTCAGTTCTTTCGGGGATATAGCTAGGAATGGAATTGCCGGTTCATATGGTAATTTAATGTTTAACTGGATGCTCAACCTGTTTTCCACAATGTCTGCACCATTTTACGTTCCCACCAACAATGTGCGAGGGCCTCTACTTCTGCACAGCCTCGCCAACACTTATTTCCACTAAAAAAAAAATAGCCCCCCTAGTGGGTGGGAAATGGCATCTCATTGTAGTTTTAGTTTTCATTTCTCTAATGGCTAATGGTGTTGAGCATCTTTTTATGACACTTATTGGCCATTTGAATATCTTCTTTGGAAAAATGTCTATTCCTTGGCCCATTTTTAAATTGGGTTCTTTTTGTTCTTGAGTTATAGGAGTTCTTTATATATTCGGACATTAAGCCCTTTTCAGATATATGCTTTCCAAATATTTTATTTCATTTTGTAGGTTGTCTTTCCACTTTCTTGATAATGTCCTTTATGCATGTAGCATGGATATGGAAAAGCGGCCTTCTCTTCTGGAGTGGGCAGGGCTGGGGGTTTTTGCAGGTAACTCTGAGAGAAGCCTTCACTCTTAAAGAATGCGTCCTCAAAGTCAGACGGCCCCGTGCCCCACTGCGGTGGTGGCGGGAACTAGGAAACAGCTCCCTGCCACCTGTTGGGAAGGCCAGATCTGATATTCAGAAGCATAACTGGATATTCAAAAGTAACTTTGCACTTATGTAAAATTAATAGGGTATTCATTATGAAATCTATGTGGCATCTTCTTAAAACACTCTGACACTGGAAGCAGGAGGCGGAGGCTCCTGAAACTGAGGTTTTGTTGCCCTCTAGTGAAGGAGGTCAGCATTATGCATGCAAAATTATTTTGATCACTGCATAATTAATGTTTAGTGAGATAGGGAGAAGAGAGTCAAGTCCAAGCGTTTTCATTACTAGTGCTAAGTACACAATATTGTTGTGTATCAATCTGTGTGTGATGTGTTTCCCTCTCAGACAACTCCCCCACCTTGGCTTGTTAACATATGGAAGCCATTCTTTTCCTCTTGTCACTTTTATTTTTTGGCATGGAACTTTAGTTTTATATGGCTATCAACAGGCAAAGAGCCAAGCATAAGGAATAAATCAGCGGAGTTGATCTGAGACACGGAGCTTTAATGCATCAGTATATATTTAATGTGTCTGCTGAAAGAATGTCTAATTATCCTGTCATTGAACAAAGCGCATGTTCAACTGTGATAAATTATGCCATCCTTTACTTCTGCAAAACATATTGCGGTTTGGAAACGCTGCAGCAGAATCATAAGCCCTCCACCGCCCAGCAGGGACAGCCCAGCACCCAGGCTGCCGTGGCAGCAGAGACGGGCGGGAGCAGCGGGGAGGAGAGGCCATGCTCCAAATGCTTCGGTTAGACCCTGCCAATCCACCAGGCAAGAAGCCCCCTTCTTAGAGGAGCTGCCCCTTTGTCAGTCTCTTACTATAACCAAGTTTATGGGAAGTGCTCTGCCACTCTGCGAAGTCTCGGTTCCAATATCCAAAGAGAAGCAGTATTTTTGGAAAAAGGAGGGCGGGGAAGCCGTGATGCCTAGCGCCACCATAGCATCTTCCCGCGGCATATAGTAGCAGCTCTTCCCACAGGAGGTGCCTCTTCCCTGCTAACTGTGCCCTCCCCAAAGGGGTGACAGCAACAAGGAGCCATGGGGGACAGTGACCGGCCCTTTGGGCTGCAGCAGGCAGATTAATATGGGGGAGGGGGGCATCGAGGGTCATTGTGAGCTCTAAGAAAGGAATCTAAGCCCAGCTCACTGGCGTGCCCAGACTCTCTGGGTGGAGCCCACACTGGGTAAGAGCCCAGGAGGGCTCCAGGGGTGGCTCTAGCCCAGCTGTCCTGGCGCCTCGCCAGTGCCTGGCGCCCTGCTGACTTGGTGAATCTGGAGTCACTGCACTGAGCAGGTCGCTTCCCGTTCATGCTCCTTCTTTGTATCCCCGCCTCCCAGTCTTTGTCCTGCCACCTCCTCTCTTGGAAGTTGGACACCGCCGGTCCCTGGACGTAGCACAGGCAGAAGAGGGAGTTGTGGCCGAGCGTCCCAGAGCTCCGCGGTTTATCACGCGGCGCTGGCGAGGCACCACGCTGCGCTCCGTGATTTGTGCAGCGCTCGGTCCCATGGACACAGAAGGACGGGCTTTTTATTTATGTCAGCAAGAGACACAGCAAACCAGGGAGAGAAAATATGAATTTATTCTGCCCCGATATCTCTTCCTTTCCTGCAGAAATACTCAGATCAGCAGTCTGTTTTCTCAATGGTGGGTGCGTTTCTTATTTCTTAGATTACCTCTTGTAATAGTATTCTTTTATTTACCAACATGTAAGAGAAGGCTTTACCGTGATGTCTTCACCATGCATAAAATATAGCCAGTAACAGCTGTCCTTTTATTTGCTTTACAGAATTGTGATCTACAGACGGAAGGGCAAATGAAAAATCGCGATAAAAAAATCTATTTCTGATACCATATTGACTTTAAAATGTCAAAGGGAGGTCTGTGTCCTTATTTATCTTCCACCATAAGTAAGTGCTATTTCCCCATGGTTTGGCTAGATGCCTCTTCCTATTCCCTCAGGGTTCACCTCCCTGCTCTTCTGAGCTTATCGAGGTTTCCTGAGAGGAAAAAGCCTAGAGACCCAGCCCAGCCAGAGGCCACCAGCTACAGCCACCGATATGTCAGGTGCCCGCGGGTCAAGCTGGTTTCAGCAGTTAGTGAGGAACTGAGAGGCCCTCTAAACGCTGTGCTCTAAAGGGACATTAGAGTCTCAGGGAAGACAGCCCCACTTGAGTAGCCCAAGCTGTGCTCCATGACTCAGCTCTCTGAGTCAAATTTCCTCTTCACTTGGAAACAAAATGTACCTTCAGAAAGAGGTTCTAGGGAGACGGTGTGGCTCAAGCAGTTGAGTGCCCGCCTCCCACATGGGAGGTCCCAGGTTCGGTTCCCGGTGCCTCCTGAAAAAAAACAAAATCAAACAACAAGCAAAACAAATGAAAAAAAAAACAACTCAGGGAAACCAATGTGCTCAGTGGTTGAGCACTGGCTTCCCACATACGAGATCCCAGGTTCAAGCCCCGGCCCCTAGGACCTAAAAAAAAATTAAAAGAATGGGTTCTGGAGAAGGGGGTCATTTTCCTCCATTTGAGTAAAACTGACAGAAGTTAGAACCTGATGAACATGGACTTGCAACAGAGAAGGGACTTGTACAAGAGACTCTCTCTCAACTCTTGCCTCTAAAGCTCACCCGCACACCTCAGCTTCAACAAGGAAAGGAAGTGGAATGAGATTACAATGCCCACGTGTTTTATGTTGAATTGTGCTTCCTTGTGGACGTTGATCGCTCGTCTGGGGAATTCGGTGTTCCGATGTTCTGAGTCAGCCTCTAAAAGGCTGGGTTGGGACACTGGGTTTGAAGAGCCAGGGCAGGGTCTCGCCTTCTCTTGGCCTGAGGGTGTGCAGAGGCCACTCCGCCCGGGCTGCACATCCACAGGGCCAGGGGAGCCCCGGGAAGCCTGTGCAGTGGTGCCAGCAGCACCGCAAGCTGCAATTTGACACGTTCCCGTCATTCCAGGATGGGTGTGAGGTTTAGAAAAGTGATGGAGTAATTGTTCTGGAAAGAACCCAAGTGTCCTGCCCAGCGGCTCTGCCACAGCCCCTTCTCAATCTCCACCCCGGGCCTCTTCGAATGATTGATAATAGCAAACCACATTGTTTCATGGTCAAGGGACCGTGAATTACCTCCCCTCCTCCCTTCCTTTGGCCTTTCCCAAAATCCCGTTCTCCAATGCGAACCTATCACCGCCCCAAATGCCCGCTCCCCCTTCACTGGCAAATCTGCCCTGAACACCTGTCTGCCCAGCACGTGCTTGGCCCTGGGCCAGGGAGCCTGGCTCGGCCTCGAAACTGAAAGAAGGCAGGAAAGACGCTTGAGTCCTGGAGGGTTTCCTGCCCAGGCCCGGCCCGCAGCCAGGGGACATGCGGCCCTGCAGGGACGTCTGGCCGTGCCTGGAGATGTTTGCAGGCGCCGTCCGGGAGGGTGCTCCTGGCAGCTAGTGGGGCGCACCCAGGGGCGCTGCTAACACCTGCAATGCACAGGGCAGCCCCCACCCCAACGGAAAACTGTCCCATTCCCGATGTCACTAGTTAATGTGGTAAGGACAGAGCCCTGCTCTCGAGAGAGGGCCCCGCAGGTTAGCCCCGGGCCGCTCCCGTCCCCCGGGCCAGGTGTCGTCCCCTCAGCCCGGGGCCCTCCATCGCTCAGAACAGTTGGTTTTCCGCGCACTCTGCACAGTGACCACCATGTAATAACTCCCCCCGAAGACAGGTCTTGCTGACGGGGAGATGGCAACCCCGAGGCCTGAGCGGGAAGACGCTGGGGAAGCAGGGGGCTCTGGCTACGTCGAGGCTGTTGCATTTCCCTTCGAGCATCTTCTCCCAAACGCCTCCTTCCCATCAGCGTGGGCAGTGTTTGTGCTGACTTTGGAGGCCTACAGAGGAGGAGGCGGCCACGGCCAGCCAGAGACGCTGAAGCTCGACAGACTTAGGCCCAGCTGCGACTCTGCCCCCAGCAGTCACATCACCGCAGGCCTCCCACGTTCTTAGAGTCCACGTTTGAATCAAAGAGATAGGACGAAGGACTCGAGGGATTTTCTTAAAAAAACATTTAAACAAGCCGGGCACATCCTGGACACTCAACCGATGTCTGTTTAATGAAGGAAACAAGAGTCCGCTTTGTAGGGATATTTTGGTCCCTTTGTTTGGAAACCTTTAAAGCAAGTTCTCTTGCTTCTCCTGCCAGCCATTTCCTGGGAAAGCCCAGGATCACGGCTTCGGCTGTAGTCTCGCTCGCACGGCTCTGTCACCAGGGTCTGCAGTGACCTGCGGCCTGAACGGCCCTTTCCCCCAAGACAGTTCCCCAAGATCACCTGTGCGGGGCAGCCAAGGACTGCACGGCCTGGGGTGAAATGAGGCACACCGTTGAGGAATTTTTTTGTAAAACTCTTGTGCCAAATTCATCGCTTCTAGCTGGCTTACCCTAGCCAAGGTCATGATCACCCTCGGAGTAGAGGCTAGGGTTCTGACCCTCAAGGGAGGCACAGCTAGGCTCTGCAGGAGCGCCAGATGCACCTGCTAATACTATTGTAAAACTAAATCCAGGGCGTAGAGCAAGCAGCAGCCAGTTGCTACTGAGCTCTGGTGGGATGTCCACCATGCCGTTAGAATCTCCACCACCCTAGCAATCTTTTGCAGAGCAAAACCATTCAGCCAAGAAGTCTTAGCACTCCTGTTTGCAATCAAATATAAAAGCACCACCCTTTGCTCCACCTCCCTGCCAGAGAGAAAAACAAAATAAAATGTCCAGTATTCTTCAAGAGCGCTGGACAGGGTTTAGCCTAAAATAATAGCAATAAACTCGCTTTGGCATTTTTCACTCATTGAGCAATATCCATAAACATTTTCTGTGTAATAAATCAAAAGCAAGATACCATTGTTTCTAATTTATCTTGAAGGCTGTTCTGGTGATATCTTGTCATGAAGAATATTTCTAATGTTTCTTAAAATTCCCAAGATAAAGAGATCCTGTGTGTTGAGTTTGGCAGTTATCTTCATACGCTAAAATTTTATTTCAGGGGGTGGCTTTCTTTTCTTTCCAGTTTCTAGAGAAAGTAATATACAAATTATGTCGAGCAAGCATTTGCTGTCAACATGAAAATATTGACTTCCCTCAAATCCTGCCGTACAAAGAGAAAACGTTAACAATTGCGATCATAAGCAAGTCTGATGCGCAAAGCCCATGAATTATGAATCAAAAGACAAAAATGTGTGCTTTTTTCTGCATAGACGTAGGGCAGGATATTATAAGCCTAAGGGAAAAGAGATGTTTGTGCTCTTGAAGCATTTTACCTCCACCACGCTGTGCGTTCAGCAGAAAGCATCCCTCCCCCCATTTGCTCTTTCTCCAAGTGCTCAGTGCACAGAAGGCAGCAGATATGACTGGTTGGTTGACTGATAAAAACTTTAATTGTAGGAAATTGTCATTAATTTGGCCTCTGCTACTTCAGGATCTGTGCTTGTGCAGGCTGGATTTGGCTTGAAAAACATCTTCATTATCTTTACAAGGAAAACTCGATTTAGTAGACAGACCCTAGTACAAATATAATTACTAGGGAAACACATTCCGTGCTTAAGTGCACATGCTGTTTCGATGCATTTTGGGGAGAATCATTTCCCTATAAATTCTTATTATATGCTCATTATAAGCTATATTAACCTGTGCTTAATTTTTATTGTGAAATAATATGGCTCTTTGTAATAATAATAAAAAAAAAAGCTAGCATGAAAGTCTATAAAATAAAAAGTGGAATTTTCTTAAGTTGCTCTTTGCTGATTGGTCGAGATCGCTGGCACCCTGCCCCACCTGTCTGCACTAAGTGGGTCCCAGGCAGTGTTTTAAAATCAGTGACCGCTAAGTCAGGCCTTGCAGTGAGAATGGCGGCGAGTCAGCTGTCTAAATGCTCCTTTACGGCAGCTCCCCTGCCCTCAGCGGGAGCCCAGGGCACTCGCGCATGGACGTTTTTCCCCAAGGAGCTGCTTTTGGGGTCTCACCCTCCCCAGCTTCATCGCAGGCAGCATTTGTTTTCCAGGGTGGAGGCCCATGGGCTCCAACCAGGAGTCCTAAAGCACGCGGACCACCTCTGTTTATTTGCAAAGCTGTCAGGGGTCGCGTTCTGGACACACATTTGCCAGGGATCCCGGGGTCCCCACGGGGTTGGACACACACGTGAGCCGGCAAGGAGGCTGTGCATTTCCCTTGGCGCCCCTAATCGGATACGTTAAAATCTAGCACACACTTCCCTCGTCTTTCCGTGCAAACTGGAGCTCTAGGCCGAGACCTGGCTTCTGCAGGGCCCTGTAGGGCCAAACCCAAGAGCCGCCTGAGGGAGGAGGACGGAGCCTCGGACTCCGCCGACACTATTCCCTCCGTAATGAGAATGAGGAGGGGGCTTGCCGCCCGGCGAGGCCCTTCTCCACTGCTGGGGGGTCTCGTCCCCACGCCAAGGCCCCAGATGGCCAGGAAATCGCCACGCTGGCAGGGATTGCTGTGATTAACCGAGAGGGCTTCCGCCAGCCCCGCGTCCTCGTGTCTTCACTCTGTAAAGTGAGGGATGTTCTCACGCCGTCGCTGGGCAGGTGGGGGAGAGGAAGCCACGCCACGCGCCACAGCTCCGCTCACGGCCGGGGCGCCCGTCGCCGCCGGGGGGTGCGGAAGGAGCCGCTCTCGGTGGTCTCGGGTCAACTCCTTCATCAACGGGCCTGTGTGAGGAAAGGGGGGTCCGTCCAGGGCAGGGCTACTTCACCTTCTTTGTTCCACGGACCCCTCTGCCACTCAGGCGACAACCACGGGCCCCTCACTAAGTCCACACTACAGTGTGTTATTTAATAAATACATCACACCCGCACCAACACATCCCCGCAAGGAATTTTTTTGAATTTTCAACTCAAGTTCACGGATCCCCTGAAATGGGTCTGTGGCCCCCCCTGGTCTAGGAGCCGCACAGGCTGAGCAGGCCACGTGGCCGCTGGCGCCTCCCTGCGGACCCTCCCTTCTCCCTGCGCCTGCTGGAGCGTGTGGTGCCGGGATTCCCTTCTCAGGTGTGGTTCAGCTGGGCTCACCTGCCCTACACGTGAGCGTGCACACACACACGTTAACTCACGCCCCCGTGCCCACACACGTGCACACTCACACATGCGTGTATACATCCACATGCTCACATGTGTAATACACACGCACACATGTTCGTGTGTGCACACGTGCACTCACACATCCACACCTGCACATGCACAATGCTCGCACTCAGCGCACACACATGCTCACGTACGCGTGCTCACACTCAGCGCACACACCCACACGTGCACAATGCTCGCACTCAGCGCACACACATGCTCGCGCACGCGTGCTCACACTGAGCGCACACACCCACACGTGCACAATGCTCGCACTCAGTGCACACACATGCTCGTGCACGCGTGCTCACACTCAGCGCACACACCCACACATGCACAATGCTCGCACTCAGTGCACACACATGCTCGTGCACGCGTTCTCGCACTCAGTGCACACACATGCTCATGCAAGCGTGC
>JAKSZT010054277.1:975428-1025597 GCA_026826555.1 Tolypeutes matacus | reverse complement strand
TCACGTTGGGCGAGGCCACTCACGTTGGACGTGGCCACTCACGTTGGACGGGGCCACTCACGTTGGACGAGGCCACTCACGTTGGACGTGGCCACTCACGTTGGACGTGGCCACTCACGTTGGGCGAGGCCACTCACGTTGGGCGAGGCCACTCACATTGGGCGTGGCCACTCACATTGGGCGAGGCCACTTACACTAGACGGCTATTGGCACTTGCACCAATGCTCTGGAGCACAATTTCTCAAATGACGATTTGGGAACGGGAAGGGTGCAAGAGTGTCTATCACCAGCCTGCTCCATTAGCTGGTTCAAATTGTCCCCGTCGAGGCACCTGCACCTGGAAGAGGTACCCACACCTGCTGTGGGCTCGGGAGACAAAAAGGTTGACTGGAAATGCTTCATGGATGAGCTGTTGGCTCCTGGCAGGTGAAGCATTTCTTGGTTCATGCAATGTTGGACGTTTATTTTCTTAGCATGGACTTGGCTCTTATTATAATCCCTGCCCTCAGGGGTCATGATATGGCTCCACCTCCTTTAGTAGAGCTGTTTGGAGAGGAGGGCTCCAGGACCCGGGCTGCCCCTGGGGTTCTATCGAAGCTTTGCTTTCTTGGCATTTACCTCAAAACCCACAGTGTCCACTTTTTCATGACTGTTAACGTACATGCGTAAACCATTTCAGGCAGGCCCTGCGATTTGATGGAACCGCCATTACAGCTGTTGGGATTTGCTCTGCAGGAACACTAAGGGCGCCAACTAATCAGAATGCAAGGGGGGCAGGAGGCTGGCGTGCGTACTCGGGGCTTGCTGCGTTTAATGCCGTCTGCTTTGCCAGGGGCGCCCCAGGCAGCTCTGGTCAGGAGGATGCGTCATGGCTGCTTTGGGTTCAAGACATGCACCATCTGGAAGAGAGCCGACATGCGCCTCCACTTTTGTTTCCTGGCTGCTAAAACAAATACCATGCGATGGGTCGGCTTCAGCACAGGGAATTTATTGGCTCCCGGTTTTGAGGCTACAAGAAATTCGAAACTGAGGCACCATCCAGGCAATGCTTCCCCCTGAAGCCTGCGGCCTTCTGGGCTGGCTGCCGGGCACTGCTGGGCCTTGACTCTTCCGTGACGCGGAGATGCACATGGCGGCTTCTGCTGGCTTCTCTTCAGTGTCCCATTGGCTTCCGGCTTCTGGCTGCTCCCGTGGCTTCTCTCTCTGTGGCCTTCCCCAGTGATCAGATGGAGACTCATCCTGAGTCAGCTGGGCCACACCTTACCTGAAGCCACCTCCTCAAAGGGTCCTATTCAGAAGAGCTCACGCCCACAGGATGCACGAAGGTTGAGAATGTGCTTTTCTGAGGGACAGTGCTCCAAGCCACCACAGGCCCCTCCTAAATGGCTCGTGCAATCCTCTGAGTGCCCCACTAAGGAGCAAGGCCGCATTTACAGTGGAGGCCTCAGAACTCACCTGTCCACTTACCTAAGCTCGGCGCACACGAGGAGGCGCAGCGTGTCCCCTGTAATTCTCTGCTGTGTCAGCCAATACCTGAGGCTTTTGCTTGTTGTTGGGTATAATGGCATTTTGAGCCATTCGCCAGCTGATGATGCCATCCTTGAAGCATTCAGTGCTTCAAGGCTTTTCCAGAAGTTGCTTCAAGTTACATATTACAGCAATAAAAATTCGTGTAATGGGTTATTGCTTCCTCAACAAATTTGGGGGAAATTACCTTTCATTTGAATTCCAGAATTTTCTACCAATCAGCAAAGAGTTGGCATCAGGTTTCTGGGCAAAGAGTGTTCTTTTAGGCTGCTCCCCGGCCCACTCCCAGAAGCCCCTCAGGCTTTTCCCTTATTTTCACAAAGACACGCCATCTGCTTCCGGAGGCTCCAAAAGGGATGCCCACGCCTTATGGGAGGTTTGTCATATGCTGGCATGTCTGTGAGTGCAGAACTTTGAAAGCTGCCAAGTCCACCTGCCTCATTCTGTGTGTGTGAGAGATTCCGTTGAGGTTGCACTGGGTGAAGAACTGCAGTGTTTCCTGTCATTTGTCTTAATTCATGCTTGAGTGTCAACACCCATCTCACAAACCCACACACTGTGTTGCCTTAACCCTACATCCACCCTCCCTTTCTCTCAAAACAAAAGTATCCATCTTTTTTTTTTTTTCCAAAAATAGAACGGCTGTCCCTCCATTTGGTTCTATCAAGCTGTACAAATAAAAGGTGTAACTTTTGGGGAGGGATCATCACTCTTGCCAGTAGAAGTTTACTGTAGCACTCCAGCTGTCATCTCAAATGGATTAAATGTGGCATGCTACAGTCTGCTATTAAAGGGGAGATGCTCATGTCTGTGGCGTATGCATTTGAACATGCAATTTTTATAATAGTAGCCTGAAGTTTTAACCACATCTGTGGACGACCGTTTGCTCCCATAGAGTCTGAATATTCACGTCACTGTACCCAGGCAGCAGAGAGGAGAAACTTCACAGTTGTCTAAAGTGTCTGTTCAATGTCAACAGCCAAACCAATAATCCATATGTTTTTTGTGTATATGTGCTTTGTTTTGTTCATCATCATTATTTTTCATTTTGATTTTCAATTAGCTAGAAAACTCAATCTTTAGGTACATAATAATTGGCTTGAATCTACTCCCTTTGGTAGACAATGACCAAGAGTTTCACCACAACAAGGCAGATGCCAGAACAAGTTCTTTCTAAATAGCCTGAAGTGTCCTTGCCATTGAAAATCTCAAATTCCATCACTGCTAACAAAACCAAAATGAGAAGGGAACTGGTGCATCCACCTCCAGCTGTTTCATCCTTAATAATACCTTGTTTTTCCAAGGGAGCACGACCGAGCCCCCTGCCTTCTACCTGACCCTAACACTGCGCAAGTTAAGCCCCTTTCAGACAATTTGAAGAAAGAAGATTACTCCTATTAAGGTATCAGATTTTATCAATAAGCCCATGTGGTCCTTAGATGCCCCTGACAGAACCGAGTGGGTGATTAAGGGGTTCGGTTGGCTCTACCCCCTGCTGGCAGCACCCGTCAGCCGACATAACAGACGCCTGGAAGGTGGGAGGGCCCGCTCCCGCCCAGGTCAGCCCAGCCCTGCCTGTCAGGGAAAGACAAGAGGAATTATTTAATTTAACACCATCTCAGTTCTAATTGAATTCCATTTTCTAAATCCTGAATAAATACATTACAATCGCTGCTTCGGTCAAACGGAGAGAAATAGCCATCTCCTAACGACTCCCCTGTGGGTTTACTGCCTATTCTCTCCATGAGAATATGATTCCGACACCCCTGGAATACATTGAAGGGATAATGGTTATTTAAACATGCCAAGTCTTTATAGAGCAGATAAGTATTTTAATTTGCATTTATGAAAATCAAAAAGTAAGCACGGGGAAGCAGGTGGTAGTTTGTCTACTTCCTAAACCATCGACACAACAGTTGTAGAAGCAGGAGGTGAGAGGAGAGGAAAAGCTGTCCGTGCTTTCCCAGTAGGACCTGCTGCTCCCTGTCCCCCAGACAGCGTTCTAGACAGTGGTCTCGACAACAGCAGAGCTCGTGGCTTCCTGCCTGGCCCTTGGGCCTCGTCGCCACCACAGCCTTAGCAGTCTCTGATTTCCAGCATCCCGTGCTCACTGCTGTCTCCACTGCAGGACCTTTGCACATGCTGCACTCAGTCTGTATATACCTCCCATGCAGGCACACATCCACAAACTATGACTTACAATCACATACTTATGTCATTATTTGACAAAGCAAGTTAGGAATCTTGTCTATTTTGTTCAAAATTGGAGCCCTGGCATATTTACCTGGTACACAATATATTCTCAGGACATTTTTCAATGAATGAATGAATCAACGAATCACTAAATCAATCAATGCCCCATTTTGCAAAATGTGTTAAGCCTAAAAATAAATAAGCCATTTAGTCAAGCTTCTTCTTGACTAGTCCCATAATACAATGCCTCTTATATTCAGAATTACTTTATGTCATGTAATTTTCCCCTCTAATCCATTTTTACTCCATTCCTTACCATTTTCAAATGGGTTAAGTGACCACAACTTGCCCATGGGCCATTGAACTCCTCTCCCTGCACCTTACTTCCCAACCTGGGGCTGCCTTGAATCTACTGCAGGTGTCTCCCCATCATGTTCCACATGCAAAGCATTCTAGCACAGGTGCTTGCCTGAGATGTGGCCCAGATAGCACCTTCTCTGCAGGCTCACTTTCCTTCTCTTTTGTAGCCTGGCTCTTTCACCCCTTGTCCCTGCCTGGGGGGTGTCTGTGATACCCTTTTTGCTCTTTGAAAATGTGGCCATGGCTGTGACTCCACCTCTCTGAGCTTCCATGGACACTTGGGGAGATGACTCATGGCTCCCAAAGTGAAGCCGGAGTCCCCCCTTAGGCTGGTGGCTCTGCCATATCAAGTGGGACTTGAGGACAGGGAGTGCCAGTGGGGTGCTGGTGAATGCTTCCCAACCAGCCCTCGGGGGAGGCAGCAGCCGCCCACTGCCAGGGTTAAACACTCCCCTGAGCACGGAGGGGAAGAGCTGTGCGGAGGGTCCCCCACCAGTGACTGGAGCCGGCAGCGTGGGGTCTGCAGCGGAGGGCGTGCCCGCAGGCTCCCTCCCTCCCCGTTCACCCCAAGGTCGCTTCTTGTTTGCTGCTCTCGTCTCTGCTTCTATATTCTTCGGAGCATTTATTCTGCCGTCTGCAATCACCTGGTTGACTTATCTGTTTGCTTGTGTGATGACGTAAATTCCAGGAGCCTGGACAGCAAGCCGTGTGCTGAAGAGGCCTGAGCCATGGCCCCCCGTGTCTTTTTCACACCTTACCTTTGTCTTGACCTTGTTCGATAGAAGATGGTTGCAGCCAGGGGCTACCGGAGCCCCAAGGAAGGGACCACATTGAGACTGGGATTTTTCCAGGGATGCATGAGCCTGTCTTCTCCTCCGAGGTTGCTGCAAACATCAGGAAATGGTGACCTAACTACCTAATGAAATGGATTTAAAAAACCCAAATCCAATTCAGATATTTCATGGACAATATCCCTGCAATGTCAAATTTCAAAACATAAACAAAATTCAAGAACTTCAGGAGGAAAAATAAATCCTCAAAATGAGAAGAATTATCAAATGTACAAGGTCAAACAGGGTCTAAACACAGGCAAAATCTCAAATCCCAAGTTTGTCTCGCCCTGCAATAGATCTCTCACCACGGATGATACAAGGAGCCAACACCAACCCTTGGCCTTTCTCTGATACTTCAAATCCCAACCTGTCCTGCAGCCTGCCTCCTGCAGCCAAGCAGCAGCACCTGGTAGACCAGAAATCCAGATAATCACATCCCGGGACAGGGAGGCTTGGGGCAGCAGGTCTGCTGTTTGGCGGGGGCTTTACGGCGAAGTGCAGGAGAGGAGCCCGGGTTTGGGAAGCTCACCAGTTACTCGTCTCAGGCCATGTTGCCGAGAGCTTGGGCAGCAAGGACCCTCCCTCACTGCTGACGAAAGAGTTATGTGATGGAAATCTGCAGGGGGGAGGGCTGTTGCTCATCTTGTTTGATTTTTAAAGAATTTTTGCAGGGCAGTTCAGCAGTATCATTTAGAAATTAAAACATGCATACCGCTTGACGCTAAGAATCAATTTCTAAGAGTCTACTCTACAGAAAGAGCAAAGAACAAAGACCCATGAGATGATAGTCATCAGGAATAATAGCAGAAGCCCAGAAGCAGCCTAAATGTCTGTCCAGAGTGCTCTGTCTAACCTGGAGACATCCAGATAATGGCATATTCTGTGCAGCTAAGGCAACGTCCCATGTGCTCTAATACAACAATGGGAAGATGCCAGGACACTGTGGGCAGTTTTATCTGGGTGTAATGATGCACAATAAACTGCCCATTGTTTAAGGGTATCATTTTATAAGTCTGGACACGCAAACCCCTCCTCCATCAGAATAGTGAACTTCCCCATGGCCCTCAAAGCTTCTCGTGCCCCCTCCACAACTTCTCCTCGCACGCGCCCACCTCTCTCCCCAGGCAGCCACTGGCCTCCCTTCTTTCACTAGAGATTGTGTCATTTTCTAAAGTTCTATATATTGGAATATTATACCATATGTATTCTTTTATTGTCTACCTTCTTTCATTCGGCATATTATTATTATTATTATTATTTTTAAAGATTTTATTTATTTATTCATTCATCCCCCCCCTGCTGCCCGCGCTCGCCGGGTCAGCCAACCACGCCGTGCGGGCGGGCCCGCCCCCACCAGGAGGCCCCGGGAACCGAACCCGGGACCCCCCATATGGTAAACGGGAGCCCCACTGATTGAGCCACAGCCGCCTCCCTCGGCATATTATTTTAGATTCATCCATGTCGTTACGGGTGTCAGTTCATTCTTTTTTGGCTGCAAACTATTCTATTACACAAGTGCACAAACTATTCATCAGTCCAGCTGTTGATGGACATTTGGGTTGCTTCCAGGTTAGGACTGATGCAAATAAACCTGATATGAACATTCATTTACAAGTTTTAGTACAGACATAAGCTTTCTTTTCAGATACCTAGGTGTGCAATGCTGAATCATATGGTATGTGTAAATTTAACTTTTTATGAAACTGCCAGGGAAGCGGCTGTGGCTCAATCAGTAGGGCTCCCGTTTACCATATGGGAGGCCCCGGGTTCGGTTCCCGGGGCCTCCTGGTGAAGGCAAGCCCGCCCGCACGGCGTGGTTAGCTGACCAAGCGAGCACAAGCAGCAAGGGGGGGATGAATAAATAAATTTAAAAAAATCTTTAAAAAATTAAAAAAAAAAAAAAAAAAAAGAAACTGCCAAACTGCTTTCCAAAGTGGTTGCACCATTTTATGTTCCCACCAGAAATGTACAACATCCAGAGCAAGTTTTTAAGAGAGAGAAAAAAAAAAAAAAAGCAATGAAAGAAAACATCTAAACTATGTATGCAACAAAAGCAGAAAAAATTGAAAACACTAAAATAAACTACATGTGCACATATGTGTGTGTCTATATAGATGGACCTTTAAGCACATATATGTGTATAGACTGTACCTGTGTCTGTGTGGGTCCATGCACATATGTACATGTGTGCATACATGTGTGACTAGGTGCACATGTGAGTGAATGTGTGTATAGGCATTTGTGTGCACGTGCATTCATATTTTGGAAGAATCCCCATCAAACTCTACAGTGTTTATCTCTAGAAGGTACCATTGAGACTTGGAATAATTTTCAAGCCTGTGTTGCTTTTATATGATTAAAACATTATTTTATAGATGATAGTGCATGTTCAAGATTTAAAATTTGACTCCATGTCTCTTGGCCTTTGTTCAGTGAGGGCAGCTGATGTCACCATTGGAGATGTGGCCCAATGACGCATCCGTTTCAACTCCTCTGGACCCCGATCTTCCCATCCCCAGGCACCTTGCTGTCTGTGGGATCACTGTGGGGTTTCCAGGGAAGGGTTTGCTATGCAGTCAAGTTTGGCGATTCCCTGGCCTAAGGGGAATGGCATGAGTTTTCAGGCATCCTGGGTTCTGGGGGCTATACAAGCCCCAGGACAGGGTAAAACAGGTCACCCCTCTCAAACTGTTACTCCATCTATAAAATGAGAGAATGTGACTAGATAATCTTAGAAGTCTATTCCAGCTTTTTATTTTTTTTCATTTCCCACCTACTAAAACTTCAATGGCTTGCCTTAAACAACGGGAATTTATTGGCCCACAGTATTGAGGCTAGGAGAAGTCCCAGACTGAGGCATCAGGCAGGCGATGCTTTCTCCCAGGAGATGTGGTATTCCGGGGCTGGCCGCTGGTGATCCCTGGCCCTTGGCTTTCCTGTCTCGTGACAATGCACATGGCGGCCTCTCCTGGACGGACTCCAGTAATCGGGGTAAAGCCCAACCGGATGGAGTGGGACCACGCCTTACTGAAGTGACCTCCTCAAAAGAACCTGCTGCCCACGGGTCCACGCCCACCAGAGTGTGGACCAAGATCAAGGGCACGGCCAAGCCTGGGACCACGGTTCAAGCCACCACAGCTATAAAAAATATTTGCCATATTCTTTCCTGGAATGAATAATTGCATCATCTTAGGTACATGGTATTTACATGAGGTGGATTCATTAATGCTTAGTTCAGGCACCTGTTGATTTTTAAAGACTGCAAATTTTTTTGAAAAGAAAGCTATCTTGCTGGTGTTAGTTTATCATCATAGCCTTTGGAATTTTTAGCAAACTTTGCATTTTTGAAAGACCAAAGTCTGAGCAAATGAAGTAGAAGCTCTGGGGAAAGTTTGCTTGCATGGCTAGCTCCACAGGTAAAGATTGGGAAGGGGTGTCTCTGTTGGGACCGACTCACTCCCCAACCCCCCAGACCCTTTGTGGTTTACTGGACAGGAGGCTCAGAGGCAGGGTGAGGCCCTGGACAGAAGCAAAATGGATCCCCAACAATAGCCGAAGGATGCTCAGGCAGCCCCGGCTCCTTCCAGCTGGGACACTCGGGGGACCTGAGAATCTGCGCTGGGTTCACCTTCGTGCTCGGGAGAGAACGCCCCTCCAAGGAGGAGAACACTGCTGGGGTGAGGCACCAAACCACTCCTACTTTGGAAGGTGTCAGTTATGGTGCCGGGTATGTACAAATCATGGTAGAATCGACTTAAAATTAACTATTAATTTTTTTAATTGTTTGAATTGTCCTCATTTGTAATATGAATTTGAGGTATCATTTTAGACCAGTCTCTCCAGGTTCCTCTAAATGGATGCATAACTTCCTTTATGAATTTGCAAATTAATGATGCAGCCTGGGCATCAGTTTTCCCATCTCTAAAATGAAGATAATATATCACCTTCCACGCAGGCTTTGCATATGCTAAATAATCTAATGTGTATACTTGCTGAGCACGTGGTCAGGGCTGTGAAAGTGCTGACTATTAACATTCGTACTAATCCTCTGAAAAGTTTGATCCAGAAGTGGGGAGAGGCCACAGGGGAAGACCCCCATCATTTACTTGCTCACTCATTCATTTACTTGGCCAGTATTTTCTGAGTGCCTCCTATCAGCAGGTTGCAGTTCTCGGCTAGTTGCTGGGGATGCAGTAGTAAAGCATATAAAGCAGGGTTTGTTCTCATTTAGCTTAAAGTCGGAGAAGACAGCGGCACAAAGCAGAATGCAGAAGCCGTGGGAGCACAGAACCCCCCGGCGACAGTGGTGGGGGGTGCAGGGGCAGGGAAGCTGGCAAACACTAGAAGCAGTGGAGGGTCGTGACACCGCTCCGTCCTGGTGAAAGCGCTTGGGCAGCAGAGTAGGGCTCTAGCAGGAGGGAAAACCGATTCATACGTGGTCCAGGATTCTGCTGGGAAGATGCCAGTGGCTTTGGGAGGGAAGGCAGTGAGCATTTGTGGGGAATATGTAGGAGGCTAAGATTCGGAGATGGACTGGGTATGGGTATGGAGGACAAAGAATCACCAGGAATGTGGTGGATTTTTATAGCCTCAACAAGATTTTTGCTTCAGCATCTGGGTGGATGCGGGTGGGCTTCACTGGCATGAGGGACATTGAACAAGGTGCAGTTGTGCTCCATGAAGAGGGGCTAAAGGGTGGGTGATGAGGATGTGGCATTCTGGAACGAGAAAGGACTTCCTACTTCATGGACGTCTCCCAGAGAATCTTTCCTAAAGAAACAAATGGCCCGGAGGCTTTTAGCAAGTTACTCAGTGTTGGTGGGGGTAAGAGGAGTAGCCCACCCATGATAAGACAGATGGGTGGTCATGGATGCAAAAGGGAAAATTCATAATTATACACCTTGATTGCACCAGAGAGACTTAAAATTAAGAAGGCTGGCATCATGATTCAACTAGCAGTGGTGGGATATGAACCTGAGTCCATGTCTGTCTAATTCCAGACATTATTGCCATTCTAAGGACATCTCAAAGAGTTCTAGAAAATTCTTCCATAGAGATTTTTTTTTAGTCTCTAAAGTAAGGAAAAAGTGAGATTACATCTTGCAGATTTCTAGCATGAGATACAGTGGGTAGGTGTTCCTGAGCCTCAGCAGGCCCACCGACAGTTTTCTAGAAGACGCAGTAGTCAGATAAGTATGAGTTTCTGTAATGGAGCTTTTGTACTCTGAAGGAGAGTAAAAACCAATCCAGCAAAGTGGAGTTGAAGACTTCGGATTTTCCTTTGGAAATGAGCTGGAAAGAACGTCACTCCCACCTTTACAACAAGAAAAGAACTAGACAAACTGCAAACCACTGACTTTTCTTGGACCCACTAGAGAAAGGAGGTTGCAGATCAAACAACAAACCCCAAATCTGAGGAGAAAGGTGCTTGTAGGGGGAAAGAGGACCCAAGCATGTGCTTACTTGGGGCAGAGGCTGCCTGATACCGTACATGATGGGGTTAAAATGCAACCTAATTTTTTAAACACATTGTTAAAGGACAAATGTGGGCTCACATGACATATGAAGGTGCTGGGGGTTGCAGAACTGGGGAGGGGCCCCAACCTCTTGTAAACATGCCATTTATTGTATATTTGTAACATATGTGAAAGTGAAATATATGACAATTTTACAAAGGATAGGAGAAAAGTATTAGAAATATACTTATGATGATGTCAAGAAGTACAATATTATTTGAAAATAAACACATATTGTTCACATTTGTATTTTTTAAATCCAGGACAACCACTAAAATTTTTTCAAAGAAATAAATGATTAATCAATAGAAGAGATAACATGGAATGATGAAAGTGGTCAATTAAACCTAGAAGAAGAAGAAAAAGTGAAAAATAAGCAAAGAATGAACAAAGCAAATAGAAAATGACTAGCAAAAGGGTAAATTTTAATGCAACTATAACAATAACTATTTTAAATATAAATGGTCTAAACACAGCAGTCAAAAGACAGAGATTGTCAAATTAGATAGAAAAAAAAAATCCAATATATGTTATCAACAAGAAACCCATTTTAAATACAGATAAATAGATAGATTAAAAGTGAAAGGCTGGAGTATGATATCGTTCAGAACGTGGGTGACACGAGCCATGAGCCACACTATCACCCAGTCAGAGCTGACCGACATCCATAGAACAGCCCGCCAAACAGATGCAAAGCATTTGCTTTCTGCTCAAGTGCACATGGGACAAACCTTAATCAATGTAGAAAACAGAAGTCATACAAAGATGTTCACAGACATAGGTGGAATTAAATGTAAAAATCAGTAACTGTAACATATTTTGAAAACCTCTATATATTGCAAATTAAATAACACATTTCTAATTAACCCATGGGTTAAAAAAAAAAAGAAGAAGAAAACATTCTCTAAGGAAATAAAATGATTTTGAACTGTATGAAAATAAAAATAATATATATCAAAATACGTGGGATGCAGCTGAAACAGTGCTTAGAGGAAGGTTTATAACATAAAATGCTTATAAAAATAGAAGAAAGTTTTAAAATCAACAACCTGTTCATAGCAACAAGCATACCTAAAGCCCATTCTCCAATGAAGGCACCGGGGCTTCTTAGAAAAATGGCTGTTTCTAGCATTGGAATTAAAAATACAAGATGCACTTGGAGCATCTATTAAGGTCAGAAAACAAGAAAATCCTAAAAAAACAAAAATATGGTACATATCAAAAGGATACAGAAGTCAACCAGAAAGTGATCCCAATGGCCAAAGCTGGAAAAACTTGAACCAAAAAAATAAATATAACACTTATTGGATTGCACTCCATATAATAAAATGAATATCCAGGAATCCTTATTGGTATAAATACTTTAATAAATAATTAAATGGGAAAGAAGAGACAAATATTCCTTACAGAAGAATTCCAGCTAATAAATGTAGAAGCAGTGAAGGAAATAGAAAAAAAATCACCATTAGCACATCATGGTAAAAATTGCTTTGGGCAAAAGTCACTGATGGATGCTAAAAAATTAGTGGGTGGAACTTTGAGGAGAAACAGAGTTTTTACATAGCCTCAACATCTCTCTCTCTCTCTAAAATATTCAATTATTGTGGGGTTTTTTAAAACATATATTCACAAATACTTTGATACTTCTGCCTCCAGGAAATGGAGTGTAACTTTCCCCTTAAGGCTCAGCGGGCCTTAGCCGGATCACCTCTGACAAACAGAATATGGAAGGGGAGACACTGACTTCGCACTGGGGAGACGTGGGAGCCAGCACCTAACCCTGGTCAAGAAGCTTCCGTCACCAGGGACCACCTCCATGATCTTCTTCCCCCAAATCCAGAACGTTGGACTAATACAAGTGAGCATCTGCCAAATCCAAATTGAGGGAAAGTCTCCGAGCACCTGACCACTGATCCTCAAAAGTTTCAAGGTCAAGAAAAATGAGAAAAGATGCAGAAAGTGACACGTAATGGAGACATCGAAGGAGACAGGACAACCAAAGGCACGGGTGGCCCTGGACTGCTTTCTGGAATAGGAAAAGGATGCCAGTGGGACACTGGGGGGTCCGAGTGAAGCCTGAGGCTTGGCTGCTGGACTTTGGGCAATATTAGGCCTCGCTTTTGACCGGTTCCCCACACTTACATCAATGGAAGGTCTGTGAAGGGCACATGGGAATGCCCTGCGGTATCTTTGCAACTCTTCGGTAAATTTAAAGTTATTTCAAAAAAGCAAGTTTAAAAACTAACAAAAACGGACTCAGAACACCCAAGCAAGGTGGACATTTCCCCCCGTGCCCTCGGGGATCTTGCCGCACAGTGAGCTCAGGGCTATGGCGGACGTTTGCTCGCGTCATGAAAGTTAGCGTTTTTACCACCTGGACTTTCTCCCAGAGGTTTCCAGACCCTGCCCCGCTGTCAGCATCCAGACCAAACAGAGCTGAAAGGACACACTCAACCTGCAGGAGGCTGGGAAGGCTGTGGATGGGACAGGAAGCGCTTCAAGCTGCCTCCCTGTGGTTCTCCCAGTGGGCCACAGACACAGGATTCCCTGGAGCTCATTAAAAATTCAGGGTCTCAGGTCCCCCCAAGGAGCCCCAACATCAGAACCTGCACTTTAACAAGAGCCCCAGCTAGTGCCCTGCCCCTTAAAGTTCAGGAAGCACCGCCTTATCCCTCTCCAAGCTGCCCAGACACCCCATCTTCACCTCACTTGGGAAGTGAGGACTGGCTATTTCAGTAGTGGAAACGGGCCCCACTCATCCCTCCAAGCAAACAGCGCTGGCCGGCTGGCCTCACGGGGCTTCCAGCGAGGGACTGAGCCCGGCTCTGCTGCCTGGGCTCGAGAAGACGAGCAGAGCGTCATCAATCAGATACCAGCGTCCCCCCTGCCAGGGCCACGGCTCGGCTCAAGCCAACCTGATCCACGGGAAATAAGTTTCTTTCACAAGCAAAAGTAAGTCAAGAAACGCCACGACTTTAGGTACCATCCGTGAGCCGAATTTTGTGGAGCAGCGTAACGTATGGGCTTAGTACAGGAGTCTCGCGTCGCTCCTACAAGAACTCTGTAGTCCTGGGGGGTCGTTCAGTCCGGTGAGTGTCCCTAACATCAGGGCAGCAGCCACGTCCGCCCCCACTCCCTGCCCGCCAGCCACGCTGTCTTCTTCCCTTGCAAAGGACACGCTTGCTTCTGGCTCGGACGCTGTGGCCTCTCTGCTTCCGGAGCCTGGCTTGCTTTCCTGAGCTCTCCTCCCCAGCCTCAGCCCAGACGCGAGCTCTGCAAGGGGTGCCTCCGGCTGTCCTGTCTAATGCCACACACGCACACTCCCACACAAACTCACACTCACTGTCACACACACTCATCCACACACTCACACACACAACTCATCCACTCACACATACACAACACATTGACACTCACAATGACACACACACATAGACACACTGGGACACACTGGCTCACAGCCATTCTCTGACATTCACTCACGCCCACACTCACCAGCCATGCACAGTCACACATACATTTGCTCACAGACACAGACATACTTCCACACTCCCGTGCACTCACTTGCACTTACACCCACTGGCACTGCTTTGCCCCAGTTTTATTTTGTTGGGTTGCTCACAGCTGCATTTAGCACGTTTGCTGTGTCTGGGGCGGGCTGCCCTGCTGGAGCCCTTCTCCGTTATTTCTGACCCTCTCTTTCTCATCACTGTCTCCCCCGCACCCACCAGGGTTCTTGGCATGAAGCTGGACTCTGTGAATATTTGTTTTTGAGTAAGAAAGGAAGAAAGCGCAGGATAAAGGATGGAAAGGGAAAAGAGCAGAGGCAGGAGAAACGGGGGAGCGCGGGGGGACGGCGGGCGCGTGCTCGGCCACGTGCGTGGCTTCCGTAGCTCTGGGTACGGGCCCGCGGGTTCCCCGGCGGCCTGCCGTGTTCAGGTGAAGCTGTCCACGTCTTTGGTTTACTAAACACGAAATACACGTCTGCCTTCTCCACCCTGAGTTAGGGCCTCAGTAACTAGCCAACATGCGCTCTGCTCACAAGTTAAGGATGGTTTCCATGGTGACCTTCGGGTAATTAACTCCTTGGAAGTTGTCCAGGAAAGGCGGCGCTCTGGCATCCGGCACCAGGGGTCCTTCCTGCCAGGGCCACTCACCCGGGAAAGGTCACTTGCGTGTCCCAGGTGTAGGGATGCCGGTGCGTTCCCTTTGAACCTTGGGGCTCTGTGTCCCCAGGCGGATGTCATCCAAGCTTCCTCGGAACCCAGTGGGTCTCGGGGAGCCTTACCGATGGATGCAGATCAACTGTAAGAACCTGGAGAGAACGCCAGGGAAGGCACGGGGCGGGCAGCCTCCAGCCACGGCCCCCGTTGGCCTGGCTTTGGAAACGACACGCTGCGAAGGGAAAGTGAGCGCCTGGTGGCGAACTGCAGAGAGACGTGCTTTTTTAAGGTATCCTATGTCCTTAGACGAGGGTTTCTTGCCAACATTTTGAAATTCATTGTTTAGCTTCTTTATGCTTGAGGCAAAACACTGAACGAGAGACAATGTTCGCACATTGTTGAAACAATGGAGATAAATTCTAAATAGACATAATTACCCTGTGGCCTGAAGAGGGACCTGCACACAATTAATATCGAAATTTGGCAAATGTACCACCGAGAGAAACATATAATTTATCAAGTAAGAAAACGTTAGGGGTGAGCCATCATGTTGCACTGTAAATTGTTTGCTGAACAGGCGACGGAATCCCAGCGTTGAGAAAATGCAGGCGTGGGGGGTTGTGAAACCCAGGGCTTATAAAAATCATATTTCTGCCCCCCCTCCATCCTCGGTTCTGGTGTGACACTGAAAAGGGTTCTGAGGTTTCAGCTGGGAATACATGCCCTGGAAGAAACAGACCTGCTTGGCGCACAGAGACGGGCAAGCTGTTGCAGGGTGACATGCACGATGAGATAAGGAAGATTCGTTCTTCACAGGATCTGGCACAGCCTGTATCTGGAGAGGAAGCTGGGCTGCCTCCTGGTGCGCTGGGCAGATTACTGGACCTGGAGGGAGACGCTGCGCCCAGGGATTGTGGACACTCACCAGCTACGTACAGTCAAGGCAAGTGTTTGGGGGGCTGCAGAGGGGCCTTGGAATTAGACCATCTCCAGACATTGCCATTTACTTGCTGCAGAACTTTACCAAGTTTTGTAAGCATTCTGAGCCCGCAGCTTCTCCTCCCTCTGGTGTGGACGGCTACCTCCTAGGGTTCAAGATTATACAGATTATAGGAAATCAGGAAAGTGCCTGGGACGTAGTGGGTCCTCGGTAAGAAGCAGCTCTGATGCTCTGCAGTGACATTTGGAGCGTAAATTCTCAGATCACCGTCAGGCATCCAGGCCCTTCCAGAATAAAGCAGAAAGAAAAGTGATACTTCACATTCAGTCGACAGAGTATGAATTCAATGGGATTTAACTTTCCATTACCAAATTGAAAAGAAATAACCCAGCAGTTCAGATGACCTTGGATCCTGTACCTGAAAGGGGCATTCAAAAGGGACTATTCAAGGACTATTCAAGGAAAATCTTTCAGCGTTTTAACTCAGATTTAGAAACCTTGAAGAAAATGAGTCTTCCTGCGTCGGTTGTTACCCATTTTCATCAGCAGAAACGGGGAGCCATGCTAGCACGGCGGTTCTGAAGGCGTGCCCTGGCGTGGCGCCTGCCCGTGGGCTCCCTGGCGTGGCCGCGGCCCACCACGCTCGCGGCTGCTGTGGACCCGCTCAGGCTGGGATGCTCTGCTCTGCACGTGGCCCTCTCCCCAGAGACAGAGGTTATTCCAAGAGGCAACTTTCCCCCCTGAAAAGCAGCTGTTTTATTTCTGATTGACTTTTTTTTTTTGAGCAAATCGTCCAGAATCAAGTCTCTTGACGGGTAATTGTTCTTGACAAATATCTTGTTTGTTCATGTGTGCAGCTGTGGTTATTCAGGCTCTGTAACACCATCCATTGACTGCACACACGTTGCTTGGCATTTCCCCTCTTTCACTGCGGCGCTGTGTTACTGACACTCTCTGTTTTGGGGGTGGTCGTCTTCAGGTTTTGGAGGGAGTTACCTTTTTTTTGGTTTATTGTATTCCTGATGTATAGTATACAAAATTTTTGTTTAAAAGTTAAACAGTTTTTAAAATTAAATATCTCCATAAAGAACATGAGTCCATTAATAGACACGGTCTATGTTTCAAGGAGAAATTCATTAGTCTCATATGTCCAAAGGTCACCGTTAGAAACTCTAGGCCAGGGAAGCGGCTGTGGCTCAATCAGTGGGGCTCCCGTTTGCCATATGGGAGGCCCCGGGTTCGGTTCCCGGGGCCTCCGGGTGGGGGCAGGCCCGCCCGCACGGCGTGGTTGGCTGACCCAGCGAGCACGAGCAGCAGGGGGGGATAGATGAATGAATGGATAAAATCTTTAAAAAAGAAACTCTAGGCTGGCCTGTCAATCATATACATGGGGAATGGATTTCACACGCGTGTGCGTGTTTCACCGTCACCACAAACATCTCGCAGGTACCGCTTCCTCTTGGGTTTGTCTGGGGAGCCGAGTTCGTGACCTCACCCGAGCGCTGGCAGCTCCTGGGCTGCCCTTGTAGGAAGGGGCAGCCCCAGGGCAGGGCCGGCTATGGGGAGCCAGGCTTGTCCAGGCAGCATCAGGGTGGGAGGCGGGGACCAGGGAGGCCCCGGTGGCAAAGCACCTGCCACCTTCCTGATGTCCGGTCACCGCAGGGCCCCACGTCTGGGGTACGGCGACTCTGGAGAGGCCAAACCATTAGGGCCCCAGCCCACTGCCCTGTCTTGGGGAAGCTGCCCCTGCTCCAGCCGTGAAAGGACCACCCACCTCACAGGAGCTTCCCTCCCCACCCCCGGCCTCAGGCGATGGGAGCAGCTCAGGAAGCAGTAACTCATTTGGGGGGAGGATGCTGGGCAGCCAGAGAGAGCCAGGGCCTGGGAGGTCCTGTGGGGCCCTGGACAGGCCACAGGCGTGGCGAGGGAGGGGAGACCGCGCCTGGAGGAAACGAGATGAGTCCCCAGGGCGCGGCGGCGATGACAGCTCCCGGCGCCCCACGTGCCGGTTCCTGCACCGGAGCCCACATAACTTTACCTGGGAGTGTGTCCTCCCCTAAATTACAGCACCCCAGCCTGTCTTGGTCACTGCTTGTGCCCAGGCAGGTGCCACGCCGGGCACCGAGCGGCTTCCAGGAGCGAGGAAGCAGGAGGCTCGGGTTACAGAAGAGGGAGACAGTGTCTGCAAGGGACTGTAGACCAGGGTCAACGGGATACATGAGAATTATAATTATGATTTCAGTTAAAATTTCAGGTAAACATATAAGGGGGAAAAACAGTCACGTTTTGTAAACTTTAGAATAAAATTTGTTTAATATATTTAAGCATGTGATGGTTAAACGGTGAACTTCTGTTTTAAACGGTGAGAATCTTCCCCCTTCCATCAGTGAAGGAGTCATCGGGTTTTGTGCAGGATTCTTGGGCACGTACCCCTCGCTGCCAGGTTTTAGCCGTGAGTACTAGTCTACAACAGCAACTGGAGAGCCTTGGAGAGTGATTGATTTGATGTCCAGGGCAAGAGGAATGCCAGGTTGATCCCAGGACATCACTTGCCAGAGAGCAGGAATTCTTCCTAAAATATTTGGGGATAGTGTCAAACAGATAAAAATGCTAACCCAAGAGGCTCACAGTGGACATATTGTGACAATGTCACCAAATTCAAGACTGAGAACTGTGGGAAAATAGTTCATTGAAAAGTCACAGGGCCACAATGACACTCCAAATGGGAAAAATGTACACACCACAAAGCCTTTCATGAGTGGTGGATGGGGAACCGGGGATCTGTTGGTGCCAGATTGCGATTCCACAGATTACTTGCTGGTTAATGGGAGCATGAAGGAAGGAGCTGACAGCCGCCACCTTAAGCCAGGGGTGACACTTGTTGTCCTGCCGCTGACACAGGCAGGCACCTGCCTGCAGTGCCGTTGGATTATACCAGCCTCAGCATGTTTACACTGGACCTAATCAGGCCTTCAGATCTAGCTTCTGGTTTACAGGAAATACGGGAGAATAGAGACACAAGCTAAAATGAGGCATCGTCAGCCCAATACAGAAAGTGGGACCTACGATCAGAGAAACAGATGAGTTGAACAATCCATGTCTTGGGAAAATGGGGGAGAGGGAGGCTCTGCTAAAGGAAAGAGACTTAATGGATATAACAGCCAAATAGAAAGTCTGATCCTTGGCTTGAACAAACAAGCTGGGGTGCAACTGGGTACATTTGAAGTGGAACTTAAGCTAAGTTCATGCTAAGGGCTCAGTTCTTCATGGACAATGATGACATTGTGGTTACGTAGGCAGAAATGGCCTTATCTTACAGAGATGTACAGTTCACAGTGAAGTGTCATGATGACTGCAACTGACTTCAAAAAAGAGAAAGGCGAAGCAACCATGATGCGATATTAACAATTTTTAAATTGAGGTGATATGTACATTGATGTTCATCATTCCATCCTGTCTTCTGTGTTTGAAATTTTTCATAACTAAGATTCAAATGCACAGACACATATACACACGTACATATACAGATAGAGATGGCTAAATAGGGTTGTGATACCAAAAGAACAGGCGGCTCTTTTAGGAAATACCTGATTCTCTTTTACTGGAATGGAGGTTTCGTGGTGCACAGCCCGGTGATTGCCGGCTGGGCTTGGAATCACCTTGGAAGTCACAACCAGTTCTTGAGTGCCCCCAAAATGAGTCTATTGATCAAGATTCAACCTGGAACATGTACAGTCAGGTGCCCTGAATTGTTGCTCTCTTTCATTGTGTTTGGGGAGATGATGCTAACACCAAGAAGGCATGGAAAAGAGTGTGTGACGGTTATGAAGTGAGTCATGCCCATGGTGTTGATACCTTGGAATGGTTTTAAGCATAGGTGTCATCTGGTTTTTATATAATACTGTAATAGCATGTTTGTGTTTTGAAGTGTTTGAGGTGCTTCAAGGAATTTCATATAGTTATCTTACATTTTTCAACTGTTTAAGAGGGTAAGACTAAGACAATAACTAATTTTCAATGCATAAGAGAATTTGAATTACAAACATTTATGTTTTGATTTATTCGTTACATAATTAGAGTCTAAAAGTTTATAGAACTGTTTCATATCAGGTTTGGAAGATTAATAAACTGACTTCAAGGAAGCACAGTGATATGTGGCGGGCAGTTTAGAGCGGTGGATAAGAGCTTGGGTGACCCAAATTGCCTGGGTTCGAATCCCAGCTTCACCACAGCACAGGTTGCTCCATGACGCCTTCCTCTATGACTAGCACTTCCCCGTGAGCACATTATAAGGATCAAACGGAGAGTGTGTAGCAGACGGGCTCTTGTGTACAGCTGTTCCAACTCCTGGAGCATCCCAGCCCACTGCCGCTGAGTGCTCTTCCATGACCCAGTGCCGCTTGGACAGAGAAACATCAGAATTAGATCAGATCATGGAAGACCCGCCTGGAGGCGCTGGCCCAGGAACGATGACGAGAGGACGGCGATTTGGCTCACACAAATCCAGGGTAAGGGATGGTGAAAAGTGGGGCAGACTGCATTTCTTCACTTGGGAAATTGCTTTTTCTCATAGCCATGCTAAAGGCAGCCTCTGCTTCGGTCACGTTTTGCTGTGTCACCACCTCTCCAGACTTCAGTGGCTTAGGACCACAATACTTTATTAACTGCCCACAAGCCTCGAGTTGCTTGGGCTGGTTCTAGGTGAATGCGGCCGGGCTTGCCTCAGTCCACTAGGCCAGCTGGGGACAGCCCTGCCTGGGCCGTCTCCTCTGCTGATCTTTAGTCATCCAGCAGGCTTGGAACTGGCCTATGGTCCTTTCCTCCACATCCAGGGCTCCAAGCAAGTCCCAGACTCCACCTTTTGTGGGGAGGCACTCCATCCTGTCTTCCAAAGGGCCTGGATATGTGGAAGGGGGGGAATTGGAGCCATCGAGGCAATCGACCTCAGCCCACCTGGACCTCACCAACCTGACCAGAAAGGGTGACATGCAAATCAAAGAGGTTTTCCTGTCACTTAAAAAGGTGAGTGTTTATATAACACTCACTGGGCTTTCCTCTGCATCTCTGAAAGAGGCCATCCAAGGCCTATTCTCAATATGGCAATAAAAGGCAATGCCCACCAAGGGCTAACCGGCGTGGCGCAGAGCCGTGCTCTTTCCTGAGCACCTCGGCACTGTCCGATCTCATTTTCCCAACAACTGCAGGAGGCAGGTTCAATTATCATCTTCACGGGAAGTTGAAGTTGGTGAAACACAGAGTTGAAATATTCTTGCCAAGGTCACGTAGTGGTGAATAGTGAGGCTGGGACTGGAGCTCTACCCTACCTGGCCCCAGAACCCAAAAGTTTACCAATGTAGGGACATTGTCCAGCCTGTATTTGTGGAAAGCTTAAAGGCCACTGATCCCAAACACCTAGAGGCCCAATGCTGACCTTTGATGAATTTTCACATGAAGCAAATTGAGTAAAGGAAAGACAATGCCAGAATTATTCATTATTTTTAAATGCTAAACATACCTTTATAAATGTTTCTAATATATTTACTAATATATGATTTCATTCTGAAATTATGTTCTTCCTACTTTGGAGTATTAAAATAATTTTTAATTATGCACTATGTGATAGGTGTATGTCATTTGCCATTGCTTTTTGGGTTATTTCTGGTGTTTGAGTTAATTGTCAAAATAAACAGCTGGTAACCTGACTCCCATTTTCTCTGTGATATTTGATGTGCTCCTTTACTGTGAAATCCAAACGTCTAGACTTGATTGTGGTGGACTTAAACCTTTCTACCCTGCACACCCTCACCTGCTCCTGCCAGGCAGCTGACCCCACCCTGGGCCCAGCAGAAGAGCCCATGGCCCTGGCCAAGCCCGTCAGGAGCTCCAGCCCCCGGCCACAGGCCTTGGGTCAGCCGTGCGGCCAGTCCCCTTGAAATGAATCAGGAGTTGTTTTCAGGAAGCCTGTGACAGAGACGCCTGCCACACCAGGAGCTGCAGTCACCTTGGGGCACTGGGGAGAGCCACGCTGGGGGTGGAGCCAACCCTAGAGGGTAGCAAGATGGAAACAAAATGATTCCTCAGTGTCCCTAGAGAGCCCCCAACACAAGCCTACCCTTGTCAGTCCTTCATTCCAACTTGCCATTTATATGAGCTGGCATTTTTTTCAACAAATTAATGGTTAGAATTTTAACTGCACCAAGCAAGTCTTTTGGTACCCTTTTCCAACAGCATGTGCTCACTTCATGTCTTTGTGTCACATTTTAATTAAGACATATACAATGTGTGGGTTTTTTGATATAAAGCTTTTGCACACTTAATAGACTACAGTACAGTGTAAACAAATCTTTTATATGCACTGGGAAACCAAAACATTCAAGTGATTCACTTTATTGCAACATTTGCTTTACTGTGGTGGTCTGGAACCGAACTCACAATGTCTCCAAGGTATGTTGTATTCCTCAAAAGCTGAGTTTTAAACAAAGAATTCTTTCAACAACAGCCACAATACTCGAGGGACTGAGGCAAACATGTCAAATATTTTTAAGTCATTTACAAAAGTATCGAGATTTTCTAATGCTAAATGAGCAGAGTGAGGCTGTGGATGGTAAAATTACCCGTTGCATACAGTAATTCAGCAGTTGTCTATCACCCATACGAAACTCGGTGGAGAGGAGGACCGGCTGATTGAGCGACTCAATGGGTGCATCCAAAAATACCACTTAGAACTTGGTATTTATTTTCCATAGGAAAGAATGACTGCACTGCTTCCTGCTGGGAAATTTACAACGCCTTTATTCTGTTTAACCAATAATGCCTTATGGGCTCTTGAAAATTATATCCACTTAAAGTTCAAGCAGTCATTTTCATTTGTCCTCACTGAGAAGCGCCAATTGCAGTTGGGTCTACAAAGCCAAGGTTCAGTCCATGTTTTTCTAAAATAACAATGGTTACACCTCACTTGTCTCTCAAACTTGACTTTCTCCCGCCGGGTGCTAATGCTTTGTTCAGGCTGGAGCCCACACATGAGATGACTTCCCTCCTTGTTCCTACCTGGCCAAACTCTATTCCTTCCTCAACAGCCTGTGCTAGTCTTCTCTTCTCCATCAAGTTCTTCCCAGAATCAGGCTGCATTAACTTCTCTTTCTGTGGACCTCCTTGGAAGATGGATTAATTGGCCCTACTTTTTCACCCCTCCCTATATCCATGCCCTTGTCATGTAATTTTTCTGATTCTTCCTCTAAACACGGCATCTTCTTCCCTGCACCTAGACTCTGGATTGGGCACATTACTTGCTTTGGCCAACGGAATGCAGGTAGAAGGGATAGTGGGATAGAGGGGATAGGGGAATGTAGGACAGACCATAGGTTAGAACTGCCCGACAGAATCTAGCCAAGACCAGGAAAGCCATCCTGTTCAATCCACAGACACATGAGAAAAAAATTCTTATTTCTTTACGCCCCTTAGATTTTATAGTTATTTGTTATGCAGCAATAGCTAACTGACACAAACTCCCATGGCATTTTTTTTCATGCCACTCATTTTAGGAGGTAGAAATGTACTACAAGTGCAGTATGAAACTCATCCAAGTGACACAAACATTTAATGAATGAAAATTTCCTCATTTTCCCTAATCTCAACCTAATACCTAGATTCCATTCTACTGGATTTGAAGAAACTTAACCTTAGTTTTTGTTTTATTTTGTTTTGTTTTTTAACTCTGCACACCTCTTTACCCAGTGATTATAGCTAAGATCTAGAAGTTTACAAATGGACAAGTCAGAAGACAGGGGCCCCTACGGTTCTTGATACCATCCATCCATACAACCAACTACCAAGATTCCATCAGTCATGGCACATTTAGGCCACCATGGCAACATCTTCTGCAGGGTCTTTCTGCTCTGGTGTCACTCTCTACCATATCTATCACATCGGAACATTCTGCTGTTCCAACCATGTGCTAGAATATTCTCCTCAGATTATCATACCTACCCATCCTTCCAGAGATGCTCACATTATCTGGGAGCAGAAATATCTACTCTTTGTTTTCCTCCCACATCTACTGACTATCCCATGGATCTTCTCTCGGCCTAGGGACTTGGGCTTACGCAATTCGAATGCCAGGAAGAGGCTCAATGTTTCTCTATGTTCTAATGTCACTGCCTTTCTTTCAGTCAAGAGCCACAAGACAACCGAAGACTTCAGGGAGTTAAGAGTCATCAAAAAGAAATACTGGGAATACGTCCCAACTTATTTTATAAGGCCAGTATTACTCTGACAACAAAACATGGCAAACATATCACAGATAAAGAAAACTATAGAGGAATATTTCTTTTGAAGATAGATGCAATTTTCCTCCACAAAATGCTAGTAAATAGAATCCAGCAATATATAACAGGATTATACACAATGACCAAGTGGGATTTATCCCAGGAATGCAAATCTGATTTAATATCCAAAAATCAAGTAATGTAATATACCAAATCAATAGAATAAAGACCAAAAGCCACATAAGCATCTCAATGGACACAGCAAAAGCATTTAAGAAACTTCAACATTCCTTCACAATAAAAAACACTCAACAAACTAAGAATACTAGGAAACTTCCTGAGCCTGATAGAAGCATTTCCTCCTAAGATGAGGAATAAGATGAGGATGTCAGATCTCATCAATTCTATTAGACATTGTACTGGAGCTTCTAGCTAATGCAATTAGGTAAGAAAATAAAAGGCATCCAGATCAGAAAAAAACAAATAAAGTAATTTGTGTTTGTAGATGGTATTTTATTGCATATAGAAAATTATAAGGAATCTACTAAAACCTATTAGGATTAATAAATATCCTCAGCAAGTTTTCAAACTATAATATCAATATGTAAAAATCAATTTTGCTTCTATATAATACCAATGAAAACACCAAAAATGAAATTAAGAAAACAATTCCATTTATAACAATATAAAAAAGAATAATATAATTAGGAATAAATTTAACAAAAGAAGTGCAAAACATACTTTGAAATAATGTTGGAAGCAATTAAAGTAAACCTAAATAAGTGGAAAGATATCTCACGTTCATGGATCAGAAGACAATGTTGTTAAAAGAGTGCTATCCCCCAAATTGATCTACAAATTCAATGCAATCCCTATCAAAGTCCTAGCTGACTTTTTGTAGAAATCAGAAAACTGATCCTAAAATTCATATGAAAATTCAGCAGATCCAGAATAGCCAAAACACTCCTGAAAAAAATAAAGTTGGAGGACTCACACTTCCTGATTTCAAATTTTACTGAAAGGCTATAGGAATCAAGACAGTGTGATACTGGCATCAGGGTAGACATATAGATCAATAAAAATTGAATGCAGAGGCCAGAAATAAACCCTTACATTTATGGTCAATTGGTTTTCCACAAGGTGCCAAGAACATTCAATACAGAAAGGATAATCTTTCAACAAATGGTGCTGGGAAAGCTGCAGCGCCACAAGCAGAAGAAAGAAGATGGACAGCTACCTCACACCATATTAAAAAAAAAAAAACTCAAAAGGGATCAAAGACCTAATAAAAGGGCTTAAACTATAAAATTCTAAGAAGGAAACATAGGTACAAATTCTCAGGACCTTGGATTAGACAATGGTTCCTTAGGTATGACACCCAAAGCAAAAGCAACATAAAAAAATAGATGAACTGGCCATCGTCCAAATGGACAACAAAAAAAGTACCTAAATGTAAAGGCAAACCAGAGAATGGGAGAGAAACATTTGAAAATCACATATCAGTTAAGGGAATTGTATCTAGAACATATAAAGAATTATTAGAAATTAATAATAAAAAGGCAAAAAAAAAAAAAACCCCACTTAACATACTTAAAAATGGGCATAGCGTATGAATAGATGGTTATCTAAAGAAGATAAACAAATAGAAATGTAAATTGAGATCACAGTGAGATGCCATCTCATACTCACTTGAATGGCTATAACATAAAGGCAGAAAATAACAAGTGTTAGGGATGATGTAGGAAAATTGGGAACCCCATGTATTGCAGTTGGGAATGTGAAATGGTATAGCCATTTTGGAAAACAGTCTGGCAGATCCTCAGTGGGCTACACATAGTCACCACATGATCCAGCAATTCCACTCCTAGGAGAAAGAGATACGAAAACAGGTGAACACACAAAAACTTACACAAGGATATTCCCAGCAGCATTATTCAGAATCATCAAAAGTGGAAACAACCCAAATAGCCATCAACTGAGGGACTGATAAATAAAATGTGGTATGTCCATGCAATAGAATATTATTTGACCATGAAAAGAAAGGAAGAAAATAAATGCTACAACATGGGTGAAACTTGAAAAAAATATGCTAAGGGAAAGAAGCCAATCACAGATGACTACATGTCATATGATTCCATTTATACACAATATTCAGAAGGGCAAGTGAATGGTTACCTAGGGAAGGAGTTAGGGTGGGGGTATCAGGGTGATGCCTAAAGGAAGCAGGGTTTCTTGCTGGGATAATTCAAATGTTCTAAAAGTGATCATAGTGGTATATGCACAACTCTGAATACACTAAAACCATTGAATTGCACATTTAAATGTACAATTGTATTGTAGATGAATTTTAACAATAAAACCTGTTTAAATAAAAGCAATAGTTGGGGAGATATATTAATACTGAAAAAACGTTCACCCACACAGGAGCACTTCAGGTCCCTCAGGCTTGTGTGTGAATCCTAGCTTGCCCATCACTATCTGTGAGCACATGACTGGTTGGCTCAACCCTCCCGAGCCTCGTTTTCCTTTTCTTTAAGATGGAGATTGGCTATGAGGCTCCAAAGAGATAATAGAAATGATGAGATCTGAAACATAAGAGATGCCTAATAATAGCAATAGGTACCACTTATTGACACTGTGTGGCTTGAGGTCATGGAGGTTTATAAACATTACCTAATTAAATAAATGTTAGTTCTTTTCAATGATGTCCAGCCTTCTTCTGCCATTTAAATATCTCACAACAACATTTGTCATCTCCCTAGCTCAGCATTGCTGGCATAGAACACATTTATATTACATTCCCTCTTTCCCTCAAAGTTCCCAGCATAATGTAATGTACACAAATACTTAATTAGCACCTGCTGATTTCAAGGCATTATAAGAAATACTTTGTCAGGATTGGAGAGGCAACACCGCTGTACTTATTTTTTTACAGAGCTATGGCTCAGTTCATCAACAACAACAAAACAAATGAAAGAAGTAATTAATTAGCTTAATTTATCCAAATTTCACTCCAACTAACGCCCCAATCTCAGATGATGACTTGTATTGAGTGCTTTGTATTTCATTATTAGTGGAGATCTCTTTAAAGAATAGTTTAGTGCAAATCAGTATTTGGTTTGTTGGTTTGTCTCACTTGTCCATCTCAGTCATTCAACAACGGCAATAGAACTCTGGAGAGATAAATATTCAGTTCATTGAAAGTAAAAGAAATTTAGAAAATGCATTGATGCTGTGGAAGGGAAAGGACAAATCACCTTCATATGGCACCTTCTGACACCCTAAATCAGGGTTGTGTTCTCAACCTCACTGCACTTTAGAATGGCCTATGAGGAAGGAGATGCAAAGAGACAGTGTTCTGGAGATGTGTAGAGGGTCTGCTTGAGTATTCCACTGATCTGAAAAGATTAGAGTGAACAGCGACCAGTGCTCACACAGGGCCAGAGGCAGTGCCAGATTATGGAAATCAGATAAAGGACTCGGGAAAGTTTTGTGTCAGTGGCAGGGAAATATTAGCCCTAGACTGAGCACTGTTCTGGAGTTGCCAAACAAATCATAAAAGCAAGACCTAAAACTTTTTCCAAGCAACTTAATTGCATGCCAGAAAAAAAAAAAAAAAAAAAAGAAAGAAAGAAAAGAAAATAACACTTAAGAATATGACTAGCATTACAAAAATATTCGGCATCCCAAAAGGTAAAATCACAATGTCTGGCATCCAATCAAAGATTACCAGACATGCAAAGAGGCAGGAAAACATGACTCATAATGATAATCATAAGTTGAAACCAACCCAGAACTGATGTTAGAATTAGCAAAGACATCATGGCAGTTATTATAACTGTATTCTATATGTTCAAAAAGTTAAGCTGAGACATGAAAGATAAATAATAGACCTGGGACACTTTTTAAAATATCTCCCTGAGCAATCCAATCAGAATCACTAGCAATGGAGCCGATGCATGAGTATTTTTAAAGCTATTCTGGTGAGCTGAGTTGAGAACCACTGACACACAAATGCACACAAAAACAAAATAGAACAAAACAAAACAAAAACTTAAGCCATACGACATCTAGCCCTGAAGGACTTCTTATTTGCCTTCAGGCAGCCACAGAACACTTACCAGTTGCTAATTCATTGGCCAAGAGTTCTGTAAAGGAGAAAGGGAGGCTCTTGGCCCATATCCTCTCCAGGCTATTCCCCAGATATCATAGAAGAATACTTAGTACAATGACATTGCCCTACCACAGCAAAAATAAAATAAAATAAAATCCCAGGCCCTATATATAAAAAGGATTATACACCATGACCAAGTGATGATACTTGATGACTGTGATGTGTTTCTATAATGCTTGTACAGCTGGTAATTTACATAAAGCAATTGCCCCATAATATAATTTTTCAAGTTTTAAAACATCCTCAAGTTCAGGCTCTCATCATCTCCTGCTGGCGAGCTCGTTCTCTCATTCTCCTGAGCAAGTGACAGGACTCGTAGGCGTCTAGTAGGCTCTTAAGAAACGCTTGCTGAAAGGATTGAAATTGGATAATACACGGAGAATTCTATTGTAAACTGAACCTGCTAGTTTCGATTACTATCACATACATACCCAAAATTACAGGCATTGAAGGGCATTTAGAGGCGCTCTATTCCGAGCAGCTTTGAGCAACGTCCCCACACCTGGGTGCCTTCCCAGAGCAACGAAATGAGAAAGCCTGGGAATGGGCTCTACGCACGAGAATTTTTTAAAAACACTGTAAGTGACCCCTGCAAGCAGCCACACCTGCACAGGTGGTACCAGGGTTAACTATGGTGCTGGAGGTATCGGCTTTAAACAACAACGAATAGTATTCGGCCCTGCTGACTGCTAAGGAGAAAGCCACGGCCTGGAGATGAAAGGCTCTAGTGCTTCTCCAATACTAGTTCATATGCTACCCGTGGGCTACCTACTGGCTCAGAGTCTGGGCAGACAGTGGGCAGACATACCTCAAATGTCATCACGTTTTTCCAGTTCACTCAGGCTCCTGGTGGCTGCCAGACTCACAAGCTGGAAGAGGCAGCACCGAAGACACGATTAGCCCCGTGTCGTTATAAGTGATATAATCATATTACGATGTAAATTGTACGGTCTGGCAAAGTGAGAGGCTTCATAAAGGAGACCTGTTTGAGCTGAAACTTGAGGAGAGAGTGGGGGGCAGTGTATTTTCAAGCAGACAGATAAGAAAGTAAAATTACAAGAGATGTTGGGGAAGGGCTGGATCGCAAAGGGGAAAGGGTCATGGCAGGGGCTTGTAGGAGAAGCTGACTCTGAAGAGGGTCCCTTGTGGTGCCAAAAGAGCTCATCAAAGGGGGGGTTCTGATCAAATCTTCCTTTTGGCAGGAACATTCTGGATGCTGTTAAAGAACAGATTTGGGGAAGAGAGGTTACAGGCAGACACAAAAGAATACTTATAATCTAAGTGTAAGTTATAAAGACTCTCAGAATAGTGAGTGCCCCAGAACTCAGCAAAGAGTTTAAGAGAAAACAAATCGCTATGAACTGGGATGACACAGGAGGCACCCTCCCTCCCCTCGTCTCTCCCCAGCTCTTGCCTTCTCAGAAGTAACCACTAATTTGTGCTAATTATCTCCTTATATTTTTTTATGTTTCAGCACACACATTTGAATCTCAATTAATATATTCTCTACTTTCCCATGTTTTATTTATGTTTTGCCCATTTTGAACATTGCAGAAATTGAATAATGCCATATGCATTCTTACCATTTTTTTTGTTCCCTGCTCCTGTGCTTTATCTCTTTGATTGCTGGAGGCCTTAGCTCTTTCATTTCCAGGGCTGTACCATGCTCCACCATGTAAGTAACCCTGGGCATCCCACTCTTCATGGACTGGGCTGTTTTCACATTTATTTATCGCACAGTTCTGCAATTAACATGTTGTCTGTGCCTCTTGCTGCAAGCGGAGAGCGTTTCCCTGGGAAAACACCCAGGAGTGGAATGCCCGGGCCAGTGGGTGGGAGCCTCTGCACATTTGCTACGAATAGCAAAGAGTTTTTCCAAGTCTTAGTGTCCACAGCCCCCCTTGGTGCATCCGTATCTTCACGTCCATTATCATCCTAGGTCAGTGCTGGTGTTGCATTGTCAATCGGCTGGTTAAAAGGGGCCCTCCTTGGGTTTTACTTCCTATTTCCCAATAATTTTCACGGCCTTAATGGCCACTCAAGATCCCGCTTTAAAATGCCCTTTGAAGTTTTGTTGCCCACTTTTTATTGGAATTTTTAATGTTACTTTTGTTATTGATTTATCATAGGAGTTATTCATATATTTTGGATACTTAACCCTTGCCAATTATGTGTGTTGCAAATATCTTCTCCCAATTTACCTGGTCTTTTGAGGGGGGTGGAGTTTGTTTATTTATGATTGTCCTTCAAACATTTTTCACGTCATAGTCCATAGAAAAAATATTGCCCAGAGTTAAGTGGCTTCCTGGGCACAAGTACTCAATCACAGAACAAAAATTCTTTGCAAAGACCCATAGAACATTTATAAAAGTTGACTACATACGGAGCCATAAGCTAGTCTCAGCGTATTCCAAAGAACTGGTCTTCTAAAGATCAGGTTCTCTGACTACAAACAAAAATCAATAATTTTTAAAACCAGATAACTAAAAACTCATATGTTTGGATATTTTTGAAACCATTTGTAAATCACTCATGGGTCAAAGAAGAAATCATGTTAAAATTTAGATAGTATTTACAACCAAATGGTAACAAAAGCACTGCATGTCAAAACTTGCAGGATGCAGTTAAAACCGGATTTAGAGGGAAATTTAGAGCCTTACATGCTAGAAGAGAAGGGAGGTTAAAAATAAATGAGCTACATATCTATGTTATCAAAAAGAATAAAGATTCAACCAAAGTTCACTAGAAGGGAGGAAGAAACAATTCATATAGGATCAGAAAATAATTAAATATGTAAAATAAGAACTTAGCATATAATAGAAAATATTAACAGGAAAAGAAATAAAAAATATAAAGAGGTTTGAAAACAAACAAATATATTAATGTAAATAGAATCCACAGACAAATCAGAACTAAGAAGACAGTTTGTTAAGATGTTTAGGAAAAAATACAGCTCTACAAAATAAATGCCATTTTAATATGCCAGGAGAAAACAGAAACAATGTTTTAAAACATATTAATTACAAAGGCAACAAAATGTTTAAAAAAGCTCTGACAAGAGCTCTGCAACAATTTCATTTAAAATTTTTTAGATTATATTCATTCATTGAGAAAATCCAAATAAATGAAAAGATACGTCATGTTAATGGCTCTGAAGTCTCAATATTTTTTGAAACGTCAGTTCTCCACAAATCAATGTACAATTTCACTGCAATCCCAGCAATATCATACACTAACATTTTAACAGACGTGCAAAGGGACAAGAAGAGCCAACACATTTTGAGGAAAAATCAAGAGGAGAGGACTTTCCTTCCCAAAACTACCTGGCTTGGTTTGTGACTGTGTTGTCAAGACAACGTAGAGAGGAGAAACATGGAGTGTTCAGATGGGGGCAGGGGGCTGATGGAGTTTTCAGTAAACTATGCTGAATAATTGGATCTTTATATAAGGGGGGGGAGCTAAATTTTAGTTCTAACTCATATCATACACAACAATCACATCAATGTGAGTTAAAGAAATAAATGTGAAAGGTAATTATAGGAGAACACATGCAAATTATTGCTATTGAAAAGCCAATAAATTGCCTAATTATTTAACATAAACTCGTAAGCAATCCATCTTTTCTCTCTGGTTCCTTTAAGACTGCTTCTTGTCTTTAGTTACCTGCAGTGTCACAGAATTCATCTAGATGTGTGTTTCTAAGAGCTATTTCTTCTGCTCAAGATTAATTACAGTTCCTGAATCTGTTAATTGGTGACATTCATCAGTTCTGGAAAATTCTAGTCATTATATCTGCAATATGGTCCCTGGCTTATTCTCTCTCCATGCTTCCTGTCTGTTTTCTTCTCTTACTTATTTTTCATTTCTTTGTCTCTTTGGGCTGTGTTTTGGATAATGTTTTCATGTATTATAGCAAATGAATTCTCTTTTCAGCCGTATGTAATCTGCTGTTAAGTCCACCTGTTGAGTCTCTAATTGCAACTCTTATCTTGTTTTTCCTATATTTCTAATTGGTTCTTTTTTAAATTTTGTGATTTTGTATTCTCTTGCACTTTCCTCATACTTTCAACTCTTCTGTTTACTCCTTTAGACAAACAAGCAAACTTATTTTATATTCTGTTTCTGATCATTTTAATATCTGAATTTATACAAAGTTATTATTCTGTGTTGTTTTTACAAGTTCTTGCACAGGATGCCTACTTTTCCCATGAGTTTATAAGTTTTGAATTAGCTTATATTTACTCGGAATATCATCTAGAGGAATTCTTTGGGATCTGTATTAAAGGATTATTTCCTCTTGCTTCTAAAAATTTCCCAGGAAATTATGAGCCAGGACTACTTTACACTAAATTCTCAGTTGGAAGTTTTATTGACTAGGTGGTAATGTAAACTCAGCCTGCAAAGCTGAATTCTCAGGTTATAAATTCTCAAGGCTGCTTCTCCCTCTCCTCAATCTAACCTCAAAGTTTGCGACAGACAGTTTTTCCTTGCTTTCCCCGGAGGCGTGGATTTATTTTCGCTGCACCTTAGGTTGAGGGTAGAGCCCCTTGGGGGGCACGCAGTGCTATGGGCAAGGAGCTCCTATTAGACTTACCACCCTGGACAGATCCTGAGCCTCCACATCTCTCCCCCACAGCCCTGGAGGCTCCAAAACTAAAGTTGAAATTTACTTGGATCAGCGATTTCCCTCGAGGTAGAACTAGCTTCTCTGTTACCTTCTGGGTTCTCAATTATAATCCGTTGCTGGCCTCCAAATAGAACTGACTTTCTTGCCAGCACATCATGCGCGTATTTTTTTAATCCAGCAGTTTTGGTTGCTCCCAATGGGAGGGTTTTCAATAACTAGCCCCCATTTTTCCAGAAGGCGTTCTTTTTAATAGCTGCCTGAAGTTCCACATTATATCATTCGATGGGCAGTCAAGTTGTCTCTGGACCGTTTTCTTTGATTTTGATGCAGAAAGAGGCTTTGAGCACTCACCTCTAGGACTTGTGCTCTTGCTTCTGTAGGGAAGATTCTAACTAGCAGGATAGAGTCATAACCTACCTGCAGCATTGGACAATGTGCCCACCTGACCTTTCTTTCTCCTCACGTTTTTATTATGAAAACTACACAATAGTTGCAAGCCTGGTGCACTGAACACACACACACACACACACACACAGATGGGTTTTTCTCACTGTACTTCTAGGATCTACTGTTTCATGAGCCGATTGAATCATGCAGCCTTCAGGAAACTCAACACTAACTGTATCAACCTCTATTTCCCAAGAACAAGGATCTCCTCATATATAACCAGATTATAGTTATTACACAATGACACAGTTTTATTACCTAAACTAGCATCCCTATATAAATTTCTCCAATTGTCCCCAAAGTGCCTTTTCCGGCTGTTTTATTTTAAACTCCAGGAAGCACTGAGGATCATGAATTGCCTTCAGTCGTGAGATGACTTTAATCCCCTTTCACCTGGAAACCCCCCAGTTTTGTTTTTTTTTTTACTTTTTGTCTTCCATGGCATTGATCTTTTTTGACAAATATCCCTCCAATGCGTTTGCCTGCTCCGTCCTCGCGATTAGGTTTGGGGAATCCTTCACGGCGCCTTGACCACACGGTGCGGCGTGTCAGGTCTGACCACGGGGTTCCGGCGTGGTTGGTCTTTTCTCTTACAAGTCACCCTTTGCCCTGACGCATTCCTAAGTTGTGAACTTTGAGGTGAGGAGGGCGTTTCTTTCATTCCTTAACATTGTGTCGCTGGCATTTTTTGGAAAGAGGATTGTTTCCCCCTGTCCCCAAGCTTAACAAGATGCTTGTTTGTTTGCTTGCTTGTTTGCTTATCCAGTACGGACTCCTGCGTTCCTCTTATTTTCTATTGGATGTGTGATCCTCTATCCCAGTCATTTCTACTTTGAAGCTGAAACTGCCTTAGAATGAGGGGGGGGAGGCCCACCGGAGTCCTCTGGACATGTCCGACAATCTACGAGCATTTTCTCATTTCTGGGCACAAGAGGATGTTCTCGTCTCATCTTGCTCCTTCCTGCCCCGACCCTAGAATTCACGGGTCGTCCTTTTGGTGTGGACGTCAGAGGCCCGCTATGACCCTCCCTCCTCCCTTGGGCTCTCCCGGGCTCCCCCTCCCTCTCTGTGGTCTGGCTGGCCCGTCCTCCCCTCACTCTCAGGCGGCGGCTTCCTCCGTGGCGCCATCCAGTACCCTCCAGCCCTCAAGCTCCCTGGATGACCAAGGCACTGAAGTTCCCTGGGTCAGCACCTCGCGCTCGGGCTGTTTATCCCGAGCTCCTCACCTGTTTGCACCTGTAGGTTCCTGCCACCTGGATGTCCCGAGGGCATTCCCGACTGACTCGCTTCACTTTCAGTTAAAGACGTGGCCACTCACCCAGCCTCCCGGACGTGAACATGTCGCCTTCCCTCTCTGCCACCCAATATCTCTATTTGGTTGCCAAATTCTGCCAAAACTACCCCAGAAATAGCTTGTACACTAGCGTGTCCTTTCCAAAGCATCACTCTGCAATTACCAACTCCCGTTTAGGTGATCGTCTCTGATTCCCAATAGTTTTCCACAATTGTCCCCACTTGCCTGCCTTCTGCCAGCTCACGTCCTCTGAAGCACGTGGCCCCACCCCCGCCCGTGCCCCTTCCTCCTGCAGGGGCCCCGGCGTGGGCGGCTGAAGGACCCGCTGGGCCCCTCCTTTCTGCCTCCTTCGGGCGCAGCTCAGACACGAGGCGCAGCTCCAGCAGCCGCCTTGGGCCACGATGATCCCGCGGAGGGGAGCCAGGCGCGAGCGCCGGGACCGGGTGGCAGCGGGCAGCGGGCTCCCCCCCAGCGGGACGCCGCCTCCCATCTGGTTGCAGCCACTGCTTTCCGAGGGGCAGGGTGTCCCCCTCCTCCGAGTCTCACCTCGCCCCGGCTGGCACGGCGCGGCACAGCCACGGCAGGGGGCGCCCGTGTGTCCGCCAGCGCCTGCCCTTAGGGAAGCCGCACCGGCCTCCGGCCTCACGTGGGCAGCAGCAGGCGCTTCTTTTCCAGCCTCCGCCACCTGCTCGTTTCCATCCAGGCCTCGACACCCAAGCCGAACGTCGCCTCAAGCAAAGAGAGACTTTGGGGTTCTGGTCATTTCTACATGTGGATCTGGACGTGGTCACAAGTTTGTATCCACTTGGGAAAGTCGCAGCTTTACACACTGAGATGTAGGTTCACCTGTGGATGCAGATTTAGATAAAGATGGATAGACATAGGTGTCCGTAAAATACAGACACAGGTACACGTAGAAACAGACACGGGCAGCTCAGGGAAGCCGTCCCCAACCATCTCAGGCCGAGCTGGTGCTTGGCTCTTTTCCTTCCTGCCTCAACTCTTCCTCACGGGTCTCCCAAACTGGCAAGTAAGCATCAGCGTCCCCTGGTCCAGCCACACCACGTCCCCAGGAAGAGCTCAACAACTGTTCCTAAACGCGCAAGTGAACTGAAATTCTTTATGCACACGTGTGTATCACGCATCGTTAAGTAATGACATCACACTGCCTTTGTTTAGTCTCAGGCGATTTTCTTTACATTGCACAGAAATGTCACCCGAGTGAGGAAATTGGGATCTGAAGAGCAGGCTCTTCTCCCTCATGACTCAGTATATTTAACTCACATCCCTTGACCTTCCATTTGGAAAACGAAGCATCCTGAGGCCCATCCCTCTGGAGCGGCCACTCTCTTTGCTTCACCTGAGGTGACTCCATCCAGGGGTCCCATAGCAGGTGGTGGGTTCCCTGAGCCAAGCTGGCCAGACTTCCAGGCCCAGAGAGCACCTCTTCCTGGCACCTACGGGAGAATGAAGAGGACAGCGACACAACGTGGATAAGGGCGGGGTGCAGGTCTTAGGGAAGGATCCTAGCAGGGTTGCCAGGCTTAGAGGAAAAATACAACCAGTTAAACTTGAATTTCAATTCAACAATGAACAATTTATAGTTGACGTATGTCCCGTGCACTAAACGCCCATTTGGGGAGCATACTTACACAAAAACATACTCAATATTTATCTGAAATCCAAGTCAGATCAGGAGTTGAGTGTTTTGTGCCATGCGTGTCTCAGCCACACTCTGCGTGGCAGAATGTTTTGAATTTTATCATTCTACTTATTCCTCACAAGAGCCCAGAGAGCTGGACCAGCAGGTGTCCTTAGTTCCAATGAAATAAAGATATTTAACAAAAGTCACAAGACTGGTGCCAAAACTTTTATGAATGTCAGGTCTGGTGGAACCAGTGGCCACTTCCCACAGAATCAGGCAACTTGTGTTTCTCCCCACCACTCATCACTGGGGCACTACTTTTCCTTTGGGAAGCCACCTTGCCCCACCCCAGGTCCATGTGTACAGGGGGCTGATCGAGACCCTGGCTGGGAGGGCTTTCACAGTCCATACCCCAGGCCACAGCTATTAGCTCATTGGCACTTAACCTAAGACAGGTTGATGAGGCACAGTCACAGGACATCGGTTGGGAATTACTGGGAAAGAGGACTCTTCTTCCTTTGGGTTGTACCTCGGTAAGCCTGAGATGCTGGTAGCTGTCTTCCCACCAAGAGGGAAAACTTGCCCTCGAGTTTAGTCAGCATAAAGGAAAGCAAAGGAACAAGAAGGAGGGCAAAATAAACTGAGCACTTTGGTCCAGCCATGCCTGAAATCCAGCGGCTCTGGACTTCTCAATTGCTTATGAGCCAATGCATTTTCTTTTTTCCTCAGCCCAGGTTCCGTTGGATTTGCCTCTCTTTTCCTATTTAAATGCCAATGTTTAGAAATGTGTCCTGGCCAGAAACCTGACAAGTACCCATGTTCCAGGCACTGTCATAAACGCAGGGGACACAGCGTCAAGCCAGGCCAACACCCTGCCTGCCCTCCAGGGGCAGACTCTGATGTGGCCAGGCTGACGCTTCCCACGCCACGGCCATGCTGGGCAGCTGGGTTTGAGAGAACACTCACAGGGCTTTGTGCTGGCCCACTCGTGCCCCTCCCAGACCTACTAACCCCAAAGAGCCCGTTCCTGAGGTGTCCTCGGGCTTCCCTCACCAGAGCGCAGAGCACACGGCCACGCGTGTTGTCAGAGAGCCGCCCCGGGCCTCCTTGCCCCACGCTGCAGTCAAAGCACACGCCATCTTCCAGCAGCACCAACGGATCGGCCCCTTCCCTGGCTGCCTGGCGGACCAATCAACCATCTCGCTTAAAATACAAGTACCGGCACGAAGACGCCAGCAGGGGAAGGGTCCTACCTCGCCTCAAGATTTACCTTCCGCGTGCGAAAGTCAATAAAAACTAATTCGATGTTTACCTCATTTCCTTGGTAATGACCCTTCCATGCCGCTGACTGTCAAACTCAATCTATATGCAGGCCGTGCCTCCATCGGGGTCCACGTACACAAAGAAACTCTGCTGCAGTTATTTATACCTGGGCTCAGGCTGCTCCCTGCAGATGCTGCTGAGCTCATTTCCATAGGAGGTGGAGCTGGAGCCAAGATTTTAGTGCACGGAGCAGGGAATTAGGCATGCAACAGCCATTAGCAGTAATGAGAGCTAGGCACCTAGTTCCCCAGCATCATCTTAAAATTTGTTTTATTAAATAATGCTGTAATGTTATGTTAAGTAATGCAATGTTAAGTAACATTAACTTCAGCCTCATTAAATAATCTCCTTAACTATCATACTGGAAAACTAGTATCGTCAGACAAATGCTGTTTGTCATCAGCCATGATGTAATTGTTACAGAAGGTTCTGGACTAAGGAATTGATTAATAAACAAGGCACCACCTACGTAGGGCCACCAAAGGGGAAAAAGGGAAGGGAGCAGGCCTGGAAAGTGCCTTAGGGGAGAGGAAGGCAGCATCCGTGCCGTCATTACACGCAGAAACACATGCACAAAGCAGAAGGGGGACCCGCCTGCCTCTTCGTGGCTATCTCGATGCGTTGGTGGGGAAAGGCGGGTCGGTCAATGAACACGATTCGATAGATTGACTTGTCGACCTTTTCCCTAATATTAGGGAACTGTGTGAAAAACAAACTGGAACATCCCGGCAATTCCCCATTTGCTCGCCCGAGCAGGCCCACTTTAAAGCTGCAACGTCACAGAATGAAACAGTGAGAGTTTTGCTTGCATCTTATTACTGCATTCCCAGTTGTGGCAGCGGAATAACGGCCCTCAAAGATGCCCACAGCCTGCTCCCCAGAAGCTGTGAACATGCTGGTTTACACGGCAACGGGAAATTAAGGCTTCTCATCAGCTGACACGGAGATAGGGGTTAACTTGGAGCATCCAGGGGGACCTGATGCAATCACAAGGGGCCGTGAAAGATGGAAGTGAGTGGCACTGGAGGAGTCAGAGAAAGAGAAGGGGCGATGGCACGGAAAGAGAAGCAAAGTAAGGACCTGAACCTCACTGCTGGCCTTGAAGCTGGAGGAGGGGACCATGGGCCAAGGAGTGAGGCCACCTCGGAAAGCTGGAGAAGGTGGGAAGCAGAGTCCCCCTTGTAGCCCCCAACGTGGGACGCAGTCCTTCTGCCGTCTGGACTTTAGCCCCGAGAGACCCAGCTCAGACTTCTGACCTCCAGAGCTGTCAGAAAATAAAGGTGTGTCTAAGCCACTGAGCCTGTGGCACTCTGTCGCTGCGGCAAGAGGAGACGGACACGTTGTCGATGTGGCCTATCTTTGCGAACGTCAGAGGTACACCTAGAGAGTTTATGCACCCCACGAGCCTGCCGCCTACAAGCAAGGCCCAGGATGGCTTGGTGAGACTCAGCTGCTTCAACACAAGTATTTCAGTATGAGCAGAGAGCGGTCTTCAGGAGAAACTAGGCCGACGGACGACGGGCTGACATCCGTCTGCTCCCGGAGAAGGGGGGCGAGACCAACATCCCCGGATGCCATCATCTCCCAAACGCCCTTTGTGGCTCCGCTTCCTCCTTCCTCACCCAGCCTCCTACTGAGGACTTACACGCTCGATTTTAGAGCTGAGACAGTAGACAGATGGACAAATACAAGCTTGGAGCCCTACCTAGTAAGAATCCTGAAGGACTAGGGCTTGAACCCAGATGAGTTTTGGCTCCTGATCTGAGTTCCCTCCGCTCTCCTGCAGTGCCTGGAATTCCAAAGATTTTCCCTGAGTTAGCCGTAATGGAGAGATGATGCGTCTGTGTGGGAAACATTCATTTCCAACTTGGAGCTTGTCTCCTCCATTGTCCCTGTTAAGGGATCTTACCGAAAGGGATTATGAATTGACAACAACAATCAGTCTCTGGGGGGAGTGGATGTACTTCAGTGGTTGAGCGCCTGCTTCCCACGTACGAGGTCCTGGGTTCAATACCTCGTACTTCCTTTAAAAAAAAATCAGTCTCTGGAATGGAAGAATAAGTGTGATGACAGTCTATTATTTTGCCAGGCTCAAAGAGCTGTGGAGGGTTAGTGATGACATAAGGCAGCACAGCTGTCAGAGACCTGCCTTTAGCAGCAGGGAGAGCCGGCACTGATGGCTCAGTGGCCCAAGAATGCCAGCTCAGAGGAGGCCTAGCCAGGTGTCCTGGGTATGCAGTGTGTGTACCCTGGAAAAGGAAGACAACGGTATTTACGTGTGAATACTGCTGTGGCAATCGCCTATATTTTATTACACGAGTGGAAGATTAAAAAAGGGTCTGATCTGAAGGATGAGCTCCAACTGTCCAACAGAACTTTCTGCACTGAAGGGATTACCACACGAGCAACAGGTGACTGCTGAGCGCTGGAAAGGGGGCTAGCGGGAACGAGGTATGGAATTTTAAGATTCTAGCGCATTTATTTAATTTAATTCAAATGTGAAGACCCACCTATGGCTGGTGACTATTGTACTGGACAGCAGAGAATTGAAGAAACATTTGTGAACTTAAAATATGTCCCCAGCACTGCAGCGGCCGTGGGGTTTGGAATCGTCACCCAGAACTCCAGGATGTAGAAATATCACCGTTCCAAGGAGAACGACAGGCTCATCCGCCGCCCTGTCGTTTCGGAGGACGACCTTCAGACCGGCTGTCCTGTGTCTATTTTTCGGTCGCTGTACCTGTCACCTGGCATTCCATATTGCACCGCCACTTGGTCCATGCCCTTTGGGAGCACACTCTTGGCGCTCTTTTATTGCTCATGCAGAATTAATCCATGTTAATTCCAGGCATCAATTAAAAATTGGAGCTCCTAATAAAAAACACCCTTGAACTTTTAGGAAATTCTGAACAAAATCACACACATCGTCACCTTGCTGAGTCAGGGCAGATTCACGCTCACCAGGGGAACTTTTTCTCAGGTCTTGGGCTCAGAATCTGGAGAAGAAAGAGCCTCCCAGCCACTGTCATTTGGGAGTGATAAAGACCGTCGGAGGCACCTGTTTTTCAACTTCACTTTAGCCGTCACAAATATCTTCAGCTGCGTCAGGACACCCAAACCATAATCCGCATTGAATGACATTTTTAAATGAGGAAAACGAGAGTTATAGATTTACTTGCCAGTTCCAACGCTTCGACACTCATACTAAGACCTGTACGTTTGACAAGAATTATTTAGGATGCTGCCAGCTCAGGCTTCCTGAGCTGCCTCAGGACAGCCCGTGATTCTGCACCCCGGGTGCAGGGACGGCAGAAAGCAGCCGTTCTCACCCCATCCCCGCGTGCTCGGAGAATGCCGTCCCTTCTCCCTGAAGCCTGGATTCTGTTCCACACGCTCGCTAGGAAGGGATTTGATTGATCGCCAGGGATCGAAGGTCCTGTTGAAATGTGGTCTCTGAAAGCAAGACTCTGAGCAAATAGTACACTCAGCTCTTAAATATTTGTTCAGCTAAGAGTGCGGTGAGGCTTTAAGCAGTTAGAGGGCATAGGGTGAGTGCCGCAGGCCTGTTAGGAAGATTTCAGCAGATAATCGGGGTGATGCACAGAGAAGGGGGACGGCTCTCTCTGAACTAGTGGCATAAATAAGTCAATATTTATTGCTCCCAAGAAAAGACTAAGAAACAGCCCCAGCAGCCCTTCCTCAAGCAGCACACATTCAAGGCACCGATTCTAGCGTGTTCCTAGGAACACTCGTGTAATCAGCCAGGGTTCTCCGTTACAAGTCAAGCGACTCTGACGCCAACGCCTCAAGAGAAAAGGAGCGGGAACTGTTTTGGAGCATGCCACCTGCAGGCTAACATCCCTGGGAGGCTTTGTCAAAACGCCAGTGCTCGGAGCACACTCCAAACCAGCAACGACGACGTCTGCAGCTGGGGATTGGCAACCAGTACTTTTTTCACCACTGGACAAGCGAGTGCCAACATCTCCGCCACCCTGAGCCCTGTGCTTAGGGCTGGGAACTCCGAGAAAGGGGCGCCACGCCCGCCTCGGGAGGGGGAAGGAAGCGACCACTCCACATCCTGTCCCCCGACTTCCTGAATGGAGGCAGGTGCTGGAGCTACTCCCTGCCGTGGCTCCACACCCAGAAGGAAGCCAGAGTGAGGCCAGGAAGGGAGCAGGGATGCTGTGTCCCCAACATGGCCCTGCGGTTACTTCTTCTGAATGCAGAGAGGGTAGAAATCAGGCAGAGTAAGTGGGTTCAAAAAACGCCCCCCACCTCTGTGAGTCCACAAAGGGGACATACCACATGTTTTTCCCCAAAATGTTTTTTATAACCACAAACCCCTCCCATCATTTTCTAAATTTACCATTTTAATCATTTTAAAATGTACAACTCATTGGCATTCATCGCATCCATGGTGGTGTGCAGCCATCACCACTATTGTTCCAGAACTTTCTATCCTCCCCAAGGGAAGCCCCAGACCCCTGCCCCCAGGCTCCGACAACCGCTCGTCTGCTTCCTGTCTCTGTGGATTTATTCTGGAAGTTTCCTATAAATGGGATCACATGTGTGGCCTTTGTGACTGGCTTCTCTCACGTGGCGCATCCTCGAGGCTCTTCCCGTCGCCAGGCGCATCAGGGCTTCCTTCCCTTCCAGGGCTGAATGACGCCCGCGCTGTGGACGGACCCACTCACTCGTTTCCTCAGGCCTTTGGGGTGTTTCTACCTCTTGGCCACCGTGACCCCTTGTGCACATGTGCGTGTTGGAACGCCTTTTGCCGTCCTTTGGGGCATACGCCAAGGCGAGGAAGTGCTGGGTCGTACGGTAATTCCACCCACCATTTTTAAGAGGAGCGTTTTGCAGGAGCACTGTCCACGGAGCCCAGTTTCATAAAGCCCGAGACAGGAAGGCAGAGCAAGCACCTTCCAAGTGGCACCATCCAAAGGTGGGACACCATGGCTTCCCTCGTCCCCGAAGTCCTGCACGGTCAGTGAAAGTCCTCTGTGGCCGTTGACCTGGCCTGGGCCTCGCTCACCCATGTGCGCTGGGAGTGGGCGACGGGTGGCTCCCAAAGGAAAACCTACGCGTGGTCCCGGGAGAAGGGGCCGAGGATGCCGTCAGGCAAAGAGGGCAGGGGTCCCTGCTTGCCTGGGGCTCAGAGAGGAGGGGTCCTGCAGCCCCTGGTCTATGACGACGGCCTCGCCGGAGGCGCTGGTAACCGTGAAGGCAGCGCGCGGCCCCGGAGGAGAGGTGTCTTCTAAGTCGTTTGGCCTTGGGTCCAGCAGGAGAGGCAAGGTCTGTCCCTAAGGGGCCACGGTGGCAAAGCCGCTTCCTCGAGGGCCCACGGCCATGCAGACCGAGACAGCGCCTCTCAGCCCTCGTGTCTGACCCTGCGCTGTCCAGCGTGCTGGCCGCAGGCCACATGGGTCACCCAGGCACCTGAAATGGCACACCGACTTCAAGGACCTGCCATGGCAAAAGCCCGCAAAATACCCCATCAACAGTGCTTCTATCGACTGTACGTGGAATTGATATTTGGGGGATATTGGGTGAACTAAACTATATTATTGAAATCAACTTCACCTGCTTTATTTTCCTTTTTTAAATATGTCTACAAGACATTTTACAATTGCACCTGTGGCTCTCCTGCATCGACTGGACACCACTGGTCTCTGACGCAGACTCTGCCCTGGGGACGCCAGGGGGGGCGGCAGGTAGCGCAGGCTCAGGCTGGCAGCCGCAGGCCCGTGCCTGCCCCCTCACTCCCAAGCCGGGGGCCCTGAAGCAAGCTGCCGCTTGTCTCCAAGCTCCATCGTTCTGCCTTCTAGTGGGGTGACTGAGGCAGGGTGTGATTAAAGGGCCAGTGCGTGTGAGGGCCCGGGAGCAGGGCCGGCACCACCTCCAGGTCCCAAGGTCTGTGACACCGTGATTGTCACTCCCATGTGGGGGGTGGGGAGTCAGCAGTGATAGAGGGAAAGGAAGCTCCAGAAGGTTCCTGCCCAGGAATCCCCATCTTAACTCCTCTGCAACGTGTGTCTCGTTGGTTCCTGAATCAGTGGTCGAGCATGTGCCACGTGCCAAGGCCTGCGCATGGCTCCAGGGGCTGTTGCTTCATGGAACATTCCACCTATTTCCCCAGAGTCTCTTGAACTTGGCGGATGATCCTGTAACTAGATGTTATGGCCCCATTTGGGGGTTATGGCCAGTGTCGAAGTGTGCGCTCTGCCCACTGATTTAAAACAAAAACAAAAAGAGATCAGAGAGCTGAGTTTGACTGGCTGCAGGCCTCACCCATCCACACACCAGGGGTTTGGCCGTGGACGTGTCACAGGCTTGCCGTGGATCAGATGGAGACACTTCCCGCTTCACGGCCGTCTTGCAGGGGGAATTGAATGAGTGAACTCGTACGGCTGCGTGCATTGAGGGCGTGTGTCCGTTTTGACGACCGATGTCCTTAGTCCGAGCACAGGGTCCTGCAATCGAGCAAGAGCTGGAAGAGGCTGTGGAAACACTCAGCGGAGCAAAGCCCTCCTCGTTGCCGCAAGACGTGAAGCTATTAAAGGCGGCCGATTCATGAACGAGGGAATTGTGTATGTGTGCACGTGTGTGTCCATGAACGGGAGGACGGTCCCACCGTCCCGTGCACGTGTGTTCTCGCAGCCGCCATCACGCGCACACGCGTGCATGCACGAGGGAGAGAGGAGGGGAGCCCCGGCCAGTTGTTCCTGGCACCTCCGTGGCATCTCTGCAGACCCAGTCTTCCCGTGGCCCCGTCTCACTTTTCCCCTCCTGGAACCTAGCTTGTACCTGTGGAAAGCGGGGTCTCTGCCCCTGCGGGGCGAGTCCTGTAGCACTGCAGGTTTGTGGGGCCGAGTGAAGCTTGACGGGGCTGAGGAGCGTGGTCTGTCCTCCTCGCCCACCCCCAAGCAGCGGGCGGCCCCCACCCAGCGGTGCAGCGGCGAGGCCGAGGCACGGGCACTGTCAGCAAATGTGTCCCAGCGGGCGCCGCCGCCTGCTCGTCGGCTTCCCTCGGCCCGCAGTCAGGGTCTCCAGAAACCTTGCCCGCCTTTCCCTGAGCGCTCTCCCAGCCCCCAGCAACGCTGAGAGCAATTTCTCTTTTCCGTCTCTCCTTCCAGGCAAACCCTGGGTGTCCGATGAATTGGGTTGTTTTCCTGCCCATGGCTCAGGCTTGGGCTGTTTGCCGTAAGGCACATGCGTAGGACCCAAGCATCAATTTCAGTCTCAAAACCTCCCTCACACAACTCAGAGCAAATTAAATCAGACCAAGCAGAAATTGCCTCGAAGGGGGGTAACATTCTGACTAAAAGCCGCCGTGCTAACCGGCTCTGCCGCGTTGAACCTGCTCTCTGGGTCGGACGCAGGGACAAGGCCGTGGTCCCTTGGGTGTCTGTTAAAGAAGTCGCCCTGGGATACCCCAGTGACCTCGAGCCCGGGACGTCAGCATGTGATGGGTCAGCTGTCATCCAAAACCACAGAAGAACAGAACCAAGTTCGAAGGGGGTGGGTGGGGTTGGGATACCCTCTACTCAGAATGTGAGGATGTGTTTGCTGATTTCAGAGCACGTAAGATGGAAGCAATGGGAAGGCACGGAAAGGCAAGTCACAGGAAAGCAAGTGGAATTGAAGTGGCCCCTGGAAAGGGCATGGATGAGGTCCAGGTCCCAGTGGGAAGAGCAATGCTCCCCAGAGATGCCCAGGCCCAAAGCCCCCAACCTGAGAAGACATCACTCCCCAGGCCAAGGGACTCTGCAGTTGGGACCGAGGTCATGGACCTTAGGAGACAGCCATGGTTATCCCGGTGGAGCCATTTAATTCCAGATGCCTTCCGAGCAGAGAACCTTTCCCAGCTGTGGTCAGAGAGAGACGGGGTGGGGACAGTCCTGTGTCTGCCAAAGACTCCCCCACAGGTGCTGTCTTTGAAACAGGCCCATGCCAAGGAACTGGGACAGCTCCTAGAAACTGAAAATACGAGGGCAGCCTTCTCTCCTTGAGCTTCCAGGGAGGGAATAGCCCTGCCGCCCCCTTGGTTTCAGCCCAGAAGGCCCATTTTGTGCTTCTGACCTCCAGAACTGTTAAGAGAAGAAGTTTGCAGTGTTCAAGCCATGAGTCTGTGGTCATTTGTTACACAGCCGTAGATGACTGATACAGACAGTCACAGGGATCAAACTGCCCGAGTCCTGCCTGCCCCGCTTCTGGCCACACCATCTTTCTACTTCTGCAAAAAGGAGGTGATTGGTGTGTCTACACCGCAGGATTAGTTTACAGGTGAAGTAAGAGAATGCAAGGAGAGGTGGGAGCACTCAGAGTGTGTAAGTCAAAATTAGAGTAAAAATGGAAGGCGCTGTGTATCACAAGAGCAAAATTCAGAATTTATGGGGACAGCCATGCTGCTATATAAATGACAAGCTCATTACAGATTTTCAACAAAGATTTACAGGTCAGGTTTCTGTTCAACTGTAAGTTTGAGCTAATGATATTTTTATTCATTCGTTCATTCAATTCATTCACTCAATAATCATTTTTAGCCCCCTGTGCTGGACAGCAGAGAGAAACACACCACCCTGGACCTCGCAGTTCCCTGGCCAGGGGCACAAGTGGTTAGATACACACTAAATAAAGACAGGACCTGATTGAGAGAGTGGCCTCGGCATGCTGGGCTCTTCGAAAGGCTCATCAGTGTTGAGCTGTTTGAAATGTGAACTGTTCTGTTTTCTTCCTACTTCCCAGAGATAAAACCCAAGGCCCCATATTTATGCTACGTGATCTCTGTGCTTTGTTTGCCTCTCACCACTTCTCGCAAACAGATTCCTTCCTCTTTGCAGCTTTCCTGTGCCCAGGTGCCCGGTGATTCTTGCATTGTCTTGACTTCTCTTGGGAGTGGGCTCCTTGCCCTGGTCCTTGCTGGCCTGGCCTGGGCTGGACCAGTCCCTCGCTTCTGGTGTGACTATTCCCGTCCTCTAATCACCTGCCAGCCTGGCTGCCCCTCGCCACTGAATCCAGCGAGGATGCCGAGCTGAAGACAGTGCCACCTCCTAGCAGAAAGCCACAGGGGCGCCCCACTGCACAGACCTTTCTAGATAAGATTTGGTGATTGAAAAGAAATGTTACTTAGCTTTTAAAGCCTTTTGTTTTTTCATTTTGATCAAAATTTGCCAGCAGTTGCAAACATGAATCGAAGAATCAGAGAGAATGAAAAAATGATGTACACATACACTATTATGTGTTCAACAGAAGCTTATGAAACTGGCACCTTTGTACATTAAAAACGGTTGAATGTTTAACCTAAGCTTTGGATAGGGAAGCCATGACACAGAAAGTAAGTGTGTGTATTCTCACGCACACTACGCACACGTGTGCACACGCAGGGGAGATCCTGACAACGTGACTAAGTGGCAGAGATGAGCAACGTGTCGCCTGAGCTCAGAGATGGCCGCTGGCTACTGGCTGGTGCCGCCCGGTATGCGGACCTTCCCTTTCAGGAAGCTTCTCACTGGGTGCGGTGAGAGTCTGGGGGCTGGGAAAGGCCGTCCCATTCGGGGAGGGGGGATGCCATCCTGCCATGGGCGCAGGGCCTCCCACCAAGCTCCAGAGCAGATGTCCGGGGAAGGGGCTCAGGCAGACCCTGAAGGGCGGGCCCCACGCGTCCTGCTGAGGCAGCCGCCGCGCTCCCAGCGAGGCTTGGGCTCTTTCCTCAATTGGGTGCTGGGGTGGAAGACCACTCTCGCTGGCTTCTCCAAGGCAGGGGCTTTGCTGCTCTTACTAAAAGGCAGGCTCCTGCCCGCTCTCCCCGCCTCACCTCTGCTTCCTTCACTCCACCTTCTCCAGATGCGCTGGGAACGATGCCCCCCACCCACCTGCCCCTCGCCTGAGCCGCAGGGCCAGACGCCCTGAGGAGAGAACACCACAGGCTCCTCCGAGGCGGTGGCGAGCGGCCCACGCAGGTCCCGTTCGCCGAGGCCCCCCACCTCCTCCTCACCTGAAGCTCCCCCCCCGGCCACACAGACCTTCCAGTTCCTCTCACATGCCCGGCTCAGCGTGGCCCCTGCCTCTGCCTGGAAAGCTCCAGAGTCTCCTCAAAGGGGCCTTCCCTGGTCACCCACGGCCGGCGGTGTGTCCTCTCCACCCAGTCACTGCCAGGAATTCTGTCCCCTTTCTCCACACACAAGTCGCCGCTTGAAATCCTCAGACGTGTTTGTCCCGAGTCGGGGGTGAGCTCCTCCGCTGCAGGGTACGCTCCAGTAGGCAGGTCCCTGCCTCACCTGCAGGCCGATGCTTAGAAGAGCTGCAGGCACGGTGCAGGCACAGGTGATGCTTGTTAACTTCGCGGACGGCGTCTGGGGCAGAGCACTTCTCAGTGTCCAGTGCCGTGAGAGGGGCGAGAGACCAGACAGGCCCTTCACCAAAGAGGACACACGACGGCAGCAAAGCGCATGAACAGATGGTCAATGTCGTCATCGCTGAGGAAATGCAAATTAAAGCCACGGTGAGGTACCACTGCACCCTTTTAGAATGGATTATAAAAACAACAAGCAAACGAAACAACTGACAACACCAAATGCGGACAAGGATGTGGAAGAGCAGGACTCTCACCCATTGCTGTCGGGAGTGCAAGATGGTGCGGCAGCCACAGAAAACTCTCTGGCAGTTCCTTATACAGGTAAACATACAGGTGCCACATAACACGGCAACCCTTCTCCTAGGTATTGAGCTAAGAGAAGTAAGAGCTTATGTCCACACAAGTCTCTGCACAAAAAATTTTATGACAGCTTTGTAATTGCCCAAAACTGGAAAGAAGTCAAATGGCCTCAACAATAAAAACAAAACAAAACTACTAATATGTTCAATTCAAAGATTTGCACTCTAGAAAGATGACATTTATTGAATGGAAATATTTTAATTTTAAAATACTTTTGAGGGCCTTTTCTACATTGGCCAGTCCTGTGATGCCTTGTGTCCAAATGGAAAAACCACGCAAATTTCCACCATCACTTCTGTCCTCGGCCCCACACCTGCACTTTGAACATGGCACCACACCCAGTGTCCGGCTGGACAAATGACAGCTTCTCTGAGTGGAGCAGGAAGTCCCACCAGCACCATCCACCGGCCTGAAATCCACATGTGCACCATCTCCTGCTCCGGGCACCAACCAAGCCAAGCGTGTGCCGCGCGCCCACTCTGAGCCCAGCTCGGTGTTGGTGCCCGTGGGAGGGCAGGCTGGCAAGAGGACCCAAAGACAGAGAAGGCTCAGGAGCTCAGCGCTCGAGCAACTCGCTGCCAGCTTAGAGAAACTGCAAATATGGACAAGATAGCCATCACTGCGCCCTCCTGAGCTCCCATCTGAGCCGGGCTGACCCCTAAGGGCAATGCTCCCTCTCACTGGTCACCCCAGCCCTGTGGGGTGGGGCCTCTCAGCACCTCAATTTGCAGGTCAAGAGTCTCTTAGGAACTTGTCCAGGAAGCACTGCTGGCCTTGGACCCAGGGCTGGCTCACGCCAGCGTGTGTGAGTTAACACCCAGGCACACTGGCCATCTTGACCCCCCGGGATTTCCATGGTCGGGAAGTAACAGCTGCTTCCCTCCAGTCTGGGCAGAGTCCGCATCCACACTCAGCTTTCACTGGAGAGTAGAAAGCCACGCACCAGCGCTTCCCCGCCTGGGCACGGCTGACGCGGGGCAGATAATTCGTTGGCGGGGCGGCCCTGTGCCTTGCGGGATGTTGAGCAGCACCCTTGGCCTTGCCCACTAGATGCCAGTGGCACCCCCCCCCAGCTGTGACAACCACAAGCATCTCCTAGGGGCAGAACTGCCACTGTCTTACCTGCGTGACTCTCTCCATTCCGTGTCATCATTTCCTTACAGAAGGGAAAGCTGAGCTCAGAGAAGCTGTCACTCACTGACGGTCACACCGGGAGTGAGCCGAGAAAGAGGATTCACACCCATGTCTTCAGCCCTCAGGAAGGCTCCTGCATGTGCTCCATCTTCCCTCCACCCCCTTTGGACAGGGCTTTCATTGAGGTCCTCCATGTTTTAACTGCAGGAGCTGGGGTTAGCCATGTCCAGGTTAATTCTACTAAAAAGAATGTACCAAGTCCAGACCGAGTGACACCGTGGGGACACCGCGGTGCTGTGGGCACAGATTAGTGAGTGAGCAGAGGGCTCTCTGGTGAGCGGGGCCAGAGCTTGGCTCCTTCCCTGCACCTAGGGCCTCCTTCTCACCTCATCAGAGGGCAAGGGCATCTCCACTGAGTCGGATGGTGTGGTGCTTCCATCCTGATGGAGGTTTGGGGCAGATCTTAGCAGGACTGGGACTAGAACAAGGCACATGCTCTCAGGGGTGAACCCTGCACTTACAGAACCCCAAGAGTGAGGGCAGCCTTGCGTTTGTGCCCTGGGCACCTCTGTCGCCATGCCCAGGTCCCAGCGCTGTTTCGTTGTCTTCTCACAGTGGGCTTCATTGAGACAGTTAGATTCATTTGTACCAATTTCCCTGCTGGAGGGCCTGACATCTCCCATGCCCAGCCCAGAAAGGGTTTTCAGGTGTGTACAGAGAAGCCGTGTGGCCCCAGGCTCGCCAGCCTCCTCTGCCCATGAAAGGGAAAGGCTGAGCCTCTAGGAAGCCTCCTCAAGTGAGGCTGGGCTTGGGGGAAGCCAATCCAGACATGGTCAGGCCAAAGCCAGGTCAACCCAAGCCGAACTAGGTCAACCCAGGCCAACCCAGGTCAACCAACCCAAGTCAACCCATGTCAACCCCGCCAAATCCAGGTCAACCCAGGCCAACCCAGGTCAACCAACCCAAGTCAACCCATGTCAACCCCGCCAAATCCAGGTCAACCCAGGCC
>JAKSZT010054277.1:961212-975418 GCA_026826555.1 Tolypeutes matacus | reverse complement strand
CCAAGTCAACCCATGTCAACCCCGCCAAATCCAGGTCAACCCAGGCCGATCCAGGCCAGCCGCAGGCAAACCCCTTTGCTCCACTCTGGCTGAGCTTCAGTCATCAAGTGAAGGGGTCCCTGTGTCACAAGGTCGGGGAAGCCCACAGTGCAGACTGGCTCATGCCCAGCCAACTCCATCCTGCCAGAGGGCCTTCGAATTCTCCGTCAAGGGAGCATCTTTCCCAATTAAATGCTGCACATTAAAAGGTCTTCACAGAGATCAGCATCCAGTAGCTGCCAAAACAAAGGCCCTGCCAGGTACGGCACCAAACAGTTCAATTGTTTGACAGCATGTCTACTGCCGAATCATTATGCTGCCAGCTACTTGACATCACTTTCAAACCACTTCTTTATTTCAATAATTATAAAGCTTCTTGGCCTCTGACAAATAACTGTGAAGCCTTCCCACGTGCTGACAGAGCAGGGGAGATAACGCAAGCAGAGCTGGGCCTCACCCCCCTGTGTGGTTTCTGTTCTTCCTAATTTGTGTTTGCTCAGAGCGATGGGAAATCTAACGGTTTGCAGCTTTGTTATTCACTTTCCACTCCTGTCAATCACGGTGAGGTTTTACGTTATTGGATAGGAGTTTGGGGTGAATGATTCAGGTTTCATGTTTTGATGAATGGGAAAGAATGCCTTCAGAGATCTCAGAATCGAGCATGTGTGTGTGTTTCAGTAAACAAACATCACTCGGCAATCACCACTTCCGCATGCTGTAAAGAGTTTTCTGTAAGTCTCTTGTCTGGCGAGTAGAGTGCTCACCGTGAGACGTGCCCTGTCACCTGAGCCCGTTTTCCTCATCTGTGAACGGCAAGCAACACTGTCACTGGCCGCCCTGAGTTGTGAAAGGTTATTTGCAAAGTACGCAGGAACAAACGAACAGCGCTACACGCCGCTCGGTGAGTCACCGGATGGGGACCTGCTATCCCACCGCCTGGGCTTTCAGCAGCGGACAGCACTGAAGGGCCCCACTTCCCTGTGCGAGCCCCCTTTGCAGCTGCCTGGTGGGAGCATAGGAGCGGGCCATGCGGCCTCGTGGTGACTCGAGTGAAAGCTGAGGATGACCAACCTGTTCCAGGATCGCATCTGATGAAGTGGGCGGCTTGCCTCCTGGTACCATGCCTCAGTTTCCCCAACTGTAATTAAGGGAGAACCTGTTTGTCTTGTCATAGGTGGCCTTGAAGAGAAGACGAGGCACGTAGGACCTTCGAAACCCTTGTAATGGACGGATGTGATTTTGTCATGCAACCTTCCCCTTTCCTCCCAGGTGTGTTTACTCACTAAGCAGCTGTGCAAGACAGTTGCCTTTTCTTCTTCTTTAGGCAGCCCGTGAGGCTGGCTGGGTCAATTAGCTATGCATCTGTGGTTGCTAGAAACCTCCGTCTCTTGAAAACTGATCTCTGGTGTCCAGGCTTAGCTGACTGCAGTGGTGGGTTATAACTACCCCTCCTGCACGTATTTCACTAATTTCATTTAGAGCCGAACCAATAACTCAGACATTCAAGGCAGTTTGTCATGCATACCTGTAAATAGATGGGGAGTTTACTGAAGCATGCTGGGTAAACACGGAACAGCGTCTGCCCGTCTCCTGGAGTCGCGCCAGGTTCTTTAGATTCAGATGATGTTTTCCACAACGCATATGAATTTATTCGCCAAAGACAGCCTCAGCACCCCACCACCCCACCGTCACCTCTGAAATTCCATTTAGTTTCAATTTTACTGCTCAGAAGCCACTCACTTTGAGCCGTGCCCTGTGAAGGTGAAGTGTCACCGCCATCATTTTCGTATTGATTTATACGAGTCGCCCGGATGTGCATGGGCTGAGCAGACAGTACTTTGCTCTGTGCACGGGGAGTAAACACAGCCGTGGGGAGAGAGGTCTGTGGCAGCCCCCTCCCACGCGGCTTCCCGCGGGGTCTGCAGTCATCCCGCCCAGAGGGGTCCCATCTTGAAGTGGTCCTGGCCAGAGACTCGTCCCCCTCCCCCTTTTCCTTTTGTAAGGTCACAGCTAGAGGAAATTAAATGGACATCAATGAATTGTACAACAATATGTAACTTTTGACTACAATGTCACTTCCAGAACCTTATGCTATAAATATCCTCACATAAGCACTCACAAATGACAGAGCGTCAAGGCAAGGGGCAGCCTCAGCTACTAGGGAAGAAGCGCCGGTGTTAGGTGGAGCAGTGTGAAGGTTCAGCATCCCTCATTTCGAGGCTGTCCACGGCCCCTGCCCTCCTGGCATGCACGGCCCCCTCTCCTGCAACAGTGCCTCGATCTGCATCAACACTGGGGTTCAAGTGGGCTGATTTCCCTGGGCTTGACCACAGTCATGTCACCCAGACGGAGACACTCAGCCCTCGAATCACCCTGGCCCAGTGATGAGGTCAGAGAAGGCCACAATGACCCAAGTTGGTCCAGCTGGACCATTTCCAGGACTTCTGCTGGACGATTGAGTACGTCTTTCCCGGCTGGAGCTGCTGAGGAGGTAGGGTGTGACATTGGGGTGCTGGTCACATCTTGCTACCAGAAGGGGAGAGCTTCTTTCAGAACAAAGCTAAGAGGTGAGAGAACAGAGGAGGACAAAGTCCAGGGAGCAAGAGAAACATACTGAGCACCTAGATCCAGCTGTACCTGAAGCTCAATACATCTTGGCTTTGAGGTTACCTGAGCCAAAATGTTCCTCTTTAAAAAACTTAAGGCAGCATGAATTGTGATTCACTCTGGTCTGACTTAAAAAAATATCCTGATAATACACTTGGAAACCAAATACCGGAATCAGGGTCTTCGCAACTCTTCTTAAAATTGTTAAGCTTCTCTTACAAACAAGGGAGTCTGATTCTAAATCTGTCGTAGCTTTTGGATTCCTTCAGGTGCTGTCCTTTGTCAAACCACCCTCTCAAGTTCTCAGGAGCTCCAACCGATCTGACTGCACGGCGGAAACGTACCATTTTAAAATGAAAAGGGAAAGTCGTCATTCTCCAGGATCTCTTTGCTTCTGTGTGTTGCCTGCTCTTCGCCCTCCCCGTGGCCCTCCTTTCTCCTGCTCTGGAGGCAATCAAATGCTCCTCTGGCCTGTGCCTGTGTCTTTATTCCCAGCTCTCCCAACCCCTGCCCTTGGATTCGGAGAACGGGGCAGTCAACTGAGCCCTCTGCCCAGGCACTGCCCCCAGCTGCCCTCTCCCAGTGGCCTTGGAGAATGCATGTGAATACACTTGACTTAAATTGAACTATTAATTTTACTTTACTTTACATGCCCAGAGTCAAAAGCATTTTGAACATGAGAGGAAAATCTATGTAAATGAATACATGTAACTAGATAAGATTATGTACAAGGCTATGAAAACTCAGGCTCCTGGCCATGGCGGAGCGGCCACGGGGTTTTCTGCCTCGGGTGGCCCAGGTCCTGGCTTTGTCCTAGACCTGAGGAAAACAGCTCTAGCGTAGAAAAGACTTGGTTTTCTGAAAGGCCCTGTTCCTGTCTTTGAATGGAAGCATTTCTTTTTTTTTTTCACCCTGAGATGGCTCTCTTGTCTGTTTGCCCATTGTTTTTGCTTATTGTCTGCTCATTGTTTATTTTCCTCGTTGTCTGCTAATTGTTTTGTCCTCATTCTCTGTGCTGTGTTTTTGTTTTGTTTTGTTTTGTTTTGTTTTTGCTCATTGTCTGCTCATTGTCTGCTGTTTGTTTCTTTGTCTTCTTTAGGAGGCACCGGGAACTGAACCCGGGACCTCCCATGTGGGAGGCAGGCGCCCAGGTGCCTGAGCCACCTCCACTCCTGGAAACATTTTTTGTTTCAGGTGATGCTGCAAGGTACAAAGCCCACGTTAGGTTGACTGTTTGAAAACCAGGGCTTAGCTTTTGCTTTTATACAACTGTGGTTAAAACTTTCCGTCTACCCTTGGCCAAATGCTGTTATACCAGTCACTCTAAGGCGGCTGGTGCACTTGCTTCAACAGAGCCAGCCGCGCCCTGGGTGGGGACCCACCCAAAAACCCCAGTGGACCCAGACCTGGGTCCCCACTGGCCTTCGATGGATTCCCTGGGAGCAGAGCCTGACCCAGGCATCTGGGTGCAGATGGCTTATTATAGAGACCATCCAGGCTCAACACTGACTGGGACCTTTTCAGAACCTTCTAGAAATCACTCAGCACAGCCCTTTTCAAAGGATGGGAGCTGACGGAGGGGCATGTCCACCAAGTCCCTTCCACCACTGGTTGTGAATCACCCCTGGGATTTATCTGTTTGCATGCTCCCCCCACCCCCAGGACTCACAGGAACTTCCGGGCTTGGCCTGAGTGCAGGCTGAGGAGACCTCGGAGGGAGAAGACACTGCCAGGGCTTGGGGTAGCTGCCAGCTTGCACGGGAGCAGCCCACCACCGCTGCAGTGGAGGTCAGCGCCAGCCCTGGATGCCGAAATGTCTGCACCAGCGCCCAGAGGCCCTCCTCGGCCATCCACTCTAAACGAGGCCCTGCGCCTCCCTGCCCTGTGAGCACAAGCCTGCCCTCCTGCCCCTGCACCTCCCTGCACCAACCTGCCCTGTTGGCACAAGCCTGCCCCAGCACCACCACGCCCCTTCTTCTCACCTCAGGAATGTGAAGAGTGAGCCCAGGCCCCAGGCCACCCAATTAACCCGGCCTGGACTTTGATGGGGTCTCAGCGGTCTTGGGATCTGGGGGCTGCACTTCCATCCCACACATCATTTGCCAGATGAGCTTGTAGAGCAGGGCCCCCTACTCCCTGCTCAGGACAGGAGCTACCTCTGTGAACAAGGTGGGGGCACCTGCTGCCTCCAGGCAGTGAGTTCTCACTCTTCCCCCTTGCTCCGCGGGTTCTCCACGTGCGCTGGGAATGAGGAGAGAGGCTGCAAGGAGGCACCCTCCAGTGCAGCCGGCATCCCAGCAGAGACTGGGCCAGCGTCGGTGTGTCTGGCTTCCAGCCACCAGGGGAGCCAGGCAAGAGCCCTGGAGTGACAAAGCTCGTCCCTGGCTTGCCGCCCCACATCTGCTCTCTTAGCCTCAGGCTCCAGGTCTGTGCTGGGAGCAGTCACCCGCAGTGTTCTCCACTTCCCGTCACTTGCTCACACCAGGCTTAGCTCACCCATGCTTCCTGAGAACCCAAGAGAACTCAGGTCTAGAAGGAAACCTCAAAGCAGATCCCCAAGGAAGGACACTTTCTCCCACCTTTGAGCCTCTGGAAATGCAAGGCTTCCCTCCTCTTTCTGGCCTCTTCCCTTTTCCCTCCTCTGCCCTACATCTTTTTGTGGCTGGAAGAAAAATGAGTTGTGATACAAGATTCCATCTTGCTTCTCTCCTGCACAAGATGGTGTGAACAAACTAATACAGTCCATATGTGAGAGGGCAGGTGTAGAAAGGGCTCACCTGCCAAGCCAGGCCCTTGCAGGGCTGTGGCTCTGTTTGAGGCTGAACCGGCTGGGCATTGCACTTAATCGACTTCCTCATATTGGCTTTCCCACCCCTGCACTTCCAACAGCTTTCTGGAGCAGCCGGTGAGCTCACTGGAATCAAAGGCACTGTGGCAGTGTGGTGGGTTTCCCTCCTTTGTCTCAAGCTTGGGAGACAACTGTATGTGTCTGAGTCAACTCTGCCTCTTACGCTGGGCGGTGCAACAGTTATCTACTGCTGCATAACAAGTCAGCCTGATACCTGGTAGCTTCAACCGTCTGCCATGTCATTCTAGCTCATGGTTTGTGTGTCAGGAATTCAGACAGGATTCTGCTGGATGATTCTTCTGTTCCAGGTGGTGGTAGTGGAGGTGGCTTGGTGAACTCACCTGGCAGATGGGCTGGCCTGGAGGGTCACTCACAAGTCTGGCAGCTTGTGAGTCGGCTCACTCGTGTGGCCGCTCCAGCAGGGTGTCCCTCAGGGTGCTTAGGCGTCTTACATGGCAACGCAGGGTCCCCAAGAGCCTGTCCTAAGAGGCCCCTGTGGAAGCCGCAAGGCTTCTTTCTTATGGCCCAGCCTCAGAAGAGTCAGAGGTCAAGTCTCTCCCATTCTATGGGCCACTAAGGCCAGCCCATTCCTAGGAGGAGAGGATGTCAACTCCACCTCTCCATCGGGAGAGCAGCAAAGAACCAGCGGCCAGCTTTAACCTACCACAGGCAGAGCATCTTGGTTTTCTTCTGTGTAAACAGGGATAAGGGACCCTACCACGGAAAGTGGGAGTGAGACTAAAACAGAGTTATCCGTTTAATGTACTCAGCCTTTGGCCCTTGAACAGGCTCTTTGTTCCCTTGGCTCAGAAACTCCCTGGACACACAGCTTCTCAGGGACCTCAGAATAGTGTGCCCGGCTGCCGACCAGAGGCACTGGCCACCCCCCACACTCCCACGACATTCCTTTGAACATTGATGCTCAAGTGTAAAAAGTTGGCCTCTGGGTAGGGGAGACGGTGGTGCTTAGTAAAGGGCATTATCTTTTAAGTGCAATGAGTATTTATTGAGAAGGTGCCTTCCCTGCTAATAATTTATAAATGAAAGGGAGAGAAATCATGAAATCCCCCAAAAGGGACTATTTATAAATGCAGAGAGCATCATCCTTGCCAATTCCCCAAGCTTAAGTACCTAAGTGGGAGGGAGGGAGGGCACCTTTTTTAATTGGCGTCTAAAAATCCATGCTGCACGAGGTACTCACGACTCGGAGAACACAAGGACAGCCTGCTCACCCACGACGTGGTGTCATTGTCACGGAGGTGGTAGTGGCAGCGGTGGGCGGCAGATGTCACCATCAATTCAGGGCCACCCCCAAGCTCAAACTATCAGAGCCTGGGGGATGTAATGCAATCCAAGCAGCAGGTGAGAGGCAGAGCTGCCACAGGTGGGAAGGACCTGAAAGCCCACCTGGGGGAAGGTGGGCAGCAGTGCCTTCAGCCTTCAGTACTTACGACCCAGGTGCATCGCTCCTCTTCTCTAGTCATAGAAGAGACCTGTGGCATCTGGAGGAGAGCTAAGGAGCCAGCCCAGCCTCAACCTGCAGTGACAGGCAGATGATTCCAAAAGCCTCTGGAATCCTGAGCACTGGCTTCCGGGAGAGAGGGCAGCACCTGCTTTCCAATTCCAGACCGTGTGTGTTTGCGTCTTCTCACCTGTAAATTGAGGCTGATCTTGCAAGTCCCACTTCGGTAGCGGGAAGGCTGTGAGGATGCGTTGAAGTATCAGGCGTGAAAGTGCAAGGCACGGCAAGCACACGTGCGTCATTGGGCTCATCCACTCCCTCCCCGACTTCCCACTGGACGGTGAGGTCCCTGCAGACAGGTGCCACGTCTCTCCTGTCCACAGCTGCGTCCATGGGATTCAGCCAGGTGCCTGCACAAAGGCGGAGCGCTCAAGGAATTGATGGGGCCAGACAACTCAGCAGGGAGGGGGAGGCAGCTTGCCAGGCAGTGGGCAGGACCAGAACTCGGACCCGGTTTCTGTGAGGCCAGGGTCTGGCCTCTCCTCATCCCACCTGGAAGGAGCTGTGCCCTGCAGCTTCCACTTACCTTCTTCCTGAGCTCTGGGAATGCCCCAGCTGGGCCGTGTTCTGCCTTATACCTGGGGGCTGGAGACCCCCATGCGGAGGAGCTGTGGGCTTCAGCAGGCCTGTGCTCATGTGCATCAGCTTCAGGTGGGCTATGGGACCCTCTCTCTGAGCCTCAGTTTTCTCTTCTGGAAATGGGGTAGCAGCAAATAGATGGGGAGGGGCCTGGAAAGCACTGGAGACAGTCATGGCTGCCAGATGTCAAGGGAGGTTTCCATTCCCAGCCAATGTGCCCCGGCCTTCTGCAGGGGTGCCTCTGTGGGGCCCCTGGGGCCCTGGCTTTCTGTAGCTGCTGGAGGCAGAGGAGGGAGCCTGCACCCACTGGCTTATCGGCACCAGCTCCCGCCCCCAGGGCCTACACCCCTCACCCCTCACCCACTTGGCATCCACCTCCGCTGCAGGGAGCAGGTGATCCATTTTGGGTCCCTCTCCCACTGGAGGTCGTCCATCTTCAGGACTCTTCCCTGTTTCCTGCCTGGCATCCAGGAGCCTTGAGGTCCCCAGAATCTCCTAGAAACCCATCGTCACACCCCACCCAGCCAGTGACACCCCAGCATCGTCTGGCCCCCTGCCACCTCACCCCATCAAACCAGGCATTCCTCTTCCTAATCCACTGTTGCCCCCCTGCTGGAAGAGTATCAAAAACTAAGCCACAACAAGGCATTCAAATGGAAACTTTTGGAAACGACACACCAAACTGGAAGATCTTGAGCTCTGGTGACTTCCTGGGGTGCCTGGGGTATTTAAGAGGAGAGTTGCCCAGCCCTGATCCAAAATGGGCAGAACTCGAATCTTCAGGGCTGGGTGAGGTCCAGGCATCCGATTTCCTAAGAAGCCCACCAGGCAGTCCTAAAGCACAGCTGACGTTTGAGAGTCCCGAGGAAGTGAGCCTCTGATGGTGGATTGCGTGGCTGAGCAGGGAGCTCGCTCCTTCTGCCTCCAGACTGCAGTTCTCCATCAGCGCTTCACCCCAGACCCAGACAGCAAAGGGGTGTGGTGGCAGCACCTCCCGGGAAGGCTGACAGGGGGCTTCTTGACTTCAGGGACATGAGTCTCTCTGTCCCCGCACTTCGCAGAACGTCCCGTGTCTAGTCAGTGCTCGGTACGCACTTACTGGCTGAATCTGAGCAGAGCTGAACAGGGCTGGGAACTCCTGTCACCCTCCCCACGGGATTCGGCTCAACCACCCTGGGGTTGTGTTCTGGAGAAAGTGTTGAGGAGCCAAGCAAAAATTCAGTCATAAAATCGGCGTAAATACATCTCCAAAGGCCCCCACCAGTGGCTGCACAGGGCGGCCCAGAGTGGCTGAAGCCAGCCTCACCTCATCTCAGGCAGCTCTTTTAGCCTATAAAGGACTCTTCCGCTTCCTTTCATTTTCTCGGTGCCTCCCGTTTCATTGCCACTGGGTCTGCTGGCATCCCAGCCTCTTTCCGTTCTCTCCCTCCCTTCACCCGGTACTCTTAGTTTACTGTGGGACGGGATCGCCCCTCCTGGCACGCCTGCCTTGACCCTCGGGCTTGCACTCCTCCCCCTTGCCTTGGGGATCCCCACCTCGGTGGAGTGTCCCCCGCCGGAGCCACGCTCCTGGACCCCAGTTCGAGTCCGTCTGCCAGGAAGCCCATGGGAAGGGACGAGAAGAACCACCCGCGGGTCTCGCCCGCGCACCCCTCCACTCCCCCCTTTCTTCCAGGTCGGCTCCTGGGGGTCCCCGCCCTCTCCCCGCCGGCCCACGCCCCGGGCCGGGATTTCCTGACACCTGCGAGGCGCCGGCCCTGTCCTCGGTGCTGGCGAGAGGCGGCGCGGGCCGAGCTGCCCCCTGCCGGCTGCCTGGAGCGCGGCGAGGGGCGGGCGGCAGCCTCGCGGGCCGTCCCGCGGGCCTCTCGGAGCCCGCTGAGAGCGAGGCAGCCCTGCGAAGATCCCGGAGAATATTCCAGAGGTAGGGCAAGAGCGGGACCAGAAGCAGGGACCAGCTCTGGAGGAACAAGAAGGCCAGTGCCTGGGGAGTGGGGGAGGGGAAGGGGATAGGAGTGGGGAAGGTGTAGGGGTGGGAGTCAGGGAGGGTGAAGGGGTTGGGTGGGTCGGGTGGGGGGGAGGGGGAGGGGGTTGGGAGTGGGGAAGAGGATGGAGTCAGGGTCCACGGAATTCCGATGCACTGGGATCCAGCAGGTGGGCTGTGCTACCTCTAACTCAAGTTTTCAGTGGCTCCCTCCGGGTCCTGGACCGTGGAGAGGGCAGCAAGGAGGAGGCTATTGAGGGGAGCCAGGTAAGAGACTACAGCAGCTCAAATCCTTTTGGGAAAGAAGCAAGGAAAAGAGGGAAGCAGGAAGGAAAGGAGGGACAGAGGGAGGGAGGGAGGTGGGGGGGAGGATCAGTTCTCTGTTCCCATCGAGAGGGCACCAGGCTCCAGGGCAGATGGAATATGCTGGAACCAAGACAAAGTTGGGCCCAGCTGACCTGCAGTTAGGAGGTCCCAGGACACGGTGAGTGGGGGGCGCGGAGAGGTGCGCCTGCTCCCAGCCACACCTGTTAGTAGCCCTGTGTCAGTGGCTTCCACACCAGCCGGGGTGACTGTGACTCCTTTGCTCCTTCTGTCAAACTGCTTTGAAAAGCAGCAAATGACAAATCAGGCACGAGGCAGGTCAAGAGTGAGTGTTCTGTTATTGGCATCCCTGTGACATGTGTCTTCTGATCCTACTGCTTGTATTTCCCCCTTTCTCACAGCAGAGAGGAAACGAACAAGGAAAGCGACATGCGGAGCAAAGCAGAAACTCTGGGGTCTTGAAAAGCTCCCCACTTCTCCTGCTGGGCTGTGTCTTCTCTCCAGCAGATCTGTGACCGAGAGTGGCCCACGAGCTCATGGTGGGTTCTGAATTTTTCCCCTTCTGAGCTGTATCTCCTGCTCCACAGAAATTTCCAAAGTCTTGAAGTTCCCACTTCTTCCCCCAAGTCCTAGGGGTGCCATGGTACCCTGATAACTGGATTCACCAGAACCCCACACTTCCTGAAACCCCAGCACATGTGCCAGACCTCCTCTGGGCAGTGTCACAGCCAAGTGACTGGCCATTGGCGAGGGAAAGGTGAGCTGGGGAGAAGAGCTCACCACCTGCTCCCGCTTGTGAAGACTGACAGCAGCTTCCTGAAGCACGGAGGGCTCCTTGAGGGTGCAGGGCCAGACTTTGGGGTCAGGGGAAAGTGGACATGACTGAGAAAAACACTGGAAGGGAAGCTTGGTTTGGGTGGGGAGGAGACATTTGCATTCCCCCCTCCCCAGATTTCTAAGTCACAGGTGTCTAATGTGGTGGCGCAGCCTGGCCTGAGACCAGCTGGTGACCCCGGACAACCCCTGCCCCCTCGCTGGGCCTGCTTTCCGCATGGGGAACAGGAGAAGCAGTTCCTTATGCGAGCATGACATGAAACCCTGCTTGAAAACCTTCAGTGTGGGGCTCACGTAAATCTGAGAGGAGAGAGAGGATGTTGGTAGGGATACAAACCATAGTCATCACGCCCATCCTCTCCTTTAGCCCCAGCGTGGCTTGGCTTTGGCAGGTGAGTGTTATTGGAATTGAAGGAGTGAACTACATGTTCTGGTCTGTCTCTCCCTCTCTTCTTTCCCTTTTCCCTTTAAGATTGTTTTCCTCTGTTCCTTGCAGGGATGTTCTCTTGAGCTGGGTAGCTGGCTGATTTCATTCATTTCTATAATACCTTGAAAATCTTCAATTGTCCACAAAGATTTTGTTTTATTCTACCAACAGACCTTTGCTGACAGCGTCCTGCTTTCTGTACAAAACAGCGTTTTGTCTAACATTGAAGTGTCTAAACAACAGTGATAAATGGGGAGGGGGGATTTTTACATGAGCTGAAAGGCAGGGAGGTGTAGCACGGGTGCAGGCGTTCGATTTGCTTCTAAAGATGGACCCTTCAGACTGGCACAACAAATGGTAGACGGAGAGAGAAGCCCATGGCACTTAGCAAACATCTGCAGCCCAATTACCGCCGGCAGTTTTCAGGATTGGGAGGCCAGAGTCATCTGCAGGCACCCTCCCCAGTGCAGTTTCTTAACCTCCCTTAAAAACGAAGGCACACTTTTCTCCAGGGCTCAAGAAACTGAGTGCGGAGCTCACAGCTCCTCCTCCACGCTGGGTGCTCAGTGGGAAGGTGGAGTGCTCCCCCAGGTGGCGGCCATGCCCGTCTTCCTCCATTTCTCATGCTGAGTCCCAGGCTCTGCAACGGAGGTCCAGATTCCCTGGCTCCAGGGTGGGTCCCAGGAAGTAGCATTTTCCATGAGGCTCCCAGCCTGGCTTAGTAGCTGGCAAGGAACATCTGTGGGACAGGCCAGCTGTTCTCGAAGTCTAGTCTGCACGGATGACAGCTGCAGAGGTCGTGAAAGGAGGAGATCCAGGCCCCATCCCCCTAAGCTCCTGGTCCCCGGGGGCTCAGGCGGGGCCTGGGAATCTGTGTTTCCAGGAACCACTCCGTGATTCTCCTGCAAATGAGCCGAGGTATGCATGGGGGAGGGGTGCAGTTAACATTCTTGGGGCTGGGGTGGGGCCTGAGCTCCTGTAGTTTTAACAAACTCCCAGGGGCTGGTGATGCTGCTGGCCTTGGAACGCCCAGGTGGCAATGGAGCATCCTCTGAAGCCTCTGCTGACCATTTGCGACCATATCCCCCTTCCCCATAAGCGGGTCCTCGCTGCTTCATTCACGCGAAGACAGCAAACCATTGCTTTCTCCTGGACTCGCAGCAGTGGCTGCAGTGCTGCTGAAGCCACGTCCACGAGCTAGCCTGTGCTCTGCAGAGAGGCCTGGGCGTGGCACACAGCCCAGGGACTCAGATCCCAGTTAGGATGCTGATGCTGCCACCTCCACCCGGGCGACACGGGCAAGTCATCTTTTCTACCGTGCCTCCCTTTGCCCAGCTGTGAAATGGGATAGTAACAGGACACACTTCATGGAGGTCGAGGGATGATGGAAGTTAACTTACATAAAGCTCCCAGATTATGCCTCTGGCACCTTGTAAGGGCTGCCTGCTGGGAGCTACACCCTGTCTCCAAGGTGCCGAGATGTCTGACAGTGGGAAACGCATGTACCCAGTGTTTGTACCTCAGGGCCCCCAGACAACATTTCTCCCCCATTTGCCACGATGCTTAGTACTTGCCGAGTTTCATGGAGCACATTCGAGCAAATTCTGTGTTATGTGATACCTCTCCCCAAAACACATCTGCCCCGTGTGTGGGCCCCTGAAGACAGAGGTGAGGCCCCAGTGACGGACATTTCGACAATAGTTAGGACGGGACAACGGTCTCAGGTGTCACACCGCAGCAGGGATGAGGCTCCTGGATGAGGAGGGAAGCAGAGAGGACTTGCACCCGGCATTGCTCTTTGATGGGTGAGCTCATGAAATCTTACTCGCTACACAGGACTTCTGGGCGGGTCTGGACATAACGGCAGCCCAGCACACTGGGCCCTGGAAATCAGGGTCCTGGTCTCCCACCAGGATGGGCAAGACATGGGGTGGGGTGGCATTAGTAGGACCACAGTTATGAGGTGAGCTGCTCAGTCTAACCTTGTCCGTTCTTGAATGGAAAGCATGCCCCACTCCTGTCGAGGTACCTACCATCTGGTTTCCTGACGGCCAGTTCAGAGTGCCACCCACGAGGCCACCCTGCCGGGAGGTGTGAGGGTTCTGGGAGGGGGAAGGGGGGCTGTTCTGTAGCCTTTCCTGCTTTCTCGCCCCACTGGACAATGGCCTTGGAGCTCAAGGGTTTCACTCAGTCTTCTTTCCCTCCTTTGCAGTGTACTTCTTAAACCGGAACTAATGTATTCGGGACACAAATCTCCTTCAAACCAAGACAAAGAAAATCAGAAATATCTGAGCAAACAAAACCACTTTTCTTTACATCTCCAAGCCTAAAGGAACGACTTTCCAAGTTGTGCCTATTTGTCACTTGATCCCCTAACGTCCGCATGCAGGGCCAAGGGAGCGGGCCCTGGTGTGTCCCGGGCTGTGGGCGCTGTCCTGGGCAGACAGCTCTTCCATCCAGGAGTATCTTCTCCGCCTCTCTGGCGAAACCCTGTGTTCCGACGCACAGGCGGCTTTAGGACCGTCCCCAAAGCTTTCCAGATAGTTTTTCCAGATAGTGCCCCGAACGTGGGATTAAGGCGCCATTTCCTAGAATAAAGCAAGGGCAGCATGGAAGTGCCGGCTCCCACCGCTGGCCAGGCCTGGAATTTGGACGAAGCCGGAGGGGCTCCCCATCCAAAGAGGCGCTCTGGTGTGGGGGCGGCGACCTCGGGCTCTCCACGCTGCCCGGCTCCCCGTCTTGCCCCTGGAGGCGGAGCGTCCTCGGCCTCCTTGGCCCGAGCCGGGCTCCCGAAGACCCGCGCCGGCCCGGACCCGCGGGCAGGCGGAGGGGGCGGCGCGGGCGGCGCGGGGCGAGGGCGCGGGAGAGGCGCGCGGCCCCTTTAAGGCCCGCGTCAGCCCCGCGAGCGCAGGGGCCGGGCGCGGGGCGGGGCCTCGGCGGGGCCGCCGCGCGGCTTCACCTGCAGTTCCGAGCGCGCGGAACAGAGGCGCGGGCGGCTGCGAGGCCGGCGAACGCACCGGCCCGAGGGAGCGCGCCGCCGGCCCC
>JAKSZT010054277.1:941457-960812 GCA_026826555.1 Tolypeutes matacus | reverse complement strand
GCCCCCGCCGCGCGCTCCGCGCCCCCGGCCCGGCGCCCGCGCCCCTCGCAGCCGCCTGCGCTTGGCAGGAGTGGGGAGGCGCCGGGGCAGCGTGGAGCGGCGGAGCGGAGCGGAGCGGGGCGAGAGTGTGGGCGGCGGGCGGGGGACTCGCCGAGCACCCCTCGCTGCCTGGTGCCCGCGGCCGCTGCCGGAGCTCGGCTCGCCCGCGCCGGGACAGCTGGCGGAGCCCGCGCGCCCTCCACCGCCCGGGAGCCTCCGGAGTTAGCGCACGCGGGCCGGCGCTGCGGGCGAGGGGAGCCCGGCCAGGGGAGCCTGGCGCGGGCGGTCGGGGCGCGGGGGCCGTCGGGTCCCGCCGCCTCTGCCGCGGGGCTGGGGTCCGCGGCACAGCGCCTCCTCGCACCTCAGGGTGCCGGCATGGACCGTCGCTGCGGGTGGGTGGCGGATGTGGACCGCGGGGCACCCTCGCCGCTGAGCCCGCCGCGGCGCGGGCGGCAGCCGGAGTCCGTTGGTGCCTCGCGGCTCGGAGCGCTGTGCGGGGAGCCGGGCGCCGGGCTGGCGCGGGCGGGGAGTGCGCCCGGAGACGCAGAGCCGGGCGCCCGCCTTCTTCCTCGGGAGCCCCGCCGGCCCCGTCCCCAGCTTGGTCTCGCGTCTCGCGGGGCGCAGGGCCTACGGGGCGCGTTCGGAGCTGTCGGGGGCGGAGGGAGCCCTGGGCGGAGGTGCAAGGGCCGCGGGAGTTGTTGCAGGCACCCCCTCTCGTGGCCGATCGGCCTCGCTGCCTCCTCCCGGGCCGCGCTGTTGTAACCTCGGAAATAAACAAGCGCCCGCGGCCGAGGCCCGCTCCGAGGCCGCAGGGCGCGCCGGGGCGTCCTGGGCGCATTGCCCGGGTCGGGTGGAAACTTTCGTGGATGGGTCCCGGACTGCGGGTGCTATTTGGAGCTGCGTTCCGGAGGAACGAAGCCGCGATTTGCAGCTCTTTCCCAGCAATGACGCCGCGCCCCGCTCTGCCTCCCCCTTGGTGCGTTTAGGTGGAGGTGTGCCCACGTCCGGGTCCGGCGTCGGGTGCCCGGGAGCTCCGGGCTGGGGCAGCCTCTCCGAGCCGAAGCCCGGGGTCGGAGGAGGCGCCGGCAGGGAGGCGCGTTCCGCTCCGGCAGCCCCGTGAATGCGCGGTTGAGGGGTGCGGGCTGCTGCGCTCCGGCTCCTGCGCTCTTTCCCCTGTCGCGGGCTGTCTTCCCGGTGACACGCTGCTGTCTCTCCCGCCAGCCCCCACCCCCTGCGCTTGCCGGTGGCGCCCGTTCCCCGCAGTCAGGGAGGGGCCCTTTCGCCCCTCCCCAAGCTCCTCTGTCCCTTCCATGCCATCTCGATGTCCTCCCAGGCTGGTCAGCTAGGGGAGCTTCTCTCCTGGGCTGAGATGGGGGCTCCGAGGGCAAACAAGTGTCAGAGGAAGAGGGGAGACGCCTGGAGCTGGAGCTGCCTATCCTTGGCCTCCTTGCAGCCCCGCTCAGAGCTGGTTACTTGGTTCTTGAAGACTCTTTTCTTGCTCTCCTCAGCCTCTCCTCCCTGCGGTGGTCACCTGCAGGGAGCAGGCTTCAGGAGCCTGCTCATCCCCCTCCCCAGAAGGGCAGAGTCTCGGGCCCACAGGGAAAATGGCTCTGCAAAGGGTGGGCTGGACTCTCCGCTCCCAGCCCCTGGTCCCCCTGGAGCCCTGGCCCTCCTTAGCGGTTCCTTGGCTGACACTGGACTCCTCCCGCTGCTGCCATGTGGATGCTCCCCAGCCTCCTTGTGGCTGGGTGACAGGAGGCCCCTGATGGGCCCCCAGCCTCGCTGCCAGCCTGCCCTTGACTCCCCACGGCACATCCTCCTGGTCGCTTGGGAGCGAGGCTCCCAGCCTTGGCTAATGCTCCTGTAGGTGCCCAGAGACCAGAGAGGCGGCCACCGCCCCGCCTGGGCAGGAGCCTGTGGCTGTCGGGACTTCGGCCCCAGCGCAGCCCTTGCACACAGCAGACGCTAAGTGGTCGGCTTGTGCTTCTGTGAGCTTCTTTCTGTTTTACTCTCTCTTCTTTCTGTTCTTAGGCACATCCTGGGGATCTTACATCCAGACATACCTGTAAGGCTGGATTCTCGGAAGAAGATTACACGGCACTGATCTCCCAAAACATTCTGGAGGGAGAGAAGCTGCTCAAAGGTAGGGACAGGGGCACGGAGGGTGGAAATGAGTGAGAAGCCATGCTCTCGAGTGGGAAGAGCGATTAGATTGAAGAGTCAAGGTTTGGTGGGTCCGAGCTGCGCTGCCTACAGAGCCAAGGTTGAGTTCCGCGGGGCACAAACCCGTGCCCTGAAAGGCGTTTTGACTCACAGGCGAACCCTTAGGAGTCCCTGTCATTTTTGAATGAGGCGAATTATTTTGTGGGCAACGAAGTAGAATTTGGATGTAACGTCACCCAAATAATGTGCGGAGAGACTTTCTTACCAAGTATTTTCATATATGAAATTCTGGATTCTTAAATTATCCCTGCTCCGAAACGCATGATAAAGCAGACGATGTTGCTGCAAATGCGGTAAATAAGCCCACAGCCATTCTGCTCACAAATGTGGCGTTCATTTTCATTACTGCCCCACTGACAACACGGAAACACACATGCAGGAGGGAGCTACCAATTAGCTGGAGCGTAATTGCAGGATTATATCCACATTTGTGATGGGAATCTCAGAGACTGCTTCAAAACTCAAATGACAATAGATCATCTTGCGTATCGATCTGTTTCATTTCAAGACAAACTAATTAAACTTTATATTTGCATGGGAGGGAAAATAAATCAGTTTTTCCTGCTCCGAGGTTTTCGTCTCGTACAGCTACCTCCTGCCTATGTGCCTTCCCTCTTTGCATCAGTTCCCCAGAAGTGGGAGCCTTTTAGCTGATTTCGAAGTGATGGGGGGAGTGAACTTTAAATAGGTATCAATGCGAAACTTCAACATTCACAGCTAAATAGTCCCCAGCCTGCTGGCTTTCCCCCCAGTTTCATTTTCCAGCTCTCCTAGCACTTTGTGACTGAGGTGGGGATATAGAGTTTCCCTTCAAGAACTGATGGCAGAGTGTGTGTGTGTGTGTGTGTGTGTGTTGGAACTTGTTGGCCTGACTTGTTTCTGGCTCTGTGAATCAGAATTTTCATTTTACACGGGATCTGCCTCCTTGTACTTACTTGTTATCTGAGTTGACTGCTAAGGCAGCTGTGTGATGATATCGATTCTCTCATTGATCGCCAAAAAAAACAAAACAAAACAACAACCACCACCTTCTAGGCATTGTCCTAGAAGCAGTGGCCATGCCGTGGAAGGCGGCTCGTGGGATAGGGAGTTTGCAGGAGATAAGACACTGATCACCCCGTTGGTGCATCTTAGGGTTTGAAAGGGCAGCCAGCCTTTCAGGCCTTCCTTTCCCGAGAGGACCTGCGTGTCCGCGGCATCCCTCAAGGGTCTCTCCTGCGCAGGACGTTGCCCTGTCTTGTATAACGTGGGAGGCACTGATGGCAGCCCCCGCCGACCTGTCCCGGACTCCTCAGCTATTCCTCGGAAGTTGCCTCCCAGAGTACGTGGCAGAGTCAGGATAATCCTGACGTATCTCGGAACAGCCATTTTACTCAGGGATTTAAGAAAAACAAACCCTCTTTTTCAGTAGTGGCCGAAATTGCCCACTACAGAAAAGAACAGAAAATTCTCATGCTTTTTGCGATAAAGTGTGAGAAAGAAAATTCTCATGCTTTTTGCGATAAAGTGTGAGATTTCAAACCAGCGTGCCTCTCTCTGGATAGGGGTGCCGTTGGCCCTGCAAGTCCAGGTAAGCTGCGCTCTGCTCGCCGCCGCTGTGGTGGGGAAGCTGGCGGAGACGCACTTGTTCTCTGGGCTGCTGCCGGCCTGGCCCCTGTGCCCAGACATTTTTCGTCCCAGTGAGGAGTGGAGTGGTCGGAGGTGAACTTGGACCGGCTGGCAGGCTCCGTGGATGTGCGGCTCGGGTCCTCAGCCCTTCTACTTGCAATCCGGCAGGACCCAGATTCGGGGAGGGGTGTGCTGTCTCCCGAGGATCCCGAGCCCGGGGTCCTCTCGTCCTGCAGGGTGGGCTCAGGTCCGTTTGCTTCTCCAGCACCTTCTCACTCTCATCTCCTTCTGGCTCGTCTTAAGGTGTGGAATTATCAGGAACAAAGGGACGTTTTCGTATCTTATAAATAACTTCACACCTATGGAGGCGAGTGCCAGCGCTGACATATAATCAATCCCGGGCAGATCAAAATTCCTCTCTTTATGCAAAAACCTCTGCAGCCACAAGACCGCAGGCAGGCTGTGTGTGTCAAAAATAAAGAAGAAGCACGAGGTTTCTGTTATTCTGGTAGGAATCGAGTTAAATAGATAATGACTCCTCATAATTGAGTTATTCCAACGGAGAGAGCTTAACCTTAATTTGACTACCAAAGTGTCAGAGTCCCCGTTTTATCGTAAGTACGCCATTATCTATTAACGACTGCTTCGCGGCGCCTTCTCTTTGCCTGAGTCAGCTCACCGGCAGCCCCCAAGTATACAGATTCCGGCAGGAGCGGTTTGTTACACAGTAATTAACTTGTTTATGATAAATGGATGGAAGAAATGTCGTGGCATTTTGTTTTATGTCTAAATGAAAAGCATTTGCATTCTAAAAATTCCATGCTAATTAGGCTTGAAATAGTTTCCCCCAGTAGGGTAGCAAACACTACGTGTTGTGAACCTTTGGAAAAGTGTAGCCGCGCAGTATGGAAATGCAGGGTGCTGGTTCAGCTGATTTGTAGCAGTCCTAGAGCTCTCTGCGATGTGCCCCCTGACTGCGCTTGGGCTGGCGAGCGTTTGGCTGGAATTGCATGTATGGTTAGGCTAGAGCTTTGCTTGCAGGGTAATTCACGTAGGGCCCTGATGGCTCAGGCACTCAGGCACGGTGATATCTAAAATAGGGCAGTTAAGCCCTTTTCCTTAGGCTGCAGTGGAGCTGCCTCAGAGCCGTAGAGTAGTCCAGGGCAGCTGCTAACCTGGTGTCCTTTTCTCTGCTCTGTTACTAATTAATGGGCAGCCTGACCAGAGGCTGCAGCCTGAGCTGGTGTGACCCGCATCTCTCTCCTGCGTGGTGGCCGGGGTTCTGGGGAGACCCAGGACCGACCTGGTGCTGAGAGACCCATCCGGGGGACAGTTACAGGTGGCATCATGGGGACATGACTGGCTCGTGTCTCCCCTCGGTCTTGGGGACGAGGGTGACCGGTGAGTGGACATGCTGTCGGGCGGGGTCTGGGCGTCATTCCGAGGAAGGTGGGAACCCGTGAGTGCAAGGCCTGTGTCAAGGGGAGATGTGTTTATAATGACTGAAATGAATGAGACCTCCCCCTGCCCCGTCCTCCAGGTAGTTGAGGGCCATCTTGTGTACCTTCTGCCACCCTCGGCACCTTCATCAGAGAATTTATAATATCCTTCAATCCTCTCCCTTATTTCAGTTGCAGGATTCGTGAGGGCAGCAGCCCTTTGACCCTTGTTTACCATTTATATCATTTTGGGATGCTCTGGGCCAACAGGGTAAAACCCAAATAACAGAATCTTTATATCGGGGTTAATTTTTCTTGCACAACAGTGAGTGCAGAACTGAGTGCAGTGACTGCAGGTGGTCAAAGGATGATGTGGCAGCTCACTGCCACCAACATACGCCTAGTCTTTATTCTTATCATTCTACCACGTTTAGTCTGTAAGGTTCTTGCCTCGTGCTTGCAAATTAGCTGCTGTGGCTCCAGGTGTAGCACCTGAGTTCAAAGCAGAAAGAAGGGGGTGGGGAAGAAGAGCATCATTTGTTTCTTCCCCGTATCAAGGAAGCAGCTGCTCTCTCAGAAACCCTCAGAAGGTCTCCTTGGCTAGAATTGGGGCATGTGCCAATCCTAGCTAAAAGAGTGAGAGAGGGACTGGGAAAGCAGAGAATTGCACCGTCATGCTTGGCTCAGACCCATCCTGATCCATCACCTCAGATGATCAAACTGCTACTCTGGACAGAAGAAGGGTTCTGCTTCCAGGAAAGAAGGAGGAAGGAATGGTTGCCAAGTAGACACTTATTTGCGTCTGACACATTTCCCCATGTCCAGTACTGTGCCTAAAGCAGAGGATGCAGGCTAGGAATTGTTGGGTGAATGAATGAATGTCACGCTTCCATGCCAAGGCATAGAGAGAGAGGGTGTTAAGGAGGGATCAAATGCAGGTTCCAGGAGCTGGAGTGGACAGACTGGTCACCCTGAAACAGGCGTGGCCAGGCGTGCCCTTGTCTCGTCTTCCGAGGGAGCTGAGAAGCGCCTCTTGCCCCTGCACTTTGCCGTGATCCACGTCTGACGGGAGGGGAGGGAGCCGTGCGTGCCCGGGCGCGACTGCAGTGTGCCTAACGTGTGCTGGGTGTGCGGTCAGCACCGGTCGGATGGAGCACGTGGCATGCCGGCGGTTCTGAGTCCCCTTGGGTAGCCGGCAGCAGCGGGGGAGCCGCTGTGGAAGTCCCGGCACGTTGCTAGCATTTTAGCCACTGAAACCGCCTAGCCAATATCCGCTCTCTCTTTCTTCCTACTAAGTTCTGCCCTAATCCTTGGGGGGTGATGGTTTCAGATACTCATGCCCCAAGGTTTCTTGCACCAAGGTGGCCATAGGGCCCGATTCTGGCCAGTGGGATCGAAATGAAGTCTATTAGGTGTGGCTTCTGGGAAAGCCAGTTTTTTTCTTGATGAAGGGGAACAGACTCAGCAGGCCACACCTTCTGCCCTTTGCCCTTACCTCCTCCTCATTCCTGGACACAGATGTGATGGCTGGGGGTAGAGCTGCCATCTTGTGACTATGAGGAAAGTAGAGCAGGAACCGGGTCCCATTTGGCATCCTGAACAGCTGCAGAGCCATGGACTCAGTGCTTCTTCAGAGGTGAGAAAAATAAGACTAACGCACCATGGTTGAATTTGTCGCCTGTGGAAAGGGAGAGCATGTACGGCTGCCACGCCGGTGGGGCCCTTGCTTTCCCTCTGGGAGCACAGAGCATGTTTGTCCACTGCCCTGAGCCCTGGTTTTCAGGCTGCCTCTACACATCCCTTGTTCCCGGGCTTGGCCTCTGGCTCTCGTCCTGATGGTCCCCTGCCCCTCCATGCATTGGACGGCAGAGAGCACGTCTTGGGCACAGCGTCGATATTTGTCGAATCAATGAAATGAACCTTCACCACGTTAGAGTCTCCTGTGGGCAGGAGATGAAGGAATCGTTAAATATATGAAGCAGGGTTATCTATCTGAAGCATCCGTCAGACAGTGGAGAAGCCCCCCGGGATCTCTTAGCGACCCTCCTCCAAGAAGCCAGGCGATGAGGCCGTGGACTTTGTCTCGTCTGCGGTCTCACTCCGCTGCAGGCGAGGTCAGTCCTGACGAAGAAGCAGAGGTGAGTCGAGGCTGAGCAGGACTCAGACCCAGGCTGGGGCGGCTCCGGCCGTGGTCCGAGAGCGAGGCCCGAAGCCCGGGATGAAAGCGGGAGGCCTCTTCGGCTGGCTTTGGGCGCCCGCGCTTGCCTTTCCGGTGGCCGGCTGTGTTTGGGTTTCTTCTGTGTCATGATTTTGCCTGGTCCCTCGTTAAAAGGCTTAGAAAGAGAATTTTACGCACTTAGCAGTGGCTTCTGTCGGACGGGCGGTGAGAATGGTGGCGCGAGGAAGCATAAGTATCACGGCCCTTCTCTCTGGCCCCAAGGCCACTCTCGTGCGCTGGAAGGTCGCGGTAGCCCTGGTTAAACACAGAGCCAGGCCGCCCCTCGGCAGCTGCTTGAGCCCCCCGGTGCTGCAGCCTGGCCAGTGGGTTCTGGAACCTGGCCGTGTGGCCCACGAGGAGACTGAGGCTCCGGGATGTGGTAGCAGCTGCCCAAGGTCAGGCCCAAAGTCGGTGGAATCTTCTATCCTACGCGGGCCCCATAATCACCTGTCATTAAATAAAATACCCTCCACGGCCAAAGACCGTGCCCATGCCCAGTACAGAAAAGCAGCTCCACGGACAGATCGACGTTTGTGGCTTAGAGGTTCATTGAGATGCTGACATTTTAGAAATATGTACTTTACCTGAGTCTTAGGGGAGGGAATGCGAGGCTTTGCATCATAATAATATTGTAACAACATCAAGTTCAGGGCCAGGACGGGCGCTGGGCCTCGTGCGTAGGACGTGTGAGCTAACCCTTCCAGAAGCCTCCACAGAGAGAAAGCTGTTCCCCTTCGATGGACCAGAAACCGACGATCGGAGAGGGCACAGGGCCCGCCTGCCTGAGCAGATTGATCGGTTTCCCCTCGTCTGCCCCACACCTCTAGCTACTCGAGTCTCCCCCATCCTTTTGAAGACGGTGGTTTAGAGAGTGCTGATGTTACACGGGCGCAGGAGGGCACCCAGAAGTTTGGGACCATGGTCCTACAGTGGGCGTTGTCCAGAGGAAGGACGTGCTGCCTGCTGCTCGCACAGACGTCTGCCGCCAGCAGAGGCAGTGAGTGGAGAGCGCGCGACGCCACACCTGGGCACGTGGCGGGCTTGCACAGCTGGACACGGGATCCCGTGCTGCCAGCCCCGCGGTCCCATCCTAGGGGAGTCTGCAATCCCGGAACCCGCTCCCCCTTGGCTTTCAGGCTCTGCCGGCGTTGGGGGAAAGAGGATGGAGGAAGAAGCCCAGGAAGAGTCCGGCCAGCTCTGGAAACCTTGGAAGCCTTTCGTCCCACTTCGGCGTGAGCCCAGGGCTGTGCCGAGCCACCTGCCGTGGGCCCCGGGGCGCCGGCAGTGGCCACCCAAGGGTGGCGCCCCGACTCGCTCCCAAGAGCACGTGGGAGAGCACGCCCCCGCGGCTCCACGCGCCCTCCTGGGGTTTCGCAGGGACCGCCTCTTCCACCCTTAGAGATTGGGTACTCCCTGCAGCTCTAACGCCTCGGGAAACGCAGCGTGCCCGGGGTACCTGTTCCGACCGCAGGACCCCCTCCTCCGTGAGGGCCTCTGTCACCGCTCGCGGCCAGGCCCCTTGGAGCCTGCGCCTCCGCAGCTGGCTTTCCTGAGCACGCAGGCCGCTTCCCCTGTGACTAAACAGCGATTGGGATTCTATTACAAGCCGCCAAAGCATGTAACACTTTTGTTTCTGAAATAGTAGTTTTCTAATTCCATCCTACAGGGTTATTTTATCACAATGAAATTAATATGCAAGTTTAAACAAAATATATTTGCTATGTAGTTAACTATTGTTTGCCTCATTAATTTCAAAATGTGGAAGTTTTGTGAATTCTTTTAGGCAGCATATGGAGGTGGTTAAAATCAAGGAAGGGACCTCCTGCCTCTCTCACTCCTTCCCTCCTTCCCTCCCTCCCTCCCTCCCCCCTCCCTCCCCTCCTCTCTCCCTCCCTCCCATGCTCTCTCCATTCCTCCTTTCTCCTTCGCTCCCTCCCACTCTCCCTTCTTCCCTCCCTTCCTTCCTCCCTCCCTCCCTCCTTCCCCCCTCCCTCCCCTCCTCTCTCCCTTCCTGCTTTCTCCTTCCCTCCCTCCCTTCCTCCCTCTCTCCCCTCCCTCCCTCCCTCCCTCCTTCCTCTCTCCGTCCCTCTTTCCCTCTCTCCTTCCCTTTTTCTTTCTTTCAAAACATGGCTAAACTGATACCAGAACTAATCAGAACAGAGAGCAAGCAAGCCTTCATCTTTTCAAAGAATGTGCCTATTATCCTGACATTTTGAAGGAACAGTTTTTCCTCCAAGTAGAGTCCAACATACACAGTCCTACAGGCTGGGTGAAGTTTCTTTCGTCAAGGGTGATACAGTTCTCCCACGTGAGTTCTTGTTTTGTAAACCCCATGGCACTTGTGAGTTCTTTTAATCCCCAGAGGGAGTATATTGCAGGCTGGGCTGGTCAAATTGTTGGCTTTCTGTGAAAATGTGCAGAGTTTGGTGGCCGGTGGCCCGGGCCTGGTGACCCCCAGCCCTGCCTCTGCCTGTTGACTGCTCTGTCTTTGTCCATATGTATTCCCTCCAGTTGCAAGAGAAAAGAGAACAAAACAAAACAGAAGCCTCACTTAGTTATCTTTGAGCAGCACATGCTCCCAAAGACTATTTCCCTTTTAACCTCCCATGAGAGGCGAGGGAGGGGGCTTACCAGCGGGTGAATAACACGTCCTCTCGTTGACAGCTCTCAAGGTAGCAGGAGCTCAGGGCTGCTGGAAATCACGCCCAGGTCACGAGGCTGCCTGCAGAGGGCTTGTTCTGGCTGACCGCTCATCTCCCCAGACTTTTCCAGGGAGGAACTTGCTTCGTTTATGCCTTGTATAAAGCTGGACAGTAACAAACTTCCTCATCTCAGTGTCTTAACACGGTTTATCATCTTCCAGTTCTGGAGTCGGAAGTCCCACACAGTGTCCACGGGCCAGCACCAAGCTGTCGGCCATGCTCGCTTCCTTTCTGGAGGCTCCAGGGGAGACCCCTTCTGCTCTCCCTCTCCAGCTCTAGAGGCTGCCCGCATGCCTTGGCTCGTGGCCCCTCCCTCTGTCTTCAGAGCCAGCGGCGAGGCGTCTCCGCCTTTCTTCTGTCCTTCCCTCTCCTTCTCACTCCTTGCCTCTTGCTGATCTCTTGTAAGGATGCTCTTGATCACCTTGGGCCCTCTAGGGCCTTCTCCCACCTCAAGGAACTCGACTTCACCACCTCTGCAAAGCCCCTTTTGCCATGTCAGGTAGCACGTGGCACGGTCGCAGGTCCCGGGGCCAGGACGTGGGCATCTCCGGGCGATGGATGCACGCAGCATTTTCTTCTTGGCTGCCGCTTACAGAGAACGTGCTCTAAGGCAGGCACTGCGCAGTGGACTTCATTGAATTCTCCTGGAAACCTCAGCGGTTTGCAGTAGCACCCCCATTCTACTGCTGGGGAAACCGAGGCCCGGAGCCATTGAGGACCCCGGCCTAGGGCAAGGTCAGGGAGGTCTGCCTGGGTTCTCGGTGCCGCTCCCCACGCTGCCTGCTGCACCCCATCTAGCCCTGCCCCGTTTCTGGAGCCCCTCCCCCTCCCCCCCGAGCGCCCCCTCCTTGATCCACAATTCGGGCTCTGGCTGGCAGCTTCTTAGTGGGTCCTGAGGCAGATTTTGTGCTTTCAAGGCCCTGGAACGTGGACTGCAGCTGGAGAGTGGGCATCAGCTTCTGATGCGGCTACTTCCGACTCGGCCCTGTCTGGATGCGCTGCGTGTTCTTGCCGACAGTGCGTGGAGGTTTAGGAAGGATTAAGGCAAGCCTTCAGCGGCAGATAAACATCCCAGAGGGCCACGGAGTGCCACCCCTGCCTTGCTCCGGGCCAGCGGTCCTTGGGTGGAGGGGGGTCTCCTCTGGCGAGTGGCACCGGCAGAAGCTGCAGGTCTTGAGAGAGGCACTCCTGTGCTTTGAGTGGACGCCTGTCCATTTGGAATTACTCAAGTCATTTCAGACTCCAGGGTGTGGGTGGTGGGCGCTGAGGCTGTGTGGGTGGGGGGTGGGGACAGGGCAGAGGCCTCTTCCGGGGCGTATGCTCCTGGTTGTTGTCTGACTTGAGATACAGCGGCTTTTCTGTTTTGCTGCACAAATGCAAGTTTGACGTTGCCACCCTGATGTGGGTTGGGGAACCTTGAGGTCCAAGTTTGCTGAGCAGCACGTCCCAGGCCCCTACTTCCAGAGGCGGAGGGGAAGCGCAGATTGAAGCACGCAGCGGGGTGCAGAGAGCTCCTGGCTGGGAGAGCGGGCCAGGCGGGTGGGTGCCTCAGTGTCCCTGTTGTAAAGTAAAGTGGTCCGACTTTGGAATGTGGACCAGGAGCCACGTGCCTTGGGGATGCTCGTTAAACCCAGCAGGCTCCTGGGTCCCAGCCCAGCCCCCGGCTGGGGGCAGAATGGCGTCCACATCAAATCCCCAGGCCCGTGCACATGACCTTGGGCAGAGGTGTCCAGTTAGTAAGCGTTGGAGACGACACCATCCCGGCTCCCTCAGGTGGGTCTGAATCCCACTCTGAGAAGAGGTGCAGACCCACGGGGGCGGCCCTGTGGACCTGGAGGTGGAGGTGGAGCGATGCGGCCACAGGCCAAGGACAGCCCTACATCCTCCCCTTGTGAGAGAATATGTTTCTGTGTCTTCTTCCGGCTCCCCACCCCGCCCTGAAATAGTGCTAATTTGCTCTGGCAGCCCCGGGAAGCTGAGACCCGCTCTGAGTAGGAACTTCTGGGGACGAGACCTGCTCCGGCCATCTCCAGGGAGAGTCTGGCAGTCATCAAAGCTCAAGGGCTTGGAGTTTAGAGGATTTGCAGCTTTGCAATCCCGAGGCTTGCGTTCCTCGTGAGAGCTTTGCTGTCGAGGCATGCGCCTGCTGCCGGTGACCGGCCTTTGGGGTGCAGTGCTGGTGGGCGGGTTGAGACAACACCGTGGGTTGCAGTCTTCCAGAAACGGCAAACGAGGCACTTTAGTAATAGACTGTTCCACGTTATAAAGCATGTGCAGCATTTGTTCTCCTCCCATTGTCTTCCCATCAAGTGGAATCTTGACAAGGATTACTGCGCAGATAATATTGCACAGATACACTGTAAATATTTTGTTAATCCAAAGGTCTGTGTTAGGGAAAGGACTGTTTAACGCAGGTGGCGCTACCCTGGAGAGGACGAGGCGTGCTCCCTCTGCTGATGAGGTGGGAGGCGCCTGTGGTGACAGGGGGCGGGGACCCCAGGCAGGGGGCTTTTGTGGAACATGTCTGTTCTCTCCGCAAAATTGCTTTCCCCTGGAAACGCAAACAGGCCTTCTCTCTGGCTCTGGGCGGCTCGTTCCTGGGTCTCAGGCAGCCCATTTCAGCTGCCTGGCTGCCGAGCCTCCCTGAGCACAGACCCTGGGCAGTTGCTGGAGCAGCAGTTGGGGGTGTCCCAGGGCTCCATCCACAGCTCCGTCGCTTCTCCAGGGCCTGTGCAGCGGGTGCTGTCACACAGACGGGGCTGTGGGAGTTGCTGTGTTTCCTGCATCTGTGTGGACTGGAGGGGCCCTCAGGGTACCTGTGAGGGGTGGGGGCTCCAGCAGCGGGCAGCCAGCTGCCTCGGCAACCCCAGGGCTGGTGACCGGGATGGGGCTGGGCTTGGCCCGTCCAGAGAACGACCACTGCAGCTGGGTGCCAGAGTCTCAGGCCTGGCTCTGCCTCTCCAGCAAGGAGGCTACGAAGAGCTGCCAAGCTCCCGAGGGAAGAAACAGCCCCCGTTGCTGCTGTGTGTCTGGTCACTTGTGTCTCAGGGCAGCTCAACAAGGAGCTGGGGGCAAAGCCCGCTGGCCAGAGCAGGGCAGGGAGGCCTCTTCTGGAATGAGAGCCTGGGCTTCGCAGGTAAGTTCTTTTTGTTTTTTCCCTGTTGTTCAGCTTGAGTTGTGTGCTGAGCCTTTTAAAGGGAAAGATACATTTTCCCCTCTCTTTTTCCTTTTCATGGGGTTTTCACACAGGGTCTGGCTGACTCACCAGCCTAGATCAATGAATTCTGTAAACGTGACAAGCCTATCACCCAGCAACCTTTGGCAGAGTACAAGGCCTGCCCCCTCAAGGTGTTGCTAGAGCATTTGTCACTGACGGAGCTCTCCTCTGGCTCTGCCAGGGAGGCTTATCCCTGGGAGCCATGTCCCATGCCAGGGGGAATTTATTGAGTTTATATGTTGAGTTTGGCTTGGAGAGAGGCCACATTTGAGCAAGAAGGAGGCTTTCAGGAGGTAACTATTAGGCAATATATAATACTAGGCTAAGTTTCAATTTCACAAGAACAAGGTTCATAAGAACAAGCATCAATATCAAGGCCCTGGCATATTGGTCTGTCCTCCTTCACTAGGCACTGCCCATGTGCTCTAGGGATTCTCACCACTCTGTTAGAGAATGCAGCAGGGCTCCCCAGGATGGGAATTCAATATTCTGTCAGTTATTGTGTGGCCCTCCACCCACCACGACAACACCCCATGACCACGTGAACACATTCATCTTCCATAGAGGCAGGCCCCAGGTGCACCCCTCCCCACACATCCCCCCACTACTGATACCCCGCACCAGTGATCCTCCCCTGCCACAGTTGTGATCCTTCTGGAATCCAACCCCCCCTCAAAGCCAAAAAAGAAAAGAAATAAAATAATTTAAAAAGTAAATAATTTTGTTTTGCATTGTACCTTTCATCACTGTAAGATCTGTTATCGTGTTTATATATTGACAATTTCTTCTCTATGTTCTCCCAGTGTCTTATTTTTTTTACTTTATTTTCCAAGAAGCTTTAGGTTATAGAAAAGTCACATAGAAAATACAGGAGATTTCCATATACCCACCCCCATCCTCCCCTACCAATAACATCCTACATGACTGGGTACATTTGTTACAATTGATGAACAAACATGGAAGCATGGCTGCTAAGCATGGTCAATGGTTTACGTTTTGCACTGTACACGCTTATAGGTTCTGATAAAATGTATAATGGCCTGTATCTGTCAATGCGACATGATGCAGGACAGTTCCATTGCCCCCAAATGCCCTCTGCTCCACCCGCTCTTCCCTCCCGCTCCCCTCACAACCTGTGGCAACCTGTAGGTTTCAGTTTTTGAAGAATCAGGTTCATAGTTACTGCATTAGTCTTGAGGCTTGACATACTGGTCTGTTTCTCTTATTCGGCACTGCCTACGTGCCCCAGGGGTTCTTGCCCCTCTGCTTGAGAAGGTAGCAGGACTCCCCAGGATGGGAGCTCAATAGTTTCTTGTTTCTTGTGTGGGTCTCCACCCCCTGATTTGACACGCTGTGCCAAGATGAGCACTTACACGGGCTGTGGAAGTGTGCCCCTTTTTCCCACATAGCCCCACCACCGGCACGCTGCACAGTGACCCTCCCCTGCCATCTGTGCTCAGACAGCTTTCCCACATTGTAGTTTCAAGCACAGACCCACAGATCCCCAGAGCTCACCTGCTCCTTGAGCTTTAAACGGGATAGCCCCGCTCCAGAGGCCGTCAGCCACCGCACCCCGTGCCTCAGAACCAGGCTCTCCCGGGACGCACACCGGTGCACCCTGGGATCCAGAGCACGGGCTGCAGAGTCTGATGAGGTTCTGGGGCTCCAGCCTCGGCCCCCCGGTTACGAGCTGCATCACACCGGGCGCCTTCTGTCATCCTGTCATCTCCCGCTTCCCTTCCACTGAGTGGAGTGACAGTTCCCATTTCAGATGGAGTTTTTGAGGATTCAGCAAGATAATGCCCATAAAGCACGGCGTGCACGGCCCAGCCGTAGGAAACCCTGAATGGACGGCTTTCCCGGTGTCACTCTTGATACTTCTTAATGAAAATTGCGAGGTCCCTATCCACTCAGCGGGAGGAGACCCAGCTGGCTGGAGCCTGCGTTTTGCTAGAGAGACACCCGAGCTCCTCACCTGCTGCTGACTCTTGGGGAATCATCAGGCCCAGCGCCCTGTCCTCCCTCACAGACTATGAACAGTGGAGTTGGCAGCCCCCGGGCCTGGAAACACAGTCCCTGAAAGAACGGCAAGTTTCTGCTCTGTGGCAGGAGGGAGCCACCACGTGCTCTTCGTTTCCACTGGGCCCCAGTTGCCGATGGATGACCCCACGTTCCCCAGGCCATCCCCTTCTGAGGTCCAGTCCCCCAGGATGTGGCCGGTGTGCGCTGACCTCTGAGGCAGTGATTTTCCCATCAGATGGGGGCTCGATGTGACAGCTTTTAATGGTTCTTCCTTATTGGCCTTTGCATGTGGAATGTGTAACCAGAGACCTTTTGGCAAAAGTCACGTTTTTAAAATCGAATAAATAAATGATCGAGTGGCTTATTTAAAGCTCTGTAGATGTGGGGGGAGGGCAGACAGCACACGGACCTAAGTTATTTATAAATAGGGTCTTGGTGTAGTTGGATTGTTGGGCCATATTTAATGCTTGAGCCTGGGGAGCTGAGGAAGTCAGAAAGAAAGTTATTCCAAAGAGAGTCTTGTCTGTGGGCCCCTGGCTGTTGAAAGCTATACTTCTTTTTTTCCTAAGTTAGTGTATTCTTCCCAGCCTCCCTCCAGATACAAAGAAGGGGTTATAAAACTTGTCTTATCTGGTTCTCATGTTTTAAGATAAAAACAGAATACCAGTGAAGGGCTGAAGGCTATAAAATTGTGATCAAAAGTCCGTAAAATTACAGAACTTCAGTTTTCTGGAGAACAGAGAGGCTGTGTGATGAAGGATGGCTGTGACTTGCCTTCCTGTTTCTTGAAGGAGCTGGACAGCTTGACGATTGATCTGCACAAAAGTGTGAGATGTACTTCCACAAGGGGGAAAAAATAGAGGCACGCACTCGAAAGGTTAATGGCTGGTAAACGCCAATTTTCTACAATCCTGGCTAATAAAAATAGCTCATAAGACATGCTGCCAAAATGACAGCAGCCTCTGAGATGCGTTTTGAAGTTGCGAGTCGTTTGGAATTGGTATGTGCCGGGGGCTTGGCCAAATCGCAAGTGCTTTCTCTCCTGGGTGAGTGGTGCTGCCTTCGGGGAAGGCAGGGGCGTCTCCAAGGTGGGAGAGCACCTGCTGGGGGTACTTTTGGTTTAAATATTTGACAGATACTCTGGATTGGCTGTCCTGGAAACTGCAGGCCCATTTATTATAGTGGATCTACCAATCTCAATAAACCTTAATTACCTGTGGCTCTTTTACTGGGATTTACATTTTAAATACTATAAAGCATGTCGTTCTCTAAAAAATCTCAGAATTTAAAAAATGATGGCCATGATTTTGGTTGCAGCCCTGTGAAGCTAGAATGGGCTTATCTCTACTTCTTTAGGTTGAAATTCCAGCACACGGTGTTTCTGGAACTTTCTAGGGTTTCCCAGGGTTTTACAGGATTGGGAAATAAGGGCATCCTCATCTCGCTGCCCCCCTCCGCCCGTCTTCTTTGCTCTACCTGGGATTCGGGTGTGAGCGGGTGGAGACAGTGCCCGCGAGGCAGTGGAAACCCGCAGAGCCGGTTTAAAAGGTGGCCGGCGGCGTGTCAGTTCACCAGCGCGGGTCGGGCCCAGCATCCGCCGTTGTGTTAAATTGAGTCCACTGGCGATGGGGCCCCTTCCACCTATGTGACGGGCACTGCCGCCGTCCTCCAGGCTTGCTGCGACAGCGCCCGCAGGGTGAGCTGGTGGGGCCGGGCCACCGTGGCGGCCCAGGAGGTCCGCCTGGGACATTCCTGTGCATTCCACACACCTTCCCTGCTCCCTTGATGTTCCACCCGACGTCCCCATCTGTCATCCCCCACTGAACTTAAAATTGGAATTGGGTCTCTCAGCACTGCCCACCCGGAGGTGGTCCTTTCCCCGCGGGCCGTGAAGAAACGTGCCGCTGAGAAGACGACCCCGTCACGATGTGGGGGCATCCTGGTTTTGCCCCTTCACGGCTGAAGAATGAGAATCAAGGGTGGGCCAGGTCCCGTGTGCCGTGATGCGTGCCGAGGCCAGTTGGCACTGCGGGACCCCGGCTTGCGGTCGCACCTGCCGTGTGGAAAGGGGACGGCGGGACAGAGGACAGGCCAGCTGGGCCTGGCGCAGGGTGGGAGGGGCAGGGCCGTGGAGCGGGACGCTGCCCTTGCACTTGGGTGCGTCTTTCTTTCCCTTAAGATTGCGTCATTAATGGCTTTTCGTCCCCTTACAAAAGGAGCACAGGAAGACGGTTCCTTTTCAAGCCAGGCCTCCGTTCTCTAGGCAACGCTGGGGCTGCAGCCTGCCGGAGCTCGGGATTGTCGGAGACTTGCCCCATTGTTGGTTCTAAAAGGAGGATTCTGGAAGGATATCATTCTATGATGTGCAAAGCAAAAGCGCGCCAGCGGATTTCTGGGGCTGTGGCTTCCAGGGGCCACTAATTAATCACTTCCTCCAGCCTGGGAAGTGGAGGGGCTCTCGGGAGCCGAGGAGCTGCCCGCGCCCTGTTCCTCTGCTCCTCTCCGCTGGGCAGATAATCACGTTGTTTCCTCACTTTGAAAGGTGGTTATTTTATCAGGGAGGCTCCCCCTCCATGTGGTTATCTAGAAATTGTCTTATTGCATTGCTCCCTTATCGGTTTCGAAATAATATTATTTCCTTCTCACTTAAATGCCATGCAGGACAAAAGTGTTGTTGCTGGAAAATGGCATCATCGATGAGGGCAGCTTTGATTGCAGAAATTCCCTATCGTTCTCGTGGATGGCAAATGCCAGCTGTGAGACCATGTGCAATTCCGGAACTTGCTGTTTTTGCTGAGTGAGCCCAGGTTCTGAGCATCACCCAGTAGCGGTGGGGCAAACGCTTATCTGTTTATTTCCTACCACATTGTGCTGTTAATCTAAACTCCCGTCTCCCAGTGGAATTGCTCTTCATGAGACTGTAGCTTCTCTCCAGAAAGTTATTTGATTTCTGATGTAAGGAAGAGGATTAGCGTAGCTGGGTTTTGATAAGCTGGCCGTCTTGCGTGCCGCAGACACCCTCATCCGCTCTGTCGTTCACGGTCGCTTCCTTCGCAGCGCTGCAGTGGCGATACGCGCGTGCAGAGATAATTGTAGTTTTGCTGTTTAAAAAATAAGTCTAGGGCTTTCCAGCATTAACATGATAACCTGTTTAGGGAAACTTGCCGGGCCCGTCTTTCGGAACAGAAGAACCTCTTCTGGAAGCTTGGCTTGCGTCCTAGTAATCTATTTTTATTTTCCCTAGCATCAATTAAAGTCTCATTTTTGTTTGAACTCTTAAGTGACAATGAAAGACCAGAAGGGCATGTTCACAGTTTCTCGCTAACCGTATTTCCACGTCTGTGTTCTGCCTCTGCTGTTAAATCATCTTGGGCTTTAACATTAGATGTATTCTGTTAGGTGTAAGGAGCTCGATCGACCGTGGACGTTTCTCATCAAGGTGGGACTGGGGAGGAGATTTAGGAGGCCACACCGGAGCGGCGATGACGAGCTGCCAGGCCCCTGCCCTCATGCGGGGTGAGTGGTCACGCGTTGCTGTCTTCTTACCTGGCCAGGATAGGCCGTGCCTGAGATCCCTGGCTCCCTCCCGGAGCCGGCGCTCAGTTACTCTGACCCACAGGGCTTTCCTTGTGGCCGAGTCAGCTGCCCTGATGGGGTGGACACACCATGGAGGCCCTGGGTACAGAGCCTGGGCCTGGTACTCTAGCCCAGCCTGGCTATAGCGCCTGGGCCTGTCACTCTAGGACCTCCTGGGTACAGAGCTGGGCCTGTTACTCTAGCCCAGCCTGAGTAACAGCCTGGGCCTGTTACTCCAGCACACTTGGGTAACAGAGCCTGGGCCTGTTACTCTAGAACCTCCTGGGTAACAGAGCTGGGCCTGTTACTCT
>JAKSZT010054277.1:899952-941447 GCA_026826555.1 Tolypeutes matacus | reverse complement strand
GGGCCTGTTACTCTAGCCCAGCCTGGGTACTAGGCCCAGGGTAAGGGGATCTTGGACAGATGGAGGGGTAGGGGTCAGCAAGATGCTGCATGCTTTGTCCATGGATCAGATCGTTCATTTCGCCTTCGCCATTGGTGTTTTAATTCTTAGTCCCAGGAACCTTGGATTCCCAGATCTCCAGGCAGCTGCAGCCATCTTTGGTGCAGTGGCAGCCTGAGGCTTCTAGAACCTTCAGAAGCTGGGAGGCTCCTGCAAGGCTCAGCTGAAGTCCAAACCCGCCATGCAGCCCTCTGTGTTATGGCCCCAGAGCGCGTTCCTTGCCCCCTGTGCCAGCCCTGGCCCCCTCCGCTCTTGTTCCTTTGTTCTCGCTGGCCCCCCTCCACCTGTCCTGCCCCTCTATCTGTGGGAATCTTCTAGGTGCGTGGGGCGTCCCCATTCAAATGCCGTGCCTCCACCAAGCCCTCTTCTGCTGTCTTCTTCCTTCCCTTTGCCTGGGCTAAGTCAATCACTTCTAGCTCTGTTGCCCCCTCTTTTCACTAAGATATGTCAGGTTTATTTTACTCTCCTCCGTGTCCACCCAGCTGTGGCCTTATTGCGGGTGTGCTCTGGGAAAGGCTAGAGAAGCATGTGTGGGGGTTCGTGTGGGCTGAGGGAGTGGGAGAGGGGACAGCTGTCCCTGTGCACCCACCTAGACCCTCCTTCCCGGGAGGACTCCTCGCAAGGGAAAGATGAGCTTTCTCCCACCTCTTGGAGCGGGGAGAGCCTGGAACTGACAAGCAAGAAAATATGAAAGCCTGGTAATTGGAGAAGGATAGGCATAAAATGGAGAAGCCCGAGTAGTTGTCATTTTGCACCTGCATATTAGGGCTTACTCGCTTTATTTATTAAGCCATTATCAAAGCAAAGTAAGACAAGCGGGTCTTCGCCTAATGAAATTGCCCCTCTGCGGGCCGTGCTGGCTCCAGGTATCCAGTGCGTAATTGGGTAACCGCGGCGATGATTGCAGCGGGAGCTTAGTACCGGCCAGGCTCTCCCTTCGCGCGCTTCCTGCTCGGCGTCCCGGCGGGGTGCCTGGAGGCGCACTCCTGACCTGGAGCTGCCGGGGGCGCCGGCCAGGCCGACGGAGCCTCTCTGATGCTGGTGCTGTTTCTGGTTCATTCCTGTGTTAAAACTGGGCAGCAGCAAGCCCGCCGCCATTTGTCACCTTTCCTCCCGTGGCTGTTTGCCTGGTCCTGGTGCCTGAAGCCGGGCAGTTACTCGTCCAGGGGCCAGGGGGCCCAGGAGGTTCCTTTTAAGCATGTGACCCGTGCCCCCTCCCTGGCCATGCCCGCCCGCGCCCAGTCCTCCCTGCCTGCCTCTGTCCTCCGCTGCTGAGAACTGGCTCCCTCTGTAGGAGCACATTGGCCGGAGGGATGGAGACCTAGAAGTGTCCGGGTGCTTAACCGTGCGGGAATCAGACTGCTCGGCTGATAACGTCTTATCGATCCTCCTCCTCTCGCTGCTTTGCCGAGCCGGAGGCCTCCCCAGGGAGAAGGCGATGGCTGGCCTGTGGCCGCGTGTTCTAGATTCCCGATAGACGCGTTGGTGGGCGGAGGCCGCAGTGCCTCGCCGAGGCCGCGGTGACCTTGGGCAGCAGCTCGCAGGCGCCCTCCTGGAGGGGGCCGGGGGCTGGGGGGCCGGAGGCGCCTTCTGCTCCAAGGACCGGGGCCCTTCCTTTACCGGCCGGTGCTCAGCCCCCCGGTGAACGACACGGCTCCCTGCTGTGGTCTCGCTGGAGTGTTCACAGGAACTGTTCTAAGCTGACAGTGTGCAAAACGCTGGAGAAATAGGGGACCCAGGGCGTGGGCACGGCCTGGGGACCACCCGTTCCCCAGAGCAAGGCGCTGGACTTGGACAGTGTGAGTGACAAGCCTCGGCCACCAAAGGTCTCCGTGGAATAACTGCCCTGGGTGGGCCTAACCGGCTCGGATGGCTCCGGCAGTTGTTTTGGGGGTTCAGTCCTTTGACGACCCTCACGTCTAAAGTGGGGCCTGGCTTTGGATTCCCCTTCTTTGGAGATATATGGTTTTAAGTTGTGCAGCCTTTCCCGGAGTCAGATTCCGTATCGGCCGCCGCCGCGGGGGTGACCTGGGTGGCAGTGTGGTGGGCTGAGTTTTCTAGAGCTGAGGGTCCGGGGCGTGGATGTGTTTGGAGGCCCCTCTTTCCCTCAGAGCTGCCCACGTCCTTTTACTGACGTCCCCAAGAGCTGCTGCCACCCCAGTCTCTGCCACAGTCAAGAGGACCTTATTAAACTTACATCGAGCACTCACACGGCACAGGGGCCTGGCAGTTCTCTTTCCAGCCCCACTTCCCTGAAATGCCCAAGTGAGCCACGTGGGCACATGCCACGCTGGCACTCACGCCCTGCAGCCACCAGCCAGCCCCTGCCAAGCCTTACCAAGCCTGCCCCCGTGCTGCCTCGGCTTCCTTCTGCTCCTCACCCTGCGCTCGGCCTCGGGACCCTCTGCCTCCGCCCCTGCTGTCCTTTTAGGCATCGGGACGGCGCCTGGGCCCCTCTGCCTGGAGGCCTCCCCTGCCCCTGCCCTCGCCCTCCCAGCCGCTCTCCACCCAGAGTCTTCTCATTTACCCTCCTTGGTGAGAGCGGGAGCCCCACGAGGACAGGCCGCGCCCTCCTCGGTTCTGCTCCTGCCCCTGGTGCACTGGGGCCTCCCAGAGAAGGCCGCCCCTTCCCTTCACGCCGCCACCCCCAGAGTCCCCCTCTCAGTTCTCCGTGGAAGCCGAGCCCCACATGCCTCTCCCAAGAGGAGCTTTGCGGCGCCCTCACCTTTGCTGGAATTCCTTTGTCCTTCTCCTCTTTTCTCTGCTCTCTTTACTTGTTCCTTCATGTGGTCGTGGACACTCGTCCAGCCAGCGTGTCTCCAGGAAGCCCCCCAGCCCCTCGCAGATGGGACCAGGCCCCCCGACCTCTCCCACCCTCCCTCGTCAGGGGTTTGCATTTGTCCGTCTCTGGCTCCCGTGAGACTCAGCTCCTAGCGGTGGGGCCGGGATCTTCCAGCTCCCCCCAGAGCACCTGGTGTGGTCCACTCGCCCCCAGGCTCTTCTTCTCTTGTGCGGCAGGAGGTTCCTGCACTCAGAATCCCGAGCAGCGGTGCCCTCCGGTGCCCTCAGTCCAGGCCAGGCGGCCGAGGACTGAGCGGGGAGGACATTTGGGAGTCGTGATGCCAGGCAGTTGCAGGGTCCACAGCCACCTCCGTGGTGGCGCCGTCACCCAAGCCCCGGCATCATCGCCTCCCGGGATGTAGGCTGCACTGGCACTTCCGCTTTCCAAGAAAAGTGGGCAATCTGCGTTTCGATGTAAAAATTCCCATTTTTTTTTAACATTCTCTGAGCCGAACAGAACACATCTCTGGGCTGAACCTGGCCTGTAGGTTCCAGTTTGTGACTTAGAATCTGTTGTGAGTCACAGGCAGTCGTGTGGCAGGCACTGGACAGGAGGCTTCGACGACCTCCTTGAAGCTGTGTCATTGGAAAGCAGGGGGGTCTCGTCATGGGGCACTGCCTGCTGCAGGCAGGGGGTTGCACCTTACTCAAGCTGCAGAGTTAAAACTGGGCCTTGGTATGGAAGTTACTAGAAGACATCTCCATGGCTGAGCATGCAGTTCATAGGTGAGGCAGGAGCGGACGGGGATGTGGGGGCTGAATCCCTGGGGCCTGGGTGAGTGGGTGGGTGGGCAGGGTCTCTAGTAAGGGGTGAGAGTGGGAGCTTGGTGCAGACAATGAGCAGGGGGCGACAGGGAGGCAGTTAGTGTAGGAAAGAAGCTGAGTTTGACCTGGAATGGCCAGCAGAGTGGGAAAGGTGGATTCTGACCACGCCGTGTTCACACTCATTTGCTTCGGCTTCCCAAAGTGGGGGGGCTTGTGATGGGAAGAACTTTAGGGGTGTCCCCATGGTGCACGGTGGGGCAGAGCACGGAGGACCCCCTTTCCGTTCTCTTTCTGCATGCGGTGGGGGGGCTCTTGGGTGGGTGCCAGGGTCTCCTTCCTCTTGCTAATTTTGTTTTTTTCACAAGGAGAGGGCAGGACGCAGCAGTGTTACTCTGCCTTGGCTGTGTTGATTTATCAGCACAGTGCTACGCCGTGACACAGAGCTCCCTTATAAATGCGTTTACGCTTGTGAAATATGGAGCCAATTTAAACTCCCGGGCAGCAGCAGGGGGCCTGGGATTGAGAAGGGGCGTGGGCGGGCCTCGGCCTGTGCAGTGTGGCGGGCTGTGCGGGGCGTGGTGGGGCGTCGTGCGGGGCGTGGGGAGTCGTGCGGGGCGTGTGGGGTCGTGCGGGGCGTGTGGGGTCGAGCTGGGCGTGCGGGGTCGAGCTGGGCGTGGGGGGTCGTGAGGGGCGTGCGGGGTCGAGCTGGGCGTGGGGGGTCGAGCTGGGCGTGGCGGCCGCCCCGGCCTCCCTGGCGTGCACTCTGGGGCTCCCGTGTCCTTAGGCTCTACCTGAGCTGCTCGTCTCCCTGTTCCCGTAAGCGAGGGAGGGCAGGCCCCAGCGTGCGGGTGGACTTTCTTAGCATCCTCTGTCTTCACCCTTCTTTATCGTTGTGCTCTCTGTGGGTAGGCGACGCTGGCCTTGCCTTGTCCGTGGTGAAGCTTTGCCGTGTAAGGAGTGAGGTGTTAAAGGAAAGGAGGAGGACACGGCGGTCCACACAGTCCACAGATGGGTCAGAATCCTGGGCAGGGGCAGCTGGCGGGGGCGGGGGCCGGCGCTGGGATTCCGCACAGCCCCACGCGCCTCCGCGGTCCCTGTCTCCCTCTCGGACGGGCGACTCGGGGGGCATCAGCCCCTTCTCGGGGGGCGTCCATATTGCCAGGCCCTTCAGCCCGCCCCTGCCTCCCTCTGAGCTGCCTCCAGGCAGGGGTGCGTGGCCTAATGGAGAAGTGGGGGCTGGTCTGTCCCCGGCTCCCAGACCCAGGGAAGGGCCACCAGGGGAGGGGGCGGGGCTGGGCCGAGGGCCTCGAGCGCCCTCGATCCGCACTCGAGGCTGACCTGGGGCCGACCCTGGTCTGTGCGTCCTCAGGAGAGGACCTAGTGGCTTCCTGGTCAGCTGCCCAGCCTGACTGCTCACGGGTAAGAGCAGAAGGGAGCACATTGGATTTGCATAATTAGCAAGTTGTGTCCGTGCTTCCGAATCGAGTTGAATGTTTCTTTGAAATGACCAACTGATCAGGAGAGCACCGCCCGATCACACCAAGTAATATGGTTTCTTTTTAAAAAACCGCTTAAAGCCCTTTTCCCTTACTTTAAAATGATATTTCATATTTTGAAAAGCCAAAAAACATTATGGCTGAAAACTTAAATAACCAAAAATTACAAGGGTGAAAATAAAGTGTAATCCCCTCACCCTCCCCAGAGCTAACCACCTTTAACTGTTTGGCAAGTCGTTTGTGTGTGGGTACATGTGTGTGCTTAGTGGTATGTGTGTGCACCCGTGTGTGCCGTGGTCACCTGTGTGTACACACGTGTGCCGTGTGCCTGTGTGGGCACACAGGTGTGATATGTGTGAGTGTGCACGAGTGTGCCGTGCATGTGTGCGTGTGGCGGGCTGGATGACAGGCTCTCCCCAGCCTGTGCCCCTGGACAGGCTGCCGTGATGAAGAACTGTGCAAACACACCTTCCAGCACATCCCTCAGTGTCTTTTCATGACGAATCCTTAGAAGCAGAATTTGGAATTTGTGGTTCCGAGACCGTGCTCGTTATGCGGCACTGGATCCCCACATCTAAGAGATGTATCAGAAAACTGAGGCCGACTTGTACTCCTGGCGAGAGCGCCTGATGTGCCCTTGTCCCTGCTGCCGCCTCTGCTTGGGGCCCTGCCCCACAGCCAGTCACCTCAGTGCGTTTTCCACTTTGACAAGTATAAAGCATTAGGTTTTAATCTTGCATTTATTTAATTTGTAGAGGATTGGATATTTTAAATGAAATATGCACCCCTTTTTTCCTTGCAAATTGCATATTCAATTCTTGCCACTTTTCCTCTTGGGGGTTGATTGGAACGACCTGGGACGGACATGGAGATTCATTTGGGGGGGAATCCAACACCTGTCTTCTACCTGCTAATATGGGTTCAGTTTTTGTTTTGCAAGTTGCCATTTAAATCCCTCAAGAAATTTTGTGGTTTTTCCCCTGTAGTTCTAGTGAATTCTCAGCGTTTGCCCCTACGAGGTGATGTGTGTGGTCAGTGGGCTCTGTTTGATACAGGGGCTGTTTGTTTATATTAATAAATAGGAAAAGCCATTCAAGTTGGCTCAAGCACCTGAAGCGAATGATCAGAAAGGACCCGAGAATCGCAGTGGCTTGCAGGACCAGGCAGCCCCTCCAGAGTGGGGCGACACGCTTAGCTAAGGACCAGACAGTGCCTGTTGGTGGCTCTGCGACCCACATGGTTCCCGTCATATCTACTCCATCTTGCCAGTGTGGTGGGAACAGAGCCTCGGCAATCCAGAAATGAGTGAGCGTGGTGCATTCCAATAAAACTTTATTTACAAAAGCAGGAGGCAGGACGAATTTGGCCCACAGGCCATTTTTTGTCCGTCCCTGCCCTGCTTCTCTACTTTATTCTCCTATTTTCACTCTCTCTCCAGCCCAGTTTTTCTTATTTTTCTGGACATGTGGAGGAAAATGGCCACCCCACACCCCACATATGCAAAGAGCCTAAAGGGACAGTTTCTTCATTAGAGAAACTGACCGGCCATGCTTGGGTCAGGTGACCAGGGAGTGTGGTCACATGACCTCTTCCCTTGAGGGGAAAAAATGGGGCAGGTGTAGTGCAAGGTCGTTTCCTTTCCTGCATTTCTTTCTGTTGAAATAACATTTGACCAATCTGCAGCAAACTGCTTGTGTTAGGAAGGAGGCCTCTGGCTCCGGTGACCCCCCCCCCATCAAGGGAACTGGATTCACACAGGAAACCTTAGGAGAAAACAGTTGTCCTCAGCCAGGGCCCGTCCCCAGCAGGTGGGCTCAGTGGGTGGGCTCCATCCCAGGCGGGTGGTCCCATCCCCAGGGGGCGGGCTCTGTTCCCAGTGGGTGGGCCCCATTTTCTGCAGGTGGGCGAGCTGGTCCTGGCCGAGGTCTCACTTTTGCAGATGGCCACCAGTGTCTCAGGTCTCCCCGGGGGCCGGCGACATGGACTGGGAGAAGCACCCCTTGAGAGGGAACTTAGAAGAATGCCCCCCAACTTGCCTGCACAGTTCGTTGGCCGGAGCCTGTTACATGACCAGACCTCCAGCACTTGCTGTCCAGGGGCTTGCGGGGTGGCTGGGGGCAGCTTGTGGTCCCCAGGGATGCAGTGAGGCTCTTGATGCACAGGGGTGTGGCAGCTGGCTGCGCACGTGTGTCGTTTGTGTACCTGTGTGCACGCGGGCATGTGGTGTGAGCGTGTGTGGTGTGGCTGGGTAGATGAGGATTTCCAGTCCCTCGAGACCGGGAAGGCGCCACGTTGGAAATCTGTGCAGCCGCATCCTGCAGCACATCCCTCGAGATTTATTTGTGATGAATCATGAGAAGCCAAGTTCAGGAGTGCTGGTTCAGAGGCTGAGCTGGTTGCTTCCAACTGTTTTCCAGAAGTTTCTCTTGACTTTTCCAAGTAATCATATCATCTTCAAATAATGATACTTTTTCTTCTTAAAATTTATATGCTCTTCTTTTTTTTTTTTAACTTCATAGGGGATTTGAGATACAGTGCTATTTGTTCTTAAAATATGTATATAAAAGGGGTGAAGGAGGGAGTTGGAGGGCACCTCTCTCTGCATGTCAGGCTTTTGCTTGCCCTTTACATATGAGCCATAGGGTCCCGTTCCCCCAGCCACATTGCCAGGGTCTGATTAGCTTAGGGCTTTCCCTGGATAAAGGCAAAAGGCGGCTGAGAGGCCCAAGAGGGCTCCCTGACTGTGGACAGTCCTGCGTCCGCGTGCATCCCGGCCCCGAAGCACCGGGGGCTTCCTGGCATGCGGCCCCGAGCCCAGGGCCCGTGTTCGGGAAGGAGGACAATTCTGTTTGTGGAAAGGATACTTTAAAAAGTCTCTTCCTGAGCGCTTTTGTTTCACGAGTGCGCCGTCTGCCTAGCACCGTGACGGTCACTTTACATGGGCGTTTCTCCGTCCTGGAGCTGCTGACGTGTGGCTGGTCAGTCTATTGGGGGGGCGCCCTGTGAACTGGGGACGTTGAGCCAGCACCCTGGCCTCTGCCTGCCAGGCTTACCGTCTGTCTGTAAGTTCATTCACTGCAACCCATGGACAGAGGCGTGACATATCGGGAAAATTTCGGAGGAAAAAATAGTCTACTCACATCAAATCTACCACTTCTTCCTCTTGGAACTGAAGTAAGCTTTTCACTGAGAGCACGAGTTGCTCACTTTTTCCAGAGATGGTTTTTTCTCCCTCTGACCAGAAGAGGCCGAGTTCGTGGGCACAGCCTTAGGAACCTGTTTCATTCTCCCACCTGAGCTATGACCTTTGACTTCGCACCTGAAGTAAAAGATGTAACTCCTTGGCCTCCACATAGTCCACTCTGTCTGTGTCATCTTAATATGTTCAGAAACTAAGCAGCTAAGTTTGCTCTTTTTCTTGAGGGAGGGGGTCCTCCCTCGGAAACTGCTACAGCCCCCATGCAAGCAAGGATTCGTGTGATAATAGGCATATGGATGGAGGATGAGGAGGCTCCGCCAATTAAAACACACACACACAAAAGTCTATGGACTAAAGGTAGCTGTGGAAATTTATTTTATCAACCTTTTCACAAGGGAAAGTGTCAGCATCACTCTGAGGACAGGTGTGCACATTTATGTTAAAAGAAATCGTTCACTTGCTAACAACCAAAATTGTCTTCAGACACCGTGGGTTAGGGTCCCCGCCAGTTGAAACCAGGGATCTAAATACATTCTTCTTGAAGCCTGGTGTTACCAGCCCCGCTTTACAGGTGAGGAAACTGAGGCGGGCATGCGCAGAGGACATGCCCAAGGTCACGTTGCTCTTAGGTTGCAGAGCAGGGCTTTGAACCCGTGGCCGCCTGGCAGCCGCGCTGGCAAGACGAGCGCAGTGCAGGGCAGGGGCCGGGACAAGGTTCAGAGGCCACGGGGGGTCTCGGGCGGCCTCCAGAGAGAGGGAGAGCAGAGGAGGTTGCGGAAGAGAGCAAGGGCACCAGCCTGGCCCCGCTCCCCCGAGCCCTGCCGTGGAGCGTTTCTGCTGGGCAGGTAACGATGGCAGCCATCGCAGCGACTAATAATGAAAGATAAAGGAAACGGAGCATCATCAACCACTGATGGATAGTATATTCGGTTTTCAATTTAATGATCTGCAAGTGCAAATCTATGTTAAAAAAAGAGCCAATTCCTCACTTCCTCTTGGCTCTGTTCATCCCAGATAAGGAAATGAAAGGATTACTCCGCAGATGTGGAATCCAAATGTCAGTGTTCTGCCTCATTAGAGCCACCGGCGCCCGCGCGGACCCGGTGATGTCACTGAGTCACCAGCTCACGGGGCCCAGCTGGGGCCTGGACACACGTGCGGGCCTTTGGGGCCTGCCAAGCGCATCCGTGTGCACCTGGAGGCCCACTCCTGGCCCCAGCGGCGTCACAGGGGACCTCGTTCTCCTCCCTCCTTCCTGCAAGTCTGCAGTTAATTTCCGCTGCACGGCATTTCCTTCCCCGGTCAGGCCTGGGTCGCCTCGGAGCAAGCCACCGGCGGCCACACGGCACCCCTGGTGGGGATTCCTGGCACTCAGAGGGTCCCAGCCTGTCCTGGTGAGGAGTGAGTAGGGGGGCGCTCCGTGTTCTAGAGAAGGCGAGGTGGGCAGAGCGAGGCCTGGGCCCTTCCTTACAAGCCTTTCCTTGTGTTGGAAGCCGCCGTGCCTTCCTGAGAAGATGGCTGAGAAATGGTGCAGGATCTTGCCATTCAAAGCCAGCCCCGACTCCAGGGACACATGGGGGGGGGATGGCGGGACCCGGCGAGGAACTCACCCCCACGTGCCGCCGGGAGCTGAACGTTTATGAAGCCAGTCTTCTCAGCCATGCCACACGTGTGACTCCACAGAACCTTCCGGATGGCGTGGTGGAGACGGCTGCGGAGGGCAGGAGGCCAGCCTGGTCCTGCCCCCGGCCCCAGCGGGCAGGGTGCTGGTTACGGTTCAGAAGGCAGGAGGGGTGGCGAGTGCTTTTACTCAAGGAGAGAGATTCCGAGCAAACACTTATGCTCAGCAACTGTGAAAACAAACCTCTGACAGTGCAGACGCTTTTTAGCAGCCCTGCATGTTGGTCTGGCTCCCAAGGCACTGAAAACCGAAAATAAAACAGCGAGAAAGGGTGTGCGCCAGCTTGCCGGGAGGAGGCCCTGCGTGGCGGGAGGGTTCCGTCTCCCTCGTTGTGGGCAGATCTCGAGCGGCGTCCGTTACTTCTTGGTGGGGTTGGCATCCTCCAGTGTTTGGGGGCGCCACGCGACTGACATTTGCCCAAAGTCAGGAGATGGCTGGGGTTAGTGTCAGGAGAGCCGACCGCTAGCATTTCAGACATGCCTGAAATCAGACTCCCAGGCCCTGGTCTGGAATGGCGAGACCGTCGTGCCGGCCGCTGCCCCCAGCAGGCGAGGCTTGCCGGGAAAATCCCACACCCACAGCTGGACTCAGACGCTGGGTCCCTGGTCTCCTGGGCTGGCCCCAGGGTCTGGGCAGCTAACTCGGTGCCGTCGGTGTCTGTTGGGAAAAGGATGCCTTGTTGCACCTCCACGTACTGTGAAAACCCATTTGGGGGGGTTGTGCTTTTTCCAAAAAATTGTTTAGAGAAGTTGTACGTTGATAGAAAAATCTCGCAGGAAGTACACAGTTCCCGTGTGTCTCCCTCACACACACGGTTTTCCCTATTATTAACCCTTTGCATTAGCTTCGTGCCTTTGTTATAACTGATGAAAAAATATCACTATAATTGTACTATTAGCTACAGCTCATAGTTTGCATTCAGGTTCACTCTTTGTGTCGTACAGTCCTATGTTGTTTTTAAATTTTTATTCTAGTAACAAACATACAACCCCCGATCCCTCCTTTAACCACAGTCACGTATGTAATTCAGGGCTGCTAATTCCATTCACAGTGCTGTGCAGCCATCACCAAAACTCTTCCGTCAGCCCGAACAGAAACTGCTCCACTGAAGCATGAGCTGCCCAACCCCCACCCTCGGTGACATGTGTTCTACTTTGTGACTGTATGAGTTAGCTTATTCTGATTATTTCGTTTCAGGGGATCGTACATTATTTGTCCTTTTGTGTCTGGCTTATTTCACTCAACATGACGTCTTCAAGGTTCATCCATGTTGTCCCATGTGTCAGAACTTCATCCCTTTTTCCTGCTGCGTAGTATTCCATCATGTGTATAGACCACATTTTGTCTGTCCCATTCATCAGTTGATGGACACTTGGGCTGCTTCCACCTCTCGGCAGTTGTGAATAAAGCTGGTGTGAACTTTGCTGTGTACATGAACACACCTTCGAGTCCCTACATTCAGTTCTTCTGGGTAGATGCCTAGTAGCGGGATTGCCAGGTCACATGGTAATTCTATCCTTAACTTTCCGAGGAACTGCCAAACTGTGTTCCCCAGCAGCTTCACCATTTTACATTCCCACCAGCAATTAATGAGCATTCCTATTTCTCCACATCCTCTCCAACACTTGTTATTTTCCATTTTTTTAAATAGTAGCCATTCTAGTGAGTGTGAAATAGGATCTCATTGCGGTTTTGATTTGCATTTCCCTAATAGCTAATGATGTTGAGCATCTCTTATGTACTCTTTGTCCATTAGTATATCTTCTTTGGGGAAATATCTATTTTTTTTGCCCATTGTTAAATTGGTTTATTTGCCTTTGTTGTTGAGATGTAGCGTTTCTTTATGTATTCTGGGTAGTAAACCTTTATCAGATATATGGTTTCCAAATGTTTTCTCTCATCTGTAGGTTTTCTTTTTACTTTCATAATGAAGTCCTTAGAAGCATAAAAGTGTTTAATTTTTATGAAGTCCCATTTATCTATTTTTTTATCTTTTGGTTTTTGCTTTGAGTGTGAAGTCTAAGAAACCATTGCCTAACACAAGATCCTGAAGATGTTTCCCTATGTTTTCTTCTAGTAGTTTTATAGTTTTGGTTCTTATATTTAGGTCTTTGATCCATTTTGAGTTAATTTTCATATATGGTGTGAAGTAGGGGTCCAACTTCCTTCTTTTGCATACAGGGATCCAGTTTTCCAAGCACCATTTATTGAAGAGACTATTCTTTCCCTATTGAGTGGACCTGACACCCTAATTAAAAGTCAGTTGGGGGAAGTGGATGTAGCTCAGTGGTTGAGCACCTGTTTCCCACTTACGAGGTCCCAGACTCAATCCCTGGTGCCTTCTAAAAAAAATCAATTGGCCCCAGATGTGAATGTCTATTTCTGAACTTTAAATTTGATTCCATGGTCTCCATGTCTGACTTTGGGCCAGTACCATGCTGTTTTGATTACCATATGTTTGTAATAAGTTTTAAAATTGGGAAGTGTTAGTCCTCCATTTTCACTCTTCTTTTTCAAGATGGTTTTGGCTATTTGGGGCTGAGGAGCATATTTTTAATGAAATGTCAGTTTTATAGAATGAAAGGAAAACACAGCCAATAGGACTTGGGAAGACAATCATCAGTCTTTAAAACTGTATGCGTATACCAGTTGGTTTGGTGAAAGGAGGCTCTGGCACATTTTTATTCTCACAATTTTGTTTTTCCCAAATAGAACGCTTTCCATAGGAGAGTTCTTTGGGCATGGAATCTAGTTATATTCCTTTTGATGGAATAGCCATACTTCCTAGCTGATCTGTAGAAATAGGATTTTCCTCTCTTCTGACCCCTAAAGTTGAACTGTATAACCTATTTTAGTTGAAAAAAATCGTGTTTTCACTCTCAGCTGACCACCTAATGCCCTTGTCCGCCAGCGTTTACAGTTGTGGCCATGGGTGGCAGGGTGGGAGGCCTCCTTGAAGTCTGGGTCTGAGCCAGGTGGGCATCGATTTTGCTTATTAATTGCATCATTCCTTCAATACTATTGAAAGCCCCTGAGTGTGAGGAGTGGGCTCTAAGCAGTCCGAATTGATGGAGCTGACCGTCCAGGCGTCTTCTGCCCACGCCAGCCCCAAGGCAGGATGGAGCTGCAGGTGCCAGGAGTTCATCCACGCAGCGTGCCGTAGCGAGGGGCGATTCCACTGCTGGAAGTGTGATTTGCGAGGCTGCGGCAGCCAGCTCTAGACAGAGCGGCAAATGGAGGCGCTTGCAGCTAGAGCACGCCCGTCCGCCACCGACTTTCCGGGGGCCGCATCTCCTAGGAAGCCGTGAGGCAGAACAATAAAAATATAAGCAGTTCTGGCTTTTATCTGTGTGGGGAGGTTCAAGGGCATTCGTCTTCAGGCAATAATAAAATCATCATGCTCTGAGGTGGATGCTATAGACTCGTTCCTTGCAAGGAAACTGGAGCTTCAAAAGAAAGTGGCTTGTAGAGATCCTATTAGGAAAGGACAAAAAACTGGAAAACATAGGAACTCGTTCTTTTTCTCAAGCGATAATCATGGGAAAGTGGTTCATGAAACACGCTCCTTACTTAGAAGGCGTGTATGGAGGTCGGGCGGCTACTTTTGCTCTAAGGCCAAATGTAAAAATTGTAGCCGTTCCCAAGTGGGACTTTAGGGCGATGGGGAGGACAGAGAAGGGGGGCTGCCTCCACACCCCCACCCTGCTCTGTGCAGCCTCGTTCCTGAGCGTCTGCCCAGCACGTGCTAAACGCGTGCCTCCGGCTTCATCCACAGGGCCCCGGGAGCTCTGGGGGTGGGCCCCCCCACACAGGGCTGGACGCCGAGGTGCCGAGGGGCAGAGTGAGCGGCCTGAGGCCCTCAGTGCTTGGCAGGGTCTGGCTCCCACCTGGGCCGTGCCCCCCAGGATGAGCACCACAGCCCTGGCAGGTCCCCCGTCTTCCCGTGGAACCTGCTTTTGCTGCCCACACGCTGCACTCCTAAGTCACAGGGGTCTCGCCAGCTTGGCAGCCCCTGGGAGAGGAGCCGTCTCGCTGTGCTGTGCACCGTAGGGCCTATGGGTGGGGGTCCTCGGGCCAGCGGCATTCCCACGTTGGATAGAGAGGTGCCTGGGGCTCTCCTGGGTAACAGGAGATGACCCTGTGTCCAGCAGGGTGCTCTGGGTTTGCCACCATGGAACCCGGCTCATGGGAGACCGGTGGCAGGGACAGCGCCCTGCGTGCTCCGCAGCTCCAGCCGCGCCAGTGGAGAGGGCGTGGAGGGGTGTGGCAGCTGGGCGCGTGGTGCCTTCCCCAGCCTCGCTCTCTTCACTCTCCTGACCGAACGATGGCAGATTCGCAGGATCGAGGCAGCTCGGATCCCAGCGTCTCTGGAGGGAGAAGACCCACCAGCCTAGCGTGGGAAGCCAGGGTACGGGGGGAGAAAGGTCTGCATCCCGCTTAGCCTCTGAGATTTAGGGGATGTTACAGAAGCAGCATTGGTTATCCGAGCCAAGAAAACATGCCCCTTTATGAAAAGCCTAGGGGGCTGGGCTTAGCTTCAGGTGAGGCTGGATCCAGGAGTTCAAACTGGTCGCTCACCAAGGAGCAGCTGTGCTTTTGGCGCGCCCCCTGGGAAAGCATGGTCGTTTTAGGCTCTGTGTTTTAGAGCTGTTCCAGGTTTACAGAAAATTGAACGGCAGGTCCATGTTCCCATAAGCCCCTCTTCGCCAAGCTCACACCTTCCCCTGCATCTTGCCTCCCCGTGGTCTCCCCCAGGTGAAGGGGTCAATGGCTGTTATCCCCCTTGCTCTGCCTCTGTCAGGGCCCGCGGCCCGGGGCAGGGGACGTGCCCTGGGGCCGGCCACCGCCTCCTCGCGTGCATTCCCTGGTGGAGCCCTGGCCGCAGGCTCCGCTCTCCACCCTGCACAGGCACTGCCTGGCCCAGCCTGCAGATCCCTGATGCGGCTGTGTTGCTTTTCAGGAAAAAAGCGCACAAGAGAGAATGTCCGCCTGGAAGGGAAAAGCATGCCGCCTTCCTTTGCACCTTTAAAGTCATGATTCAGGACAGCCTCTTTAGGTGACTTCCTCAAAGCCGTGGATCTTTATGGAACGATTGGTTATTTGATGACTCTGGTCATTATATGGGGTGGGGGTGGGGGCTGTTTTTAGAAGGCAATTAAAGTGCTTTCCTGGCATGGTGGAAACGGTTTTTTATTTTTTCCGAGGTTGGGCATGTTTATTGGCATTTTGAGCCTCGTTTTTCATGGAGACCTTGTTACAAAGCCCACAGGCAACTGTAGGGCGGTGCCAACACTGCACCCACTGGCTGCCTGGGCGCCGGACATCGGGCACAGCATCCGGCGGGTTACGACGTTTGCCCTGGCTCCGCGGGGGCTGTGCTGGTGATCGGACGCGGCGGAGGAGGCCAGCGCCCTTTGCTGATGAGATCTTGGAAGGTGACCTGGCCGGGCTGGGGGCTCTCAGACGGTGCCTTCTGGCTCTCGGAATAGGTGCGCTTGGTCCTTTGACCTCCGTGTCCAGTTGTTCCAGGCAGTTGTGGACCCGGAAGTGGCCTGGGGTCCCATCCTGCCCCTTTCTTAGGTCTGAGCGAACAGAGACCCGTGGAGGTCATAGAGCTTGGCCAAGGGCAGAGTGGGCCTTGAGGCCGATGGACGGCAGCTGGCCAGGAAGGAGCAAGGAAGCAGCCCGTGGTCTGGCAGGCTCCTGCCCCTGCTCCTCAGAACTGCAAGTGGGCCGGGTCCCATGGCCCCCGGGGCCAGGAGAGGCAGGTGGAGTCCGTGCTTCCTCATGCCGACGCCATCACTGCTTTCGCACGACCTGGTCCCTGGCCATGCACTGGGCCAGGCCGTCTGCACACAGCCCTGCCCCTCCTGTGTGCAGCTCTGACTGGGCCCAGGAAAGAAGGCAAGAAACGGCCCCTCGCCCTGCTCAAGTCCTCTGGAAGGGCTGGCATGCAGATGCCAAATGCAGAAGGGGGAAGCCTGCAGGTTCGAAGTGCGGGGAGCTGTAGGAACATGTGGGCAAGGGTCTCCAGAGGGCCACGGGATAAGCCGAGACTGAGGGACAAGAAGGAGGTATCCGAGAGAAGAGAGGGGAGCCCGGGCAGCAGGGTAGACCAGATGGCGGTGGAGTGTCCATACCATTTTAAGGCTTAGTCATTCGTCAGGTGTTCTCTGGAGTAATGGTGTGTGTGTGTGCACACGTGTGCATGTACTACCTCCCAGGCACTGTTCTCACCCTGGTGAATGAGACAGGGAGGCTCCTGCTTGTGGGGAACATGTAATCCAGCTAGCATGGGCTCCCGCTGAGCTCTGGGTGTCAGTGTTTTTTCACATGACTCAGAGGAAGAAATGAGTTTAAATCGTGGGCCAGTAACCCCCCACACACACACAAACAGCTATAAAAGTTTTACAGAAAAACACTTACCTTCCTACTATGTTATCTAATTACAGTGAACATGTCCGGTCCATTCTTCTCTATTTCTTTAGAAAATGCTATCACTGCTTATGGACATGGAGGCCACAGCTTCAAAAGCCTGTCCTGGGGGGCTGAGCACAGGCTTGGCATTCAGGTGACATCCAGCATTATTATTTTTTGATCATTCTTTTCTTCATTTTTATTTTAAGTCTGTAAGCTTCATGAGGGTGGGTATTTTCATCTGTTCTGTTCATCATTGGATTCCAAGTGCTTGTCTTTCACTCAGTGCTTAATAAATGTTTATTGGATGGATGGATGGATGGATGGATGGATGGATGGATGGATGGAATGATGGGTGGATGGATGATGGATGGATGGATGGATGGATGGATGGGATGATGAGTGGATGGATGATGGATGGAATGATGGGTGGATGGATGATGGATGGATGGATGGGATGATGAGTGGATGGATGGGTAGGTAGGTGGATGGATGGATAGGATGATGGGTGGATGGGTGGGATGATGGATGGATGGATGGTTAGGAGGACGGATGAGTGTATGGCTGGGTGGATGAATGGATGGATTCACTTGTGATCCTTCATAATGGTTATTACTCAACAGACTTTCTGGATCAGCTGAATGCAAACGGCAGGGCTTAAGAGCTGAATCAGGTAAGCAGGACCTTGGGGTCCCACATGAGCTTCCATTGCAGCAGCTCTCTTTTTACCTTATGGGATTCCCGATAAGGGTTCCTCTATTTTTAAAAAAGTGGAAAACCACTGACCTTGCAATGTGAAAATGTCAGATATTTATTTGGTATCAAAATAATACCATGAAAAAAAACAATACCATGGATAAAGGTTTCGCCCATCTGTGAAGCATCCCTGTAAGGTTTTCCTGTGGTCTGTAATTGTCATTGAGCAGAATTTCCTAATCCCACAGAGACGTCAGCTGTGCGGCAAGGGTTTTGTCGGCCTCGTTGGCTGCTATTCCTCGTGCCAGGGACGGTGCACGGCCCATGGAGGTCCTTCTAGATATTTGTTAGCTGCACAGAGACACGTCTGCCCTTCACACAGCCACGTCCAGGCTGGCTGCCGGAAGCCCTTCGGCGTGTTTTCTGTTCTCTCTCGTGCATGTGTGGTAGAGGCATGAGCACACGTCAGGCCCTTTACTGGGGGTTTCCCGTTGTTTTAGCGTGTTGCTTTAATCTAGTAAGTGTGCGCCTTTGGCTGAACTTCTCATGAACCTGTGGGGAACCGGAGTGAGTGCATCACAGCGCGTGTCTTGAATGACAATCAGGAGGTGCTGGTCTGGGGCCACGCAGGCTCGTTCGCCGTTGCGGAGTGGTCCACCCCGTCGTGGCCGGCTCGGGCGGGGGGTCCTGCCTTCAGCGGTGCCCGCCTAGGAATCGCGAGAAGGCCTTGGCTGTGGGGAGGGGGCTTTCGTGCGGATGATCTTGGCAGCCCAGCGTTCAGCGAAGCCGCCCTTGTGCTCGTGGCCGTGGGAGGCACGTGGGTTAGCATCAAGGTGGCAGCAGAGGAGCAGGGCTTTGCCCGCGCTTGGCGCTGAGGGGCATGTGGGCATCCCGGACGCCAGCTCGGGCCGCGTGTGCGTGAACCGTGAGGGTCGGGAGAGGTACCTGAGCTTTATGGATGGTGGAGCCTATCTATCATCGCCTCCGAGAACTGAGCCTCTGCAGCTCAGCAGAAGGGCCGGCGGCTTTTCTCCCCCATCTCTTCCTCCCAAGCTTCTCTACCTTCCTCTCTCCTGCGTTTATTTCCAGAATGTTCTCATGGCTGCATCCTGTTCTGTCTTCATGAATATCAGGTGATGACACACTCTGCCTGCATTGGAGACAGAACTGAGGAACTGGGTCCTGTTGTTAATTTAGAGGCTCCACTTTTCCTCTGAAAAATAGCACATTATTTCTGACAGACACGGAGGCTTCTGGCAACCACCTTACCCTCTAATTCAGCGATGATCATCACCCTTTTCTCTTGCCAAAAAAATTAAAATAAGTTTAAACGCGCACATACTAAAGAAAACAATTTCCAATTCAAGCTGCAAAGGAGCCTGAAGCTAATAGCTGGAGATGAGTCTTCTTTTCTTTTTTCTGGTGGCAGTAACAAAAGCAAGTACCGTTGTATGTCTGCGTATGTGACGAAACGTAGGTCTGAATTCCGGAACTGAAAACGCTCACAAAGAACTGAGCCGGGTTCTGAAAACAGCAGCTTCAGAGCCCTGGCGGCAGTACGTCGGATAAGAGTGTCACTGAGGCAATCAGCCGTTCTGGAAGGCCCAGGCAAACACCGCTGGGAATGAAAACCTTAGTTCATACGCGTGGGTGACTCAGCTTCTTAACTCCCGAAAGGGACTCGCCCGACCTTTGGGTGCGTTTCCTGGCAGGAGCTGCTGCACCGCGGTGGCTGGCCTGGCCTTAGGCAGCCGCAGGTTTTCTCCAGGACCTCGCAGCTTTGCATGCACTTCCCTGCAAGCTGCCTCCCAAGACGCCGAGCGCTGCCAGCTTCGCCTTGTTTACGTTCATCTTTATGCTGTCTCGTTGAAGGTTCGTAAACCACATTCTATGTGCAGACGACGATGAGGCCTAAAGCCGAAAAAAAGCAAACTGTACAAGTGTTAGGGGCCCTTTTAAATCAACCCTAAGAGTCGGAAGCAACTCCGCTGGGCGTGGTGCTTGCAGCAGCCTCCAGGGCTGGGGGTTTGGGTGTGCGACTATTTGAAATAACGTTTGAAGGGGGAGGACCAGGTTTGGGATGGGTGCTTACAGTGGGACGTTTTTTTAAATGCTGCTTTTTAGAGAGGTGTGTGTCTATGTGTCCAGCAGACGCGTCCGGCTGGTCTCGGCACTGGCGATGTAATGGTGCGTGAGCAGAGAAGGGCCTGCCTGCCTGGAGCTCGCCGTCCTGGAAGCGAGGTGCGGGGTCGGCACTTGAACAAGTTGGCGCGATCCCCTGGGAACCGGGAGAGGCTGGGGCTTTGAAGCCAGGACAAAGGGGCGAGGTGCTGGGGATGGACCTGCTGCTTGGAGGCTGCGGACCCACCACCTGGAGCCTCGTTAGGGGATGTCTGAATAGCGGGAGCAGAGGGGCCAGCCCTGTGGGGACGGAGGGGCAGGCCCTGCGGCAGCCGAGCAGGGTGTGTTCCTGGATCCAAAAGGAGGCCAGCGAGGCTCAGGCAAAGGGAGCAACGGGAAGAGGGGCAGGCAGCGGCAGCCCTTTACGGCAGACGGCTGGAGGCGGTGAAGGGCTGGGACCAGAGACTCCCCGGAGGGTCCAGCTCTCCCTCATTCCACAGCAGGGAGCTCCCAGCATCCTCCAGAGAGCCCAGGGGTCTTGGCTGAGTGGGTGCAGGTGGGCTCCAGCCAAAGTCAGTTCGCTCTGCAGAGATGCCCTGTGTGGGCAGAGGGCAGGGGGATGCCCAGCTCTGACCCGGTGCCCGGAGTGCCCCTGACCTTGGCTGTAAAGCCTGGAATGTTCCTCTCCCTTTCCTGTCCTTTCCTCGGTTCCGCTTCTTTCTGCTTTCTTCTTTTCCATTTGCCTGGTCTGTACCCACCCCTTCCAGGATATTTCTGACGCCCACATCCCCTCTGCTGCGTTGCTCCCACTGCCCCCGCTGCCTGCAGCTCCCAGCTCTCGCCTCCTTCGAGACTGGGCGTCACCTCCTTCGCCCCCTGCCTGGGCATCTCCTCCTTCACCCCCTGCCCAGGCATCGCTTCCTGCCTACCCCCTCCCCTGTGGGGTGCCCCTCATCCTCCGTTGACACACACACTCGCAGATCTTTTGCAGGTGGACATAGGAGGCTCTCTCCTCTCCAGGACCATCTCATTTAGGTGGAAAAGGACTGGTTTCCTGGCAGGGCCCCCGGGAAGGCAGAGCTCCCAAGGAAACAGGCCCACGTCCCATGTCCTTCATTTTAGAACTTCTTCCACCTGCAGCAAAGCAAGGGTGCATCGGTGACCATCTGCCGTGCAGACGGCAGAGCTCTGCCTGCTTTCCTCAGGTGAGCCGCCCTGGGGATCCACAGATTCGCCCCCATTTTTACCCCCACTTCCTTTAGGTCACGTTGCCACACAGGATACCAAAGAGGGGACGCAGCGCCTGTGCCGTTATGAATTTTCAGAGGCGCTGTCGTTGACGTACTTGACACATGGGGCCTGTCCCTCTTGGGAGAACAGCAGCCAAGTTCTAGAAACTCACCTGTTTCCTTTAAATAGGGCCACTGCTTGTGTCCTCTGTGCCTAGGTGTGTGTATCTGGCTGGCCTTTTGCGCAAACCCTGCCTGGCAAATCTTGTTGCTTCCTGCTGCCCCTTGCCTTGGACAGAGGATGCAGAAAGAGTTTTACTACCTTTTTTGTTATTTTAGCAATTATGTTCAGGCAATAAACCTCATCTGTGAAAATAGGCCATCTAAAGGCCTCAACTTTTCTTCTCATTAGTGTGAGAATTTATTGAATATACATAATAGGTATGTATCATAATATTATTAAAACTACTGTTAGGATTTTACTCATCAAAATATTCCAGGCAGTGGGGAGACAGGAAGCCCGAGAATCATATCTGCATTAGCAAGATAAAGGACAATTTAGGACGATTACAAAAGCAGTGATTTAGAGAACAACATAAAACTCTGCTGAGAACTAATTCGTAATGCCAGCTGCTGCTAAGCTTCTTAATCTTTATCTAGTTCAATTAAAATCTGAATGTTTGGGATTTCATTAACAACTGGGGGTTTTGAAATTACATGCGCTTTTACACTGTGTTCCACCACCGATGCACAATACTGGAAGTTTCCCAAAACATCTTCAGATAAACGTAGATATAATTAAACATAAGCACTTAAAGGATACTGCAAAGGTAAGAGAGGAGTATTTAGATTTTTCCATCAGATCCAACTGAAAAAGAAGGAACCCCCACCCAAAACAGCGCCCCTGTGCTTGGGGAGGGAGAGGGCCCCAGAGCCGCCACCCTGGTCTGCTACCAGCCCGGAGGCCCCCAGAGTCCCTCGGCCGTGGGGCAAGCTTGTTTAAGGGCCCAGGAGCTGCTCTTGACCTCTCCATCGCCTCGTACCTCGCCCTGAGCACATGCTATGCACCCAGTCTTAACTTTCGTGCAGATGCGTTCGCTCTCTGTCCGTTCGTTATGCATTTTCAAGACCTTGCAAGCAGGTCTTTCTAAAATTAAACCAACCAAGGCATTGAGCAAGCTCAATGTATACCGTTAGATGAAAAACCGAAAGCAAAAGGATGTCTCACGGTTGTGTTCTTCCTTGACCCGGGTGCCACGGTCGGCCTGAGTTACGGACGGGCTTCTTCCAGAGTGGGACGATCCCTTCCTCCCTGTGGCCAGGTCCTGACTGAGCCTGGGCAGGGCCAGGGAATCTGCATTGCTTTTGGGCTTCCCAGGTCACCACTGAGGGAGGCCGTGGGGGTCGGGCTCTGCTGAGATGCGCCTGCCTTCTGGCGTCAGGCGGGGCCCGCGTGTGCTTGAGGAAGGACGGCGCCAGTTCTAATACGGAATGTGGAATACGTTCCCTGACATGGTGGAGGACTTTGCAGGTGGCGGGGAGTTAAGGACCTCGAGATGGGGAGGGTCCTGGCTTACGCAGGGGGGCCCGGGGTCAGCGCGAGGTCCTTGAAATGTGAGGAGTCAGGGCTGTGGAAACAGAGGTCGGGATGATGCCAGGGAGGGGCCACGAGCCAAGGACTGTGGCAGCCTCAAGAATCCGCAAAAGGCAAGAACGGGCCTCTCCCCTAGAGCCGAAGGAGGGAGGAGGCCGCCCGGCGGCCGGCCTCAGAGCCATGCCACGGGTTGTCCCAAGCCTCTGAGTTCGTGGCAGTTCATTAGTGCAGCCGTAGCACAGCGGCCACGGAGTGAGCGCGGGCAAGGCCCTGCATCCCTGGGGGCCTGTTTCCTCACCTGTGCAGTGGAGATGGGGACACGGCTGCTACGGGGGGCACCGTGAGGTGCCGGGCGCCCACCAGGGCCAGGTGCAGCGAGGGCGCCGTCCGCTGCCCACTGCAGCGTGCAGGGCTTCATCCTTGCAGGCGCTGGTCCTGGCCCTGGTTCTTGTCCTTGGTCTTGGTCTTGGTCCTGGTTCTGGTCCTGTCCATGGTCCTGGACCTGGTTCTGGTTCCTCGTCGTGGTCCTGGCCTTGGCCCTGGTTCTGGTCCTGGTCCTAGTCCTGATCCTGATTCTGGTCCCGGTCCTGGTCCTGGTCCTGGCCCTGCCCTGGTTCTGGTTCTTGTCCTGGTCCTGGCCCTGATCCTGATTCTGGTTCTTGTTCTGGTCCTGGCCCTGCCCTGGTTCGGTTCTTGTCCTGGTCCTGGCCCTGGTTCTTGTCCTTGGTCTTGGTCCTGGACCAGGTTCTGGTTCCTCATCGTGGTCCTGGCCTTGGCCCTGGTTCTGGTCCTGGTCCTAGTTCTGATCCTGATTCTGGTCCCGGTCCTGATCCCGGTCCTGGCCCTACCCTGGTTCTGGTTCTTGTCCTGGTCCTGGCCCTGATCCTGATTCTGGTTCTTGACCCGGTCCTGGCCCTGGTCCTGGTCCTGGTTCTGGTCCCAGTCCTGGCCCTGGTCCTGGTTCTGGTCCTAGTCCTGGCCCTGGTTCTGGTCCCTGCCTTGGCCCTGGTTCTGGTTCTGGTTCTGGTTGTGGTCCTGGCCCTGGCCCAGGAGCCCTCAGAGTGGAGGACAAGCCTGTGGGGACCTGGCCAGAGGCCAGGACACTTGGGCACCCGCAGCCGTGGCCTCGCCCCACCCGCCCTTTCCCTGCCGCCCCTCAGCCACTCTGGCTCCTCTCAGCCCCCCTCCTGCTGTGTCCTCACCTCCTTCTTCTGGGGCTCCCAGGTGCTGCCTGAAGCAGGAGAGGGGCTTGGGAGATCAGTGAACCTGGGGCCAGGTGAGCCCCCTCCCAGCTGCCCTGTGATTTGGGGTGAGCCCCCCCACCCTCTCTCGGGTCAGCTGTGGGCTTCTCCCAGTTAACAGCAAGCCCTTCCTTCTTCCTCACTCAGCGCTCTCTGCCCTCTGCCCTCTGTCCTCCCTGCCCAGCGGCACCACTGCACATCCACAAACTCGCCCAGTGACCCCGAGGCACAGGATGGAGATACTCAGGTGAGTTCAGAGCAGCCAGCTGGAGAGGGGCCTGAAAGGCAACCCAGCGTCCGGAAGCTTCCGATGCATGGGGAGGGTTTCCGTTTTGTTGGCTCTGTTTTGGAGTCAAGTGGACTTGGGGCTGCCTTCTGAATACTGAGAGAATCATAACTTGCCCACTCATCATTTTCCTAGTAGGGGGGCGCCTCGACAGCCGTGTGCAGGATTTTCCAGGATCTCCTGCCCCACAGTGTAAAAATAGAAGCTAGGGCAGGACTTTTCTCAGCTGCAGCTCAAGAAATCCTCTTACCAGCCCAGCAGTCCTGGAGGCCTATTTTGGCAGTTAGTTCCAAACCCCCTGCTCCAAGTAATCCTGCAAAGACATTTCTTAGTACTCAATATTCGGGATGGAATGTAGTTAACAGCTCTGCTCGTTCTCTTGTGAGGATGCTCATATGAATGATTTCCCTAGGCAATAATCGAGCCATTCAATATTCATTATTTCAAATCGTTCTGAAACTGTGGTCGTCTGTGTCCTCCTTTTATTATCTTCTATGGACATCTTCCTCTTCCATACTTGCCTGCATGGTTGTCTCCTCTGGGAACTCTGAGCTCCTTGAGGACAGGAGGAGTGTGTGTGTGTGTGTGTGTGTGTGTGTGTGTGTGTTTTCCGGCAGCATCTGATACTGAGCCTGGCCATGGGTGCACGGAACTTTGCATCCCACACAACCTGTGAGGCTGCTGCCCTTGGGAGCCCTCCGTTCTGGATGCCCCAGTCTCATTGCCTTCAGGCTCCTCAGACTCCACCGTGCTCCCGAGTCAGGAATCTCTCGGTGGCTGCAGGCGGGGCCTCGGAGCTGCCTTCTAAGATGCTCTCGCCAGGCGCGGCCGCTGCTCCGGGGACCCCGCTGACATTGTGCACGTCTACATACCCGAAGCCCCGAGCCGGGCGATGCCGCTTCCTGGGAGGGCGTCAATAAGAACCCCCGGTTCCTTTCAGCGCCCTGCCCTCTGGGCACCAGTTTCCGTCTCCCCCTGGTTGGAGTGCCTCGCAGGGGATTGCTGGGCCTGAGTGGCACGTGCCAGGAGTGCTGCCAGAGCCTTCCTTGTGTCCGTCTACGTGGCGGGTGTCATAGCACCATTAAAACGAGCCGCCATGATTTTTGCTTGTCATTTTCACTGGTAGAGAAGGGATCTGGAATGAATAAGTGAGGGACAACACTTCCCTGCCACAAATGGATGTGGTGACTGCCTCACCAGGGAGGTGCCTGGGAGTTCGCAGCTGAAGATAACTCAGAGAGGATATTTATCTGTACGTTTGGCTTCAAATATGGAAATCCAGGCTGCAGATTGATCCACGAGGGGTAATCAATAAATATTGCCCGTAATTACTCTTGAACTTTATAAGCCGCCTTCTGATAGCACCCCTTCTGTTAGTTTTTCTCTAGGCCTTTCAACTTTTTATGACGCAGCTGGGCACTCAGTTACAATTCAAAGAGCAAGACGCCAGGAGGCTGGTGTTCGTTTACCACTGGTCATCATGCTCCAGAAAAGTTTGAAAGCTCCGGCACTTCTCTTCTTCATCTGTTGACTTTAGGACTCTTTCAGAGGTTTGGTGGAAAGGTTCAGTCTTTTGAATCTTGACTCAACAAATGAGATTATTACTGGCAGAACATCCTACGTTCCTTTAGAAATGCAGTCTTCTCTAAACAAAGTGGCTGATTTGTTCCATGATGGCGATGCCGTCCACTTGCAAGAAACTTCCCAGTGACACAAAATAGACATGCAGAAAAGTAAAACAAGTCACGGGTGCCCAGAGGGGCAGTCTTCCCAGACAGAGTCACCCACGTCACCAGCGACAGGTCAAAGAAGCAGAATGCGGCCAGCCCTCTGAGCGCTTCCGGCAGCTTCCCCTTCTGTATCGCTTTTGCCTGGATTTGAACTTTATGTAAATGGAAACACGCCTGCCCTATGCTTTACCTCTGGATTCTTGTGCTCAACATCGTTTGTCAGGTTCACCCCTGTTGTGGCATGTCCGTAGTTTCTTCCTTCTCGTTGCTGCGGGGTCCTCCTTTGTGCAAATACACTGGGGTTTGTTTCTTCTCTCTGCCCTGGGTGGGCATCTGGGTGGCTGCAAATGGTGACCCAACAACTGCCCGTCAAACAGCCCCCTCTTCGTCGGAGTCAGAGAACTGGGATTTTAGAAGTAAAACCAAAGTGTGAAATTGGGGAGCGTGTCAATGCTGAACTTGACTGCTCATGGAAAAAATGCAAATATTTTTTGCATCTTTCGGTTACTTCCACGTGAGCCTCTCGGTTTTGAGTGTACGTAGTGTATTTTGACATGCATTTGCACCATGCCAGGGGCAGTGTAATTTCCAGGGGCTCTGCAGATGAGTTATTCAATGTTGAAGACAGTGTGCGCAGACATTCTTAACCAAAGCTCCTTGAGCGGCAGTGCTGGGCAGGTGGACTAGGTTCTGTGTGAATCAAATTAGCGGAAACTAAGGTGCGGAGTGAATGAAATGCAGGTGGCGGCTCTTTCTCATTGCACTGTGTAGGGAAGATACACAGACAATTAATCTTCGTCTACCTGCAAATTCTGGCAAAAGTCAGACCTGCCAGCAGTCGCTGAAATCTTTCTGCTGCTTCTGTCCGTTGAAATAATCGCTTGTGCGGGGACCTGGAGGGAGCTGGGCAGGGCTGGCCTGAGCGTGGGCTCGTCCCACACGGAGGGCTCGGTGTGCTCTGTCGTCCAGTGGGTGCTTCTCCTTTGCTGATGTGAACCTTTCCAGGCAATCCCCCGAGGTCCTGCCGTTAAAAGTGGACTTGGCGATTGCAGGTGGAGGAAAGCTTAGGTGATCCCGTGCCTGAGAGGTAGACGTGCCTGCCAGAAACCCGTCACAGTCCCTCCAATATCCCTCCTCCTGCGCTCCGGAAGCTGCTTAGGGCCGCGTCCCAGGGTTTTTCAGGGAATCGGCTGCTGCAGGGTCTGAAAGGTGCCACCCCTCTCCCCCTCCCCTGGGTGCTGATCTGAGGGTTTTCACGCGGGGTCGGTGGGGGCGTGCGAGGGAGCTGCGATTTGCAACAGAGTGAGGAGAGCGATGCATTTAACACGAGGAAAGGGTGAGAGGCCACGAGTGACATCACGACACTTGTAGAACTATTTCTGGAAATGGTCAGTCCACCTCTTCCGTGCCACTATTTCAAAGCTACACTTGAACTTAACTATAAAACGTGGTAGAGGCTCTGAACAGAAGGATTGATCCAGAGATTGCCTTGTTCACTCATCCATTCAGCAGGTATTTCTGGAGCACGTGCCAGGCCCCGGATAGAGCAGTGAACAAAACAAAGTCCAGAGAAGGCTCAAGGCCAGCGGGTGTGGGAGGGGGTTGCGGGGGCCCTCGCGGTGAATGTGGCCATGCCAGCGAGTTGTCAGGAGCCATTCGAGACTGAGTGTGCCGGCGTTTAGCGTGACACGTCCTGGGGCTGGCCGGTGTGGCTGGAGCTCGAGTGGCAACTCGGCTTCGCCGGCCCTGCCGCCTGGGCACCGTATCCTCTGCGCTCGCCCTGCAGGGCAGCTTCCCCGCAGGCTTCGTCAGGGGCGCCACGGGGGGCACTGCCAGACCCCCCAGGCTTCCCCCCCTCCGACGGCCCTGCTCGCCTGCCCCTCGGAGCCGGGAGCCTGCCCACGGGTGGGCGGCCAGCAGGGAGGCTCTGGCCTGTCCCGAAACCAGCAGGGCGGCCGGGGTGAGGGTGTGGCCGAGACGCCTCTGCCGAGCGGGGCCGGGGTCACCTCGTACCAGCCCCTTGGAGTGGGGGAGGCTGCCCAGTGCCGCTCCCAGAAGGCAGCAGACCTTCACGCTCCCAGCCGCACACCAGGGTGGCCATCCTCTTCGTGTCCACCAGTCTCCAAGCCATGCCACGACCTCTGGGTCAAGGTCAGCGATCTTGATGAGATGAGTGAAGCCTGGTGTCAACGCTCGGTGGAGTTCCCAAGGCACCAAACAGTTAAAGGTAAACCGTCACCCCCCAGCACACACCAGAGATGGATGTTTATCTGGACTCAGGAGGGGCAGGGAAGGCTTATCAAACAGAAAAGCAGCCGAAGGAATCGAGAAGGAAAACAGGGCTGGAGCTAAAAGAATTTAAAAAAAATATTTTATAGCAAAAAATTAGTTCACATTTAAAGGCAAGCACACTGGGAAAATAAGGGTATAAATATGACAAAGCATTTCTCACCTTTAAATATAAGGAGGGAATATAGATTAGTGAGAACAATGCAAATTAGAAAAACAGGCAAAGTGTAAAATAGAAAAATTACAGAGTCCACAAATTCTGATGTTTTTACTAAACCTACAGAAAAATGTACTGTCTCACTAATAGTCAAGGAAATAACCCAAAAACAATCTTCCGCGAGTTATGTTTTACCAATTAAGCAAACCACTTTTTTCTTCTTCCAAGTGAGATAGTTCGAAGCTGACCAAGATAAGCTGAGCTGGGCAGTTTTACACAATGAAGAAACGTTAAATTGGCATAGAAAAAAGAAAAAGACACATGGTGCCTAGCGCCACGGAAATGGTTGTGCACTTTGATCCCCGATTCTCGATCTAGTGATTGATCCTAAAAGAATGTATCAGAGCCGCGGGCACGGCAGTGGGTTTGGTGAGTCCTGGGCCTGGCCGGGTCAGCACCAGGTACCACAAGGAGCATGTGGACCCTGGGGTTCTGCCAACGCCCAGGGAGATGGATCCCCAAGTTCTGGTCTCCAGGTGGCCCCCGCTCGGGGCGGCTCAGGGCTCCGGGCCTAAGGCCTCTTCTTCACGTCTCCTGAGCCCTCGAGGGCCATTTGCGCAAAGTACCGCACACAGTGTCGGCCCGGCTTGGGGCCCAGCTCTGGCATGCAGCCCATGGCCTGGGAAGGGCGGACAGGGCTCCCCCGTGGAGCCGGGCGCCGCAGGGCTGCTGCCCAGGGAAAGGAGACGCCGCGGTGAGAGCGGGGCTGCGTTTACGGCAGGATGCGCAGTCTGTGCACGCGAGGAGCTCTGCTCGCTTCTCCGTGGCCTTCTGCCTGGGAGTCTCTAAATGCGCATCGACACAGATGAAGGGAGGCACAGGCGGCTGCAGAGCTATTTTTGGGGAAAAGGTAGGAACAGAATCCGGGTGTGTTCTGGCTCCTGCGGTGGTGCTGTAACTGAGTGGACTGGAAGCCCAGGGACATCTTTATATAAAACCTCGGGAACTTGCTGAGGTGTAAACCAAAGCTGCCTGGGGCTGTGCATGCTCCATTCAGTGACTGTCCCCATTTACCTCCTGTGTCAGTCAGAGTGGGCTGGGCTAGCCGTGTAACAAACATCCCGAACACCACAGGGCTTAGGAAAGCAGCAGGTCTCTCTCTCTCTCTCTCTCCTGCTGCCTGACCACCGTGTTTGAGTCGACATGGCTCCACGCCCAGGCTCACAGGGCCTCCATCCCCATGTGGGCTTCCCTGGCTGTGGAGGTGGGAGCCAGAGAGCACGAGGCATCCTGGACCGGCTCTGAAAGCGCCGTCCTGAGTGGCTTACGGCTTACGGCACTTCACTCTTCAAGTCCAGGGCAGGTCTTATCCCCAAGCCTGTGTCCAGCCACCCCCCACCAGGGCAGAACCCTGGAGGCCGCATGCCGAGCCTGTGCCATCCACCACCCCCCTCCACTGCCCCGATGCCGTGAGCTTCCTGTCCCGGTGCCTGGCGGGCAGGGAAAGGGGGGAGGTGGTCAGTTGGAGGCGTGTCCCTCGGTGTTTCTGGGGCTCTGACCAATGTGCTGGTCAGAACCTCAGTGACGGGGCACTTCCTGGCCCGACTCAGAATTGGGACCCTGCACGCTGGAGAGAAGTAAGGTAAAGGCATGTGACAGCGAGTGAGCAGGAAGCGCGAGTGGAGCCAGTGAGGCTGTGGGCTACAGCAGGCGGTGGGGGGGAGGGCTTACCTGTGTTACCTGTGTGGCCAGGGAACGTTCTAGTGATGTAGACATGGTCTCCCCGGCCCCTGCCACCGCCCCTCTCCCACCCAGGCGCCCTGCCTTGCACATGCTCCTTCGTCACGGCCCGCCTGCCGCGGCTCCCCCTCTAGAGTGCAGCCCACCCTGTCACGACACCTGGTCCATTGCTTTCCTGGTGTCCGTGATGGCTGCCTCCTCTTTGTGTCCGTGTCTCTCTTTCCCACTGCCCTGTGAGCCGGACACCCGCCAGGCAGGGTCAGGTCCCTCCATTCTACGGCCTGGTCACCCACAGCGGCCCGTCAGTGCTTACGAAGTACCAGGACTGACGGGGGCGGGGGGCGGGGGGGGTGCAGCTAACTCTGGAAAGTGCATGATGGTAGGTTCTGGAACAGAACTCACATCCCTGCCAGCTGGAGCTGGGGGATGCCACACCACCTCCTTCCAACCCAGTAGACCCCTCCCCACTTACCTGCTCGTGACCCCCAGGGCTGCGGCCCCCTCCCCACCCGGCCTCTGCCGCCCGCGTCCTCCGCGGCTCCCACATGTCGTGGAGCTGGCGGAGCTGGACGAACAGACCTTCGCCCTGCTGCCACGCTGGCCCTTCCCTGGGAGGAGAGGGCTGTTCCTGCCCAGCCCGGCCTCCTCCCGCGGGCCCTCACGCTGGGCTTGTTGAGGCCCAGCCCTGTTTGAAATCCCATTTGCTGCTCCACCCCTTCACCCCACACGCCAGCCGGGGGCCTGGCTCGGCCCGAGCGCCAGGCAAGGGATCCGCCAAGGGGCCTGTTGTCATGGCTGTGCCCTGGGTCTCCAGGCCCCAGATGCCGGAGCATCCCCCACAGACGGCCCGGCTGGGGCCCGGGGCCGGGGGGTGGGCTGGGAGCGGTCCCGAGCGCCGCCCGCAGGCCTGGTGCGCTGGCCCGGGAGGCCCGGCCGCCCTCCTGCACCCAGGACCGCCCCTGCCAGCTGCCGTTGGCGTGCCTGGCGAGAGCCTGAGGGAAGCCACCCGTCGCTCTCACGGTGCAGAGCGCGACAGAAGCGTGACTTTAGGCAAACGGCGAGAGCTGCTGGTTTTCGTGCCCGTGCAGGCGGCCTTGGTGCTGCCTAAGGGGCGTGATTACCGTCCCAGAGAGACTGCTTCCCTGGGGATGCGGTTTGTTTCTTTGAAGTTGAGCGTCTCTCCTTCCAGATCTGATGCGAGGTGCCCTGGAGGTTCCGTGCAGCTGAGCGCATTTTGTGGGAGCAGAGGCTTTCATTTGGGGGAACCAAAGCAGCCTCTTGGACATCTGATGAGCTGCTTCCCTCCCTCCCAGCGTGGTTCCGAGTTGACGCTGGAGACCCCGGGGCGTGTGAGCCAAGAGTCACTGATGGCCCAGGCCGAGCCGTGGGACGTGCCGGGCGGGTGGGGGCTCGTACTTGCACCTCCAGGAACTCCTGGGCTCCTTGGGAGGGAGAGCAGACCTTAGTTTGTCCTGCCTTTGCCCACTTGCCTTTCTTTGGGCAACAGAGCCTCAGTTTGCAGTGCTCATAGCCCGAGTACCCCACGCAGGGCTCCCCAGGGCCCTGGGGTGATGCGCCCCCCGGGACCTGGCATCGTCCAGCAGCGCATCTCATCTCTGGGGCCACAGTGACTGGATGGGGGTGGGCTTGTGAGGTCGACAAAGCCAATGAGGCTGTGCCACCATCTGGACCCTTTCAAAAGAAGCTCTCCTTGTCTGGAAACAAGGCGGCAGGAAGCCTGCTGCTGAAGCCGTCCGGCATCCGGACAGAGAGGATTGGGCCACGAGTGGTCCTTTGGGCGAGCATGGAGATTGGAGTAGAGAGAGAAAGTAGAGAGGAAGCTGGTCCTGGTGTAAGCCCTGAGCACACCATCCCTGCAGCCAGCCCTGCCTCGATACTGCTCAGCCATAGAAGCCAAGTCACACTTTAGTCTAAACCAGCACAAGTCAGGTTACCTATATTTTGCAGAAAGAGAACTAACAGGTTAAAGGGCATGAGAAACAAATGTACCCAAATGCCCGAAGCCAGATGAAGCGAGCTCAGGTAGGGTGGCTGGTGAGCCCAGTGTGTCCTGGAAGGCAGTGTTCTCTGCCTTTGGCAGGCAGGGAGGCTTCCCGGGAAAGGTGTTTCCAAGAGGGCCTCTGTAGATGGAACGTGGATGTGGGACGTGACGGGTGCCCCAGAGTGGAGGGGAGGCCTTTGGAGATAATCCTTAGCTGACTTTTAACTTTCTCCTTCCTCTTCTCATGACATCGTTGCTTTCTCACAGCCCCGGGGCCACAGGCTCTCTGGGTTGGTGACTGGCTGGTCTCAGGGACGCTTATGAAACGGGGTACAAGCTTCCTTTCCAGACGGAAGGGTGTTTTCAGATGGGCTTGTGGATGGACCCGCATTTTTCAAAATCAGTCCCCGTGGGAGAAAGTAGGCACAGGCCAATCTAATTGTCTGGAACATCGGAGACGGACGACACGGTGCTCCCCACAGGTGGAGGCCACACTCAGCCAAGGTTATGATCCAAACGCTCCAGCAAGTTCGAAAAAGCCCACTTGTCCCCCTAAATCCTGTTCAGGCTGCAAAACCAATGTGTCGTTTCAGAGTAGACCGAAGGAGCCTCTGGCTGGGAGGGAGGAAAAAAAGCCATCAGCTCCCTTTTACCAGGTTCCTGCCTCTTACCCTTTTCCCACCCAGCACAGGCCACGTCTCGTGAGCAGGGGAAGTGCTTGCTTTTCAGCACAATTAGTTTAGTAGGGCCACGAATGCTGCTGACGGATGGGAGTGGTGTTGGGTCAACAGATGGGTTAATTGGCAGCAAAGAAACGTTGACCATGTGAAAAAGGACGAAAGGGAAATTGGACTCAACTCCCATTAGGCAGCCTTGCTTCATTCTTCCAGGGGGAATCCTCTCTCTCCGGGGCTGGAAGTTGCCCATTCCACAGACAACGCTTAGCCATTTGTTCCAGGGTAGCAGCACCGCCGCGACGCCAGGTGGGTTCCAGGACGTGCCCCTCCTGCCGCGCTTCCCTCGGCAGCCCCGAGACGCACCCTGGAGCAGCGCCGCGAGCCTCAAGCAGGACCCGTTGTTTCTAAAACTGGAAGGTTCCCGCACAGCGCAGTCTGCAGCTCCTGTGCTGTAAATTCTGTCAAATAGTGCTGGAATCGAAGTGTTTCTTAGCAAGCCCTGGCCACGTGGCCCGGTGGGAGGGAGGAGGCCGGCAGCCGCCTTCACCAGGGCGCGGGCGTGGCTGGCACCTGCCCCATCCTTGCTTACGCCGAGGTCTCTGGCCTCGGCACTCCCCCCGCTGGGGCCACATGGTTCACGTCGGGGGCCGTCCTGGGGGCTGTAGGTGTTGTGTAGCCTCCTGGCGTCCACTCACGGGGCGCCCGTAGCCGCCCCCCCCCCCAGTCGCGTCAACTGAAAACGTGTTCAGACGTGGCCAGATGCCCCGGGACAGAGTGCCCGTAGCGAAGCACTGCCCTGGGTACACGCTGGCCAGGAGGGCGCTGCCCGGGCCTGTCGTGGCTGCCTGTCCAACCAGGCCAGCGTGGATTTCTGGGGTTTCCGCAAAGGGACATGGCAGGAGCTGGGACAAAGCAGCATGCCTGGAGACAGGATGTCCCACCACCATGCCCGGTTCAGTCTGTGAGCCCATTCATTGGGCTAAAATGCTGATGTTGTGAGTCACCAGCGAGCTGGAAAGAGTGAAGACGGAGAGACCAGCCGACCGCCGGGCGCCGCTGAAGGAAGGGGTTCCACTTTCTGTTCCTCCTGGGATACACGTCCCCACACAGGGCAGGGACTTCATAGCTATACCTCACGGGTGGGTTGACCGCTCCTCCATCCTTCCCTAATTCCATGGGGCACGTCGCCCTGATAAAAATGAAAACGCCCGACTCTTGTCCATCTGGAGTGAATTCCGAACCCTCTGTGGCCGGCTCAGGATGCCAGCCCAGGATTTCCACTTCCCAGCCGACCAGCAGTTGCCCAGTAGAATGCAGCCCGACGTTTGTTTGATTTGGTCTAGGATTTATTGCTTCGGATTTCAGATGTTTAAAAAATATAAGCCTCAGCATGTGAAAATTATTTGACCTGCCACTCTTTTTTCCTCTTCCCCTTTACCCGTTTGCTGATCTCTTAGAATTAATTTTGAGACTCTCCTGCGGAAGACTGTGCCCTTCGTAGTTTCCTTATTAAATCAGGACTCAGGTAGGCATCGCTGGACCGCGAATACGGGGCTACAGGCCTTCAGAGGACGCAAATGTGATGGAGACACGTTGTGCCCAGGAGGAGTTTGTAGTCTGTAAAGACGAAGCTGGGAAATACGCTCAGAATAGAGGAGCTATACTGCCAGGTGTGCGAGGTGTGGGCGTTGGGCGAGAGCATCAGTTACTGGCGTGTGTTTGGCACGCGGAAAGAATCATTGAGGAGCCCTGACCCCCTCGATGGCGTAACGAGCCCCTTGCCCCCACGCGGTGCCTCTTAGAGCTCATCTGGTCACCCTCTCTCCGTCTGCCGCTCCCCAGGAGCTGCTGCTCGCTGTAGCCACGGCTGCCAGTGCCGAGTGGGCGCAAGCATGTCGTCAGGGGACAGAGGGAGATTTCCGGCCCTTTCCGGGGTGGAGAATTCAGCCTTCGAAGATTTCCTCACACGCTCCCCCCGGGAAGTAGACGTTTTAAACATGGCGTCACACGCATAGCGTTACAACCGCCGTCGAGCCTGCGGATCCCGCCAGGTGGGCTCTGCTCACCAGCCGGGGGAATTTGGGGCTCCCATATGGCAGGTGTCTGTCGGCCTGGGAACTTCCAGACGAGCCCACGGCCGGGCTCCTCCTCGAGCCTCTTAGGCCTGCCGGGATGCGTCCCTCTCCCTCTCGCTCCCTGTGCCCTCCCCGTTTTTGACGTTGTCTTTTATTTACGTACTCCAGGTGTGCTCTTAGCACCTGTCCAGGGGCTGAGCTGACAACAGGGCACGGCACAGGCAGCAGGTCAGACGCAGGCCTTACCCTCAAGGAGCCGGCAGCCTGGAGGCCGGGGCAGGTGCTGAGCAAGGTCACGCAGGCAAGGCCAAGGCCTGGCGCTCAGTGGAGGTGGGCGGGCTCCGGAGGAGGGGCTGGCCTGGCCGGAGCAGCCGCCTCCAGGAGACCCTGGAGCTTTCACCAGCAGTTGTCCCCGGGGCAGCGCTGCTCGCCCAGGGGCACTTGGCAGGGTCTGGAGACATCCTGAGTCGGCACCGCTGGTGGGGGTGCTGCTGGCATCGAGTGGGTGGGGGCAGGGTGCTGCTCCGCATCCCACAATGCACAAGGCAGCCCTCACCACAGAAGAATATCCAGCCCCAACATCACTAGTGCCCGGGTGGGAAACCCTGGCTTCGGGTGAGATCTGAAGGATGGAGAGGAGCCAACTCGAGGAGGAGGGAGGGACGCGAGCTCCAGCAGGGCAGCAGCACGTGCAAAGGTCCTGTGGAGGGAAGGGCATGGGAAGAACAGAGACCTGGCAAATGACCGTGTGTCTGGAGGGGCAGGTGGACAGTGGTTTGAAAAGGGCAGAGAAGGGGTTCGGACTACAGGGTCCTGAAAGGCCTCGGCAGGAGCTGTGACAGCGGCTGGGGCCCCCAGCTGGCTGGCTTTGTGGGGCTGCAGGTCTCTAACCCCCAAGACCCGGGGGGCCTCGGCTCAGCATTCACCCACCTTGTCTTCCCTTTTGGTCAACATGTGCTTGATCTGAGTTCGCAAAATATGAGCTGCATGACAGAGTTTTACTTCACTAGAGAAAGGAGAGGAGAGAGAGGAGGGAGAAAGAGAGAAAAGGAGGGTGAGAGGGAAGAAGGAGGAATACAGAGGGTGGGGGAGAGGGAGAGAGAGGGAGGGAGAGAGGGAAGGAGGGAAGGAAGAGGAAGACGGGAGAAGGAGAGAAAGGGAGGGAAAGGGGGGAAGAAGGGGAAAGAGGGGAGAGGGAGAGAGTGAGGGAAAGAGAGGGAAGGAGGGGTATGGAGGGGGGAGGGAGGGGGAGAGGGAGAGAGAGATGAGGAGGAAGGAGAAAGGGAGGAGAGGGGGAAGGGAGAGGGAGGGCTCCTGGTCTCATTAGCAGTTGATGGAGGTCAGGAAGTGCTGCCATTTATTTAACTCTGCACTTCAGGGCAGTTAATTTCCTGGGAATGAATATCTTCCTCCTCACATTGATCTCGGAACTGCAGGGTTCACCTTCGAAGCCCAGAGGGAGGCGAAGCCGGTTGTGTGGATTCTGAAGGCACAGTCACCCCTTGGCAAAGAGAACCTTCACCATCTTTTCTTGTCTGTCCTTGTTCTTTCCTTGTTTCATTTGCTGACGGCTCTTAAAACGTGTACCTTGGAATGCTACTGCTGCTTAGAGTCTCCTTTTTAAAAAACGTGCAGAGTTACGTGTGTGTGCATTTGTGTGTGTGAGGGTGAGTGTGTTTGTGGGCACCGTGCAATCGCACCTCTGTGGATGTAACGTACAGACCAGCACATGAAATCTATTAAGTAAAGGTCCTGACAAGTCCTGCAGTGAGCAGTTTCTGACTTTACTGACCTCAGCCCTTCCCTGCCTGGGGAATGCCTGCAGAATTGGCTCCTCAGGACAGACTTTGGGAACTGATGTTCTGAATTGAGTTCCACGCGGTGGGTAATAAACAGATGTTATCATTTGATAATCAGAGTTTGTTCTGGACACTTGCACGGCACATGACGAGATGCTTCCCACCCGTCACCAGCCCAGTCCTCTCTGCAGCCCTGAGGGCGCTGTGCTCTCCTCGTCCCACTTTACAGATAGGGAAACTGAGGCATAGAGACGACAAGCACCTTGCTCAAGCATCCGTGGCTGGGAAGAGGGCGACCTGGGACATGAACCGAGGACTTGGTGCCCAGACCCCTCGCGGGTCCTGTGCTCGGGGGTGGGGGCTTATTCGCGCAGCGACGTGGAGCCGGACCTCCGTGGGCCTCTCTGCTGGTGTGTGGTTCGGGCCTTAGTTTTACACCGCGCAGAAAGGGAGGGGGACACAGCCTCCTTCACACCAGAGGCTCCACCCAGCCCTGCTCAGCTCCGGGTGGGGTGCCGCGTCCTCAGCCCAGGCGACAGGCGCGGAAGCTGAGCGGAGCGGAGCGGCCCCGTGTCTGCAGGGAAGCTGCCCCTCTCTCCTTCCCTGCCCCGGTGTGTGTGCAGGGAGAGAGCGGTGGGGGTTCTCTCTGCTTCTGGAACTCGGGGTGAGCCTTAGGGGGCCCGCAGCCTCCTTTCCCATCTCCCCGTTTGTGCAGCACCTGCTGCGGCCGTAGCTAAGATGCTGCTCGTTCCACCCACCACTGAGATGCAGCCCCCAGGGTGGGACCCTGAGACTGTGATGGCCGTCGGGGAGGGGGTGACCATGGAGGGGGTCCTGGCTGAGCTCCCCTGCATGTGCAGAGCGGGCTGGGGAGGCCCCGGGCTGCCCGCAGCGGTGAGGGTTCCCGGGCCGCGTGTGCAGGCATCGGGGCCACGTGCTCCGCGCCCTACATCGCATCCGCGCTGCCCGAGAGAACGCCATTCCCCGTGTGTCTCCTGTGGGTTCAGGAAGCTTCTCGTCATTCGAGCGCGTCCCACGTCCATCCGTGAGCCTGGCTCCTCATTGCCTGGCCCCGCTCCCTGCCCAAACCCCGCTGCTCTCGTGGAGTTGGACTGGAAAGTTCTGCCCAGTTCGCGGAATCCGGGCACCAGGAGAGAATAATACCTTGGCTTCTAGAGACTAGCCACAGAGAGAAATGTGAAAGTCCCGAAATGCGAGCCGGCGCAGGTCGGCTTCTGTCGCTGTTTTGCCGGGTGCCGCGGCCTGCGCTGTCCCCGCGTTCCCTGGTGGCGCTAATTTACCGAGGTGGCCGGTGACGCAGCTGTCCGAGGCGCCAACCTTAGTGAAGCCCCGGAGTGCCCTTGGGTCCTGAGTGGATTCCTGGGGCCTCCGGGTGAAGCTTCCCCTGGGCCGAGGCCGTGCTGGGCAAGGTCTGCGAAGGACTTCGGCTGGAGAGGAGGAGCCCGAGGCGCAGGTCTGCGGCCGGACCTGTTTCTGCTCTTGCTACGGGCAGCCTAGCAGACTGGGACCCTGCCGGAGCCTCGGTTTTCCCAGTCCCCAGATGCCACATTCTCCCGGGACCCTGGTGGACGTCCGTGAGGGGCTAGAGCGGCCTGGCGTGCAGCCAGCCATCCACAGCGCTCGCTGCGCCTTCTGTTGGCATCTGCAGCGCTGTTTTCCACGCGTGTGTGTGCGTCATGAGTAAGTGGGCTCTGGGGGGGAAACACCCGGTTTGGGGCTTTAAATCCTGTCATGTGGAACGTGTCTTGAAGATGATCCGAGGAGCCCAGCGTCCCCAGGTTTTGTTTCCTAAGCAGCCTTCCCTTCCTGGCGTGAAGCTGCAGTGTTAGTGTTCTCTTACCTGTAGGCCACAGGGCCTCGAAATTTCTTGTTTTTGTGCATAAGGTAAAAAAAGATGAAGTAAAGACTGTGCCTCTTTCTAGAAGATGGTCATAATGAGGAGGTGTGTGTATGGAGGAGAGAGGAAAACTCACGCAGGAAATGCCCTTTTCCAGCTGATCGGGTCCTGGGAGCAAAGGAGCAGAGCAGGTCTGAGCTCCTTGGAGAAGGGGCACGTCCAGGAGCAGCGGTCGTGGGTGGTGAGGGGATGGCCCTCGGCAGGAAGGCTTGACCATGTTGCTTTAGTCGACAGAGGTGTTAGGGGTTTATTTTTTTTTAAAGGCCTTTCCTTCCATAGCGTTCCGTGACCTAGCTCTGGAGGGCTGTCTCCAAGCCAGTCAGCAGGCTTGTTGAGAAAACCTGGACACAGTTTGCGGTTCTCAGCACAGGTGCTCAATCCAATGGATTTGCCTCCATTTCCTGGGGGAACCCACCCATTAAGCCTCGTCAGTGTGACACTGTCCCACACTTGCTCCCCGGGAATTAAAAGACCATTCTGGACCCATCAGGAAGTGAGAAACTGACATCCATAACGTGCAGAGTGGAGCGTTGGCTAATCCAGTGAAACTGGTTGAGTCGAGCTAGCGGTAACTATTTTCCCCTCTGTTTTCAGACACGGATTTCGGGTGGTGGATATAAAGAAGGCGCGTGGTAGCTCCTCTGAGAGGCTCCCATGGGATCTGTATTTAGGCAGATAATTAATACGTCACTTTCCACAGGCTTTCCCACTTAAGTGATTTGTTTTAGGAAGGGCCTCATCCACAGCTTCGCGCACAGTAGCTTTCTGTGACTATGTATGGAAGGAAGAGTGAGTGAGTGACATGTTTTGAACTGTTTGGGCTCATTGATACACAATAGCAGGTATGACAAGTCGTTTGCTTAGGAGGAAAAGTGTTTTTCTTATAAAGTACACGACTGCCGAGCGTGATGAGGGTCTTCAGAATCTTCTGGAAGCCCTCAGCACAGTAGTTGTCTGACCAGGTGGGGCAGGATGGGCTTTTGGCTAATGAGACATGGGGAGAGGTGAGACGGTAACCCTACATTAAATAGATCATCACTTTTCCAGGCTCCAGCATAACTAAATGTGTAACTCGCACTAAAATGGCACTACGTGGGATGAAATTCCGCCTTTTGATCCAGAAGGCACAGCCTTTCTGGGATACCTGGGGCAGTCCCTGGAGACCTCGTACTGCTGCTCCTGGGACACGGGACCCACGTGCTGCCGACCGCGTCCGGCAGGGAGAAGCTGCAGGGCAGAGCCTTTGCGGATGAGGTCGCATCGGTCGGTAGCAAAAGGGAATTGTTTTCATGCCCGTGGAGGAGAAATTTATTTGGTTTTAGGTGTGAGGAGGTGCAGGTAAATGCACGACGTGTTGTGCCCTAGGCGTGTTCCTCTCGATGCCCCTTCAGCATCACGCGACCGAGACAGAGCCGGCGGGGGGCGGGGGGCGGATATCTGAGATGCCCATTTCTAGAGGTGCTGTCCTAGGTGTCGCCCCCGCAGCATCGGTCCTAGGTGCGTTTCTGTCGGCTGTGTGGCTTAAGATTTACCTCCCGCAGGCAGGGTCCGTGCCCTCTTGCTTTTCTCCCTGAGCAGTCCCACGGCAACGGAGGGGGAAGATGCCGCCCTGGCGCTTTGTGGGCATCGCTGAAGTGGTCTGCCGGAAGCAAAGACCTGCTTCAAAGTCTCATGTTTTGCCTGAAAAATTCATATACCCAGAGTCCATAAAAGAAAGGACATGTTTGAAGATGTAAAAATTAAAGACCCCAGCTGTCACAAACATCCCACTTAAATTTCACACCAGAAAAATCCTAAGGAAAATGACTTAATAGATGAGACGTTTCCTTAATAAATAAAGAGCTCTTAAAAATCAATGAGAGCCACCTGCTTTGAGGGCATGGCGGCAAGCTGCAGGCGTCCGGCACCGCACGCACCTCTGCTTCTGGCCCCCAGTGGCCAGATCCCCTTGGTTCCTGGCCGCCGCCTGCCCCTTCTCCCCGAAGCCTTGCTCCTCGCAGCGCCCGGCTCCTGCAAAGCCTGTCAGGTTGCCCCGGGCCTCTTTCCTTCCCTCCTGCGGTGGCCGAGTGTGCAGTAGGTGCCTGGTAGATATCCTAGAACTTTAAAAATGGGGAAGACCTGCTTTTAGGGGATAAGGCTGAGGGACACGATGAAATCATGGAAGGACAGCCAGTCAGATCCCTGTAGCAGCAACCAAGAAGTGGAAGAAGAGGTGGATTTTGGTGAAAATGAAGGTGATTTGGAGGAGATGATGGATTTCAGTGAGCTGCATCCCTCAGTTTTTGCTTGCAGTGTCCATGAAGCGGTGTTTGAGGCACAAGAGCAGAAGGTGCAGATGCCCAGGGCAACGCGGGACAAAGCCTACTTCCTGCAGCACAGCCGGTCCCGGCTCCTCACCTCCCCACCGGCACCTGCTCCCGGGGCGGGAAGCTGAGTGAGGATGCAGCGCCTGTATAAACCAGCATTTACTCTGTGCGTTTCCAAACTGGGACTGGGAGAGAAATATGGGCTTCCTGGGGCACTGAGTCGACCCCAGCGTGGTGGTCCACGTCTGAGAGTGAAGCTGAAGAGGAAGGAGAGGCAAAAAACCCCAGACAGAAAGTTACGCAGGCCAGGCGCCCCCCGCCGCCAACCCCGGCTGAGTGAGCCCCAGGCCTTCGACTGGGCGCAGGGAGGCCTCTGGCACCGCCCGCGAGGCGGCTGCCGTGGGGGGCTTCGGTCCTGGGTTCGTGGCGCTGCGGGGGGCTGCTGGGCGCCGCTGCGGGGGGCTGCTGGGCGCCGCCGAGACGAGTGGAGCAGCAGCTGATTTGCCTGTTCAGACGTTTTAACTGATATTCTAAATGGCACTTTAAAGAATCTGCCCCCAAAATGGCAGCTCTTGACCGTTTTTGAACAGCAGTGAATTAGGATAATTTCCTCCTCCTCCTCCCCCGCAGCACTGTTCCTCCAATTCCATTTAGCGTGAGCTCCCAAAAACTGGCACCACAGCTCCAGCCTCGCAGTACGCTGCCATTTTTATGGATTTAGAAATAGTCTTACAATTTTAATAATCTAGCGTGGGAATTTTTGTACTGGTGTTATAGCTTCTAATTGATTGATCAGCATACGTGAAAATTTTTGCATGAACAGAAATCTGAAATATAGAATAATTTGTAGAAAATTATTTTTCTCAGGTAGGTTTTTTTTTTTTTTCTTTAGCTTTAGGGAAGAAATGCCAAAATCACTTTGACTATCAGACTCAAATGGCACAACTCTAGGTTCAGGTTCTCTTCCCTGTCCCCTTACTTGGAAGTTGGAGGAAAGTGACACACAGACCATGGTTGCTGAAGGGACCTGCCCCCCGGAGCTGTGCTGCCCACCGAGAGCTGCTGCTCTGGAAGCAGGCGTGTCACCGGTGAGCGTGGCCAGGTGAGCGTGTCACCGGTGAGCGTGGCCAGGTGAGC
>JAKSZT010054277.1:852840-899942 GCA_026826555.1 Tolypeutes matacus | reverse complement strand
GAGCGTGGCCAGGTGAGCGTGTCACCGGTGAGCGTGGCCAGGTGAGCTTTCAGACGGCTTCTGCCACGTGTGATGGTGTTACCGCTGTTTCTTCCTGTTACCTTCTGCAGTGTTGTTTTAACCGCTAGTTCTTGAGTTTTCCTATGCTAGACATTCGTTTGCATATGTCATTCGTTACCTTTATGTTAGAAAAGGAAATGATAAGATTTTCTGAAGACCATTTTTAAATGATCCATTTAAACCTTTTTCAGCTTGCTTTGAAAAGGAAAGTTCGTACTCTTTTTCCATGAGCTAGGGAAAGAGGGAGATATCATTCAATCAGTCATGCTTTCTTTTTGGTGATTTTTTTTACCCTTAAAGTAGGTGTTTTTCACTAAAACAGAATTGTTTCTCATTACGTTTCAGAGTGTGTATTTGAGCCTCCTAAAGTAGAGGCACTTTTTTAACTCTTTGTGGTCTATTAGTCTGTGGAGACCCTTTCATGGAAAAGCCTTATAAGGTGCAGCGCTTGGCTTTGATCGGGTGGATGGGGGCTTTTCTACTCACCCTGCCCTTTTGTCATATGGCAAGTGCCTAGGGTCTGTGAAGGAGCCGGGATGTAGGTGGAGGGGATGCATGTGAGAGTTTGACTGCCAAGCCAAGGTGGCTGCCATTCCAATGAAAGAAAGGGGCAGAAACTCCGGCCAGGGTGCTGGTCTGTCTTTGGTGGATTAGCTCTTCTTAGTATGGTAGGAGTTATTTTTTTTGGACTTAAACTATATTGCAAAAAACTTTGTTTTGTATATTTTCCTTACCTTTAAGTATGAAGTGGTGAGCTCTTCTGTGTGTGTGTGTGTGTGTGAGCGTGCCACCGCTAAACCTAATGTGAACTCAGTTGCAATCTCTCATGCCATGAGCAATTTACTGAGCTCAGATCATCATTTGGCAGTTGAACCGCCAGCCACTTAATAAATTTACTCTGTAAGTCTGAAAAAAAATCAATGAGAAAAAGCACAATCACCAATTTGGTGGGGACCAAGGGTGTCAAAGAAACAATCACTAGATTACGTGAACCAGTATTTAGCAGAAAAGGATTTTAGATGGCTAAAAAATATTTTTAAAAGACACTGAATTTCACTTTAAATTCAGAATAAAACTCTGACATAATGTTTTCACTGATCATATCAGCAAAGGTTCAAAAGTAAGTATTCAGGGTTGGGAGGTTCTGGGGAAATCGTCCTTACCCAGTGGCTGCTGGGCAGGTAAATCACCTGCAATTGGGAGCGTCAATTGACAGCATCCACCAAGACGTAAAGTGGACATACCCTTTGACCTGGCAATTCCACTTCTAGGACTTTACTCTATAGATGTGGGCTCACATGTGTGCAGGGATTCACTGAGGGTCGATTTATCACAGGAACCTGAAGACAACTGTCATCTCTATCGGGAAGAACTGTCTCAACCAAGTACTGCCCAGGCGAGAGGTGATTTGCCCGGAGCCTCCCAACCCTGGCCGTGGGACAGAGGGCGCCAAGTTGCCATGCTTATCCGGGTGGGGGTGGGGGTGGGTGCTCACCATCTCCCCCACTGACCGGTGCTCAGTCTCCAATGAGGGCTGCACCTTCTCCACAATCACCCCCTTCTCCTCCAGGGATGGCCCCCTCCCCTTAGCATGCCCCTGCTCCCCTCTTGCCCCCCTGAGTCCATTCTCCATAATGGTCAGAGGGGGATTTTACAAACACGAATCCAACTGTGTCCTTCCTAGCTGTCTTAGCAAATAAGCCCAGACTGCTCGTGACCCGGAGCCCTCCGTCATCCGACCCTGCCTGGTCTCAGATGTGACTCCTCCCTGCTGAGTCACATCTCACTTCAAAGCCGCCGCCTCCAGGAGGCCTGCCCTCACCTGATGTCACCGAGACCCCAGGTCTCCGTCACCAGGTCACCTGTTTTGCTTTCATCATAGCTGTAGCCCCGGCTTGATAGCGTCTTCCTCGGTTACTTAGTTGCTCGTGTTCGGTCTCTTCCCACGTGCTAAGTGCCTGCTGAATACTTGAATAAACTCTTGAGGGAGAGAGCACTGGCCCACCAGGGCGGGAGTCGTGCTGCTTTCCTGCCCTGCGTCTTCAGTGCCTGCTTCAGGGCTGGGCCCACGTCGGCTCCGATGCCGGTTTCTGGCTGCCAACAGGGACACAGAGAGAGGCTGCCCTCCGTCCTAAACAGTGGGAGCCAGGCTTTTCCAACGGCAGACCTCGTTCTGATCACCCAGCCCCTGCTGGGACGTAGGCTTGTCTTCGGGTTAGTTCGGAAGAGCCTGGAAAGTGTAAACCAGCCATCAGTGTGGTGATAGAGAGAGAGCCCTGATTTCCTGCGCAGCAGAGGCTCTTGGTTCTGGACGTCGGGCTATCCCTGGTTGTGGATTCAGAGCCAGTGGGTCATCCTGGAAAACCAGGTCAGCCCGTTTCCCTAAAAAAATCCAGAAAAGCTCCCCTGATGCCCCCCAGGGCAGCAGCGTTCCCAGCCACCAGGACGTGCCTTCCTTTGCCTCAGCCAAGTGTGAGAAGTCCGTGGGACCCCAGGAGCCCAGAGGACCCCAGAGCAGCCCCGGGGTAGCTGTGCCGTCCTGGAGGAGCCCGCGTCTCCCCAGTGGGCCCCCGTCCAGGCTGTTTTGGGGGCAGGCTGTGCTCTCTGATGCGCGCACTGCTCCCGGCTTCTTCCCAGCACCTCGGTGGGCTTTCACCGGCGTCCCCTCCTGCCGCCTGGGTGACAGCTCTGCTTTTGGACTAAGTCAGCTACTTACTTGTTTGTTTGTCAAGGGTAGTGCTCCTCGGCCCCTGCCACTCGCCGGGACCCACTTTCCTTGTCCTTTCTGGAGCAGGAAATTATTTTTAGCAGCTCTAACAAAGAGAAGGAAAGGAACAAAAGCAGGTAGAGGATGCAGGCCTGCACACCTGGAGCGGGGCGCAGGCAGGGTTCTCTCCTCTTGGGCATTTGGCAAAATCCGAGTTGCAGAATCATGAATTTAGACATTGCAGGGGTGCAGGCTGCACACCAGTGCTCGTGAGTCTCGGGCTTCAAGAGCCCCTGCTGGCGGCTGTGCATCCACACAGGGCACCAGGTAATTAGGCCAGTGGGGCGTGAGCAGCCTGGGCTGGCTGGAGGGCAGGTGTGAGGTGCACGGAGCGGCCCCGCGGGCAGTCGTCCGGCCTGGCCTGGGCGGGAGGCGGCCAGGAGGGAGTGCGCTGAGCGGGGAAGCCGCAAGGCCGGGCAGCTGCCCTTTGCCTCGGTGCCCAGTGAGCAGCTCCAGCCGAGGTGGCCAAGGGCCGCGCCCGCCTCTGCAGAAGCCCCTGGCAGGTATTTCAGGTGAAGGCTGCAATTACGTCAAGTTTATTGCCCCTGGACCAGAGTGGCCAAAACTGAAACTCTGGGCTGCCCGGGAGAACTGCTGGGAAGGTGCATTCCACACAGTTCTGATGCCGTTTACCACGTGGCGCGACTGCAGCCTGCCAGGGCGCGGCCCCTTCTTCGATCTCCCTGGAGCCCTCACAGCCCTGTGTCCTCTGGGGACCAAGAAGGCGGCCACACGTGCCTTGTCCAGCCTGGAGGGCATCCTGCCCAGGCTCCATGTCTGCAGGGGGCAGGGTCGCCCCGGGGCCAGGGGCTTGGGCTCAGCTCAGGGGGCCTCGCCCTGCCGGTGGGGGCTGGCCAGAGGTTTGGGTGTGGGGAGAGGATTCCAGGTGACAGGTCTCCCAGCCATCCCCTGTGGGACCACTGTTGGAGGCGGCAGCCTTTTCTTTCTCGGCCCCTTCTTCGATCTCCCTGGAGCCCTCACAGCCCTGTGTCCTCTGGCCGGCTCCACCGCATCCCCTAGACCGCAGCTTAAAGGGCCCATTGCTGGGTGCCCCCAGGCCAGGGCAGACCCCCAGGCCGAGGGACCTGCCCTTCTCCTGGTCCGTTGTCGGGGTTCTCTCTTCTTGCCTGTGCCCCTGCCCCTTGGATGGTGAGCTCCAGGGGCCAGCTCAGGAGGGAGGGAGGGACTGTGGGGCCTGGGGTTGCCCCCTCCAGCATCCCAGGCCGTGGGCAAGAGCCCCTTTGGAGGAGGACTGAGGCTGCTCCAGAGGGAAGGGCAGGGGCAGGCTGGGGGCACAGGAGGCCCAGGATGCTGGGGAGACTCTGGGGGTACCCGAGAGGGGGCCTGGAAATGGAGCCAGGGCCTGACCCCTGCAAGGCCTGTGGGCCACGCCCTCCGTGGGCTCATCTGAGCCTTTCAGCAGAGTCCATCGCTTCCAGGTGTTTCCACCTCTGTGTGAAACATGGCCCCATCTGGCGTAAGCTTGGGGAGCGCGTCCTGTGTGAGTGCAGGCTGGACTGCGCCTGGCGCCAGCCCGCGAGACGGGTGGAAAACAGTGACTCTGGTAGGTGAGGCCGAGACTCCAGCCAGGCTTGCACAGCCGGGAGTGGGGCGTGGTCGGTTTCCCTTGACGACGTAGCAAAGCACACGCGTGTTTTCTGCTCGCTGTACGAGGGAGTAGCAGCGCTTATTTTCCACGACCTCCAGCTTCCTCCCTCGCGCTCCCACGAGGCTCACAGCTCTGAGCTGTTGGCTTTGCGGCTGGAGGTTCCCACCTGCCGCCCCTCCACCTTCCCCTCTGCGGTCTGAGCGCCAGCAGCTGAGCTGATTGGAGTTGCCCCGTGACCCGGCACGTCCATTCCTAGGGTCTACCCAGGAGAAATGCTGCCTGTGTCCACGAAACCTTGTGCACGAACGCTCACAGCAGCCTCTTTCATAAGAGCCAAAGGTGAAGCCCCCCAATGCCCATCGGGGGCTGGGCTCCCACCCAGAGGGACATCATTGGCCACAGCAGGGAAGGAAGTGCTGATGCGTGAACCTCAGAAACACTGTACTGAGTCAAGCCTCTGACGAAGGGCCTCGTGTTGTGTGATCTCATCTGTATGACGTGTCCAGAACAGACAAGTCCGTAGAGAGAAAGAAGGTTAGGGTTTCCAGGACAGGAGGGGAGGGAAGGAGGGACTGCTCGGGGCCTGGGGCCTTTCAGGGGGGATAACATGCCATGGAACTAGAGAGTGGAGGTGGCTGCACAGCCTTCTGAGTACACTGAAAAACGCTGCGTGGTCAGCTTTGAGTGGGTACATTTTACGGCCTATAAATTATATTTCAGTTACGCTATCAAACAAACACACACATGGCGGCCCCCTGCGGAGCCTCCCGTGGCTCCCCACTGCTCTGGAGTGGACTCCGCCTTTCAGGCCCTTCCCTGTCGTCTCCCCCTTTCCGACCTCACCTTGCTCCAGCCCCCTGCAGGCCCCCCGTCTCTCCGAGCTTGGTGGCCTCTCACAGCCACTGCCTGCACCTGGCCTGCTCTCCCCCTGCCCTCCCCAAGCTCCTTCTAAGATCCAGGTTCAAACGTCACTTTTTCAGTGCCAGGTATCCCCAGTGGGTCCCCCCGCCCCGCCGCGCCCCTGCGCTCTCCCCGAGCCATCTTCCCAGTGCTGCTTGTCGTTCTCTGCAGTGACCTGCTCGTCAGTCGTCTGTTCCCTCCACTAGACAGGGGTGCTGTGAGCAGGGCTTGCCCGTGGCTCCGCTCCGTGCGCCGTGGCGGCTCAGACACTTGCGGGGTAAATAAGCCTCACCCGTCTCACCGGATTGTCTTGTCCTGGCTTCCCCGAGGCTACAAGTGACTCTAAGAGATGGACGCTGCCCACAGCGAGCTTCCGTAGCACTAAAGAAATGGCACGCGTTGTCCGGAGGAAAGGCGAGAAGCCGCACAGTAACTAAGGAAGCTCGGAGAGAAAAGCGAGAGCCCCCCTTCTCCACACGCTGAAGCCCTCCTTTGCTGAAGCCAGCTGTGCCCTGAACTGGCTGAGCCTTCAGCTGCCACGATAGATGCAAGAGGTGTTCCGTGTCTTATTAGGAAGTGCGGTGACAGCAGTGATGCGGCCACAGGAGCTGACGAGATGCTGCCTGCCTGACAGTTCTCGCTAATGTCGTTGTTGAGCCCTTCCAAGGAGTCGCCAAGGACAAGGAGGGGGGCTGTCGGCCACGTCAGTGGGTTTGTACTGATGGCTTCCTTGACGGCCCTGCCGATTTGCAGTGAATAATCAGGGGACAAGTCAGCTCCACCTAACAGTTAGGGTTGCACTGTATTTGGTCCAAGGGTAATGGAAGGTAATTTTATTCACTTTCTTCAAAAACTTGGGAATAAGCCACATGTAAAGCACTTAAAGAGACCAGACAAATGGCTTTGATATTTTTAAAACATTTCTCTTTGTGATGTACAAAGTGTGCTCTCTGGTGTCATAAATAGGTCCCACCTGGCTTGGATGTCCGCTGGCCAGGTCTCAGCTGGGTTCCAGAAATTTCCAGGGGGCGTGGTGGTCTTCTGCTGAGGGGGGTCCCCGGCCAGGCCTCCAGCAGTGCTCGAGAAAGCCCTGACAAGTCGTTGTGAACATCCATGACCACCCTTAAAATTCCAGCTTCCCACCCAGGAATCTGTAGAAAATTCCAACTGCGATAGGACGATGCTGAGTCCACTGTCAGAGAACAGCTTGCATGGAGAGCGTCAAGGTGACCTTCTGAGGAATGGGCGAGAGGCTCCCACCTGAACGCTGCCCCCTCTCCAGAGCATTTCCTCCCGTCCCCACCCGGCTCAACCCTGCAGGGCCCGGCAGAGCCCCTGCCTGGCTGGGTGCCCTCGTTGAGCCACGGCAGCTCACGGAGCCTTATCCCGCCCGTAGCACGGGGGTCCCACCGCCATGACAGTCTCTTTCTCCGCCGTCCTCTTCCTTGTCATTAAATTGACTGTCACCTATTCTTCCCTGGTTTCCCTGGCTGCTTGGGGGACGTTATCACCGTACGTGGCCTTCAGCACAGATGCCACCTCCTGCGAGGCCCTTTCTGTCGCCAGCCTGGAAAGCCCTCTTCACCGCCCTCTGTCGCTCTCCCGCCGACAGCACAAGTCCATGTGCTCTTTAGGCACTTGCTAGTGCCCTCGGCAGCCCTCGCGGGTGGAGGGTGAGCTGCTGTTTAACCAGAGACGGGGAGTCGTCAGGGCTGGAGCTGCAGGCTCGGGGCAGAGGGCAGGTGCTCAGAGCCATCGAGCCCCCGAGGGCCTGTGGCATGTCTCTCCTCCGTCCTCCCCCAGACCTCACAGGGAAGGGTCGAGATGGGCTCCCTCCTGTCTCCACGGCCACAGCACGTCCCAGCCCCACACTGGGCAGGGTGGACAGCGGAGCGCACGGGCGGCCACGCTCCCCGCCTGCGCCTCAGCCCCCTGCCCGCACCAGGTCCACAGCTGGAGCTCGAGAGGGAGGCAGCCGGGACTGCGCGGGGGCCTGGCTGTGCCGCTCCCCAGCCAGGACGGCCCGGGACAAGCGACTTTGCCCGTCCGAGCGGCCGGCGCTCCCGGCGTCCAGCAGCGATGTCAAGTTGCCTGGACCTCAGGGTGCCGAGAGTTCGAGTCGTTTCCTTGCGCATGGCGGGCGGGGCCGTGGCAGGTGATGGCACGACAATGAAGGGGCTAATTCTGGGATTCCACCCATTTTCCGAACCCTCTCCCCGCCATGGCCACTTCACGCTTTCACACGGAGTTGTCGTCCTCCCTATTTGGGAATTTGCCGTTCCGTTCAGTGACCATCTTAAGCTGTGCTCCTTCTCTTTCTCGGCCGTGGGTACTTTTTCTTGCGTTCTAACCCTGCGCCCGCACCAGTGAGCTGCTGTGAAGACAGACGTGGCACTTCCCCCTTCCTCTGGTGATTTTGAAACGTGTGAGTTTCTGCCTGGAGTTCTTAGTTTTTCGTTTTCTCAAACTGCAGGGGGTTAATTAGTTTGGTTATTCCACAATAGCATTTACAGTTTTCTTATTAACTGGGCAGCTCTCCAAGGCCTCCTGCTCTTCCTTGGAGCCCCTTGCAAGGTTTCAGTCCTGGGGCTAGGCGGGAGGGTGCTAGGGGCTTGCAGACGACCAGGAGAAATTTGAATCCTGAGTCACCTCCAGCTGTCCCCAAGAAAGTGCGGGCCCCAGGTGGCCTTTTTGGCTTGACCAAGGAGAAAAAGATCAGACCTGCCCAGCCCAGTCTTTGGGCCGTGCATGTTCCACAGAGTTGGCTTCAAAACACGTTGAAAAGCTCAAGTTGTCCAGAGACTTTAAGGAAAAGATTGAGCGGAAGAAAACCAGGAGCTTAGAACCAGCCAAAAGGCTGTTCCTGCATGTGAGACCCTCAAAAGAGAACATTCTTTCTTGGCAATGGTTGAGTTGCAGATAAGGCTTAGCAAGAAGGGCAGTGGGGAAGGGAGTGGGGTTGGCTCTGTCACTAGGAGGAGCAGGTTCCAGGAGCCACCCGGCCCCTGCTGGACTCGGGGACGTGGCCCTGCCCCTTCTTCTGCCCCAAACACCTGCCCCCCTGCCCCCCTGCCCCATTGCTGAGGCTTCTGTCCAGGGCTCAATTGTCTCTTTCTTAGGAAGTCTTCCCTGACCCTCACACGAAGTTGCTCCTGGATGCACCATCCGTTTTCAAAATAGTCATGTCAAGCACTTGCCCAACATGAAGATTTAAATGGGATTTAAAGGGCTTGTTAATTATACTAATGGTTCTCCAGAAAACATTCATTTTTTAATCGTCGAACTATCCTTAGGGCCCAGGTAACCTGGGGACAGTGAGAATCTTGGGAGGAGGCCTGTCATTCCTCTCAGGTGCCTGGAAGTCCTAAAGTGAATGCTGTTCCTAGAGCATCCTCAGAGACATTCTTGAATGTGGCCTGAGGAGAACACAGAGGAAATTCACCGCAATGGCAAAAACGAATGACAAGCAAAATGACGAAAGAAAGCAGAATGGCTAATGGTAGGGGAATACATAACCAAACTACAGTGTGTTCAAGCAGTGGAATTCTGTGGTTTGTCAGCGTGGGTAAATCCCCAGTACCGTGGTCCACAAAGTTGCAGGCTGCCATTTATCTGATCTCTAAAAACCAGCACCGTGCCTTGCTTTTGCCTGCATAGGGACTGCGGGGAGCACACGTGGGCGGTTCCGCGTGGTGGTTGCAGCTTGGCGGCAAGGTGGGACAGAGGGGCCACCGCTGTACTGTGTGATGTTTCCTGAAGATCTGGAGCAAAGGTGGTGAGTGCTCTCGTTTGGCGAGTTTAGATGGTGTGTGTGAGATGTTATTTCTTGTACTTTTCGGTACGTTTGAAAAAGTGGTGTCGGCCTTGATTTGACTTACAAATATGTTTTTGTGGGGTTGCTTTTAAAACTGGAGCCCTGGGTGCAGGTCGAAGTCGGCGTCAGGGTGAGAGCTGTGAGGGAGGTGACACGGGCACTGCACCTGCCGCTTGCCGCCTCCCGCCCGTGGCGGGGAGGTTCTCGCACTGACTCAGCGCAGTGCCCTCCCGCGTGCACTGAGAGTCCTGGGTCTTAGAGGGACGTGCTGCTGATGGAGGATTTGAGGAGGGCCCTCCGCGTGCCGGGGAGGACCACAACGTCGGCAAGTCCATAGGGAGTGGCCATTTAGGACGTTTGAAGGGAAAAGCCATCTGAATTAGCAGCGACTTTGACGAGGTTTTGCTTGCCAATTTTAAATGCCACCTCATTGCCTTTGAGCTCCTTTTATGAACATAAAGGGTATTACCAAGTTTAAGAGAATGAGTTAATTAAGAAATTACTATTCCCCGGAAGCCTCTTTGACGTAATTTCAAAACCCAGGTAGGTGTAATCCCATCATCTAAACCCTAAGTGCAGTGGAGGGAACATCAAACAATATTCCTCCTGTAGGATGCCCATAATCCCACAGAGGGGCTGGTGGGGAGGCCTCGGCCCCAGGACCTCAGACATTTGGAGGATGGGCAGTGCTGAGGACCCCGGGCCAGGCAAGCCTGTGGGGGCCTGGCCGGCCGCTGAGCCTTCTGCAGAGGGACAGCCGCCAGCGCCTCTCTGCCCTCCGCAGGGTGGGGTCCCCACAAAGAGGAGGCTTGCGTCTCTCGGGAGGTGCTGGAGGGCTTTCTTCGTGGGCTGGCGGCTTGCACTTTCCAAATACGATTCTGTAACGAGTTCTTTTAAACTTATTCATCCTAAAATAATTGCTGGGCCGCAAATTTAGCATTTACCTTAAAACCAATGCTCCTTCCTTAGCCCCTTCAGTTAATCTTGAATTCTCTTTACTTAAGAAGCTCGGAATATTGTGGTGCAAATAAATTGCATCTAATGTTTGATCAAGTAAGAACTGTGGCCAAGGCGCCACGATCACATGTTAGAATGTGAATTATGGAAAAGATGCTCGTTGTATCTTCCACAGAACAGAAAGTGCTGTTCCCAGTGGGCAGCTGCTTCAGGGAAAGCTGCCTCCTTCTCTCCAGGGCTGTGAGGCTTGGGATAAAACCCTAATTTCTCGGAGTGTCTGCCATGGGGGAGACCATCGGAACTCCAGGCTGAATAACTGGCTGGATTTCCTAGCCCGGTGCCCGGGAAACGTGCACCTGGTAAATGTGCCTCAGTGAGGGGCCGCTGTTTTGTCCTGAATTGTCCTGGAAGAATTTTTTATTATATCCAAGGATGAAATCACTTTGGAGGAAGGTATTATAGCTGGTTGTGATTCAAACGGAGATGAAACAGTGCTTAGCACCAAATGTGCCACATACTTTGCTCTCAATACATGTTAGTCACTGTTATTACTTTTATTGAACTTTTCACTTCAGCTATGTAAGCTCAGGGGAGAAATGAATGAGTCCGGTGACAAAGAAAAAAAAAATTATGGCCTAATATTGACCAAATCTGGGAGTTGTGGAGTCGACAAGCAGTAGCATTACCTTTGGTTGACCGAGCTGTCGGGAAAAGATTCTGTGGCTTCATACATTTTTTAAAAAGACGATAAACTGGAGTGAAGGAAGGAGCTTGAGATCTTGATTCTTAGCAGCGCTGAAAGCTGATATATCGGAGAATTGGTGAATAGCATTGTTTCAGAGCAGAAGCTCTTTCTTCTGAGACGATAAACACCTTTGTTGACTAATTGCCGTGTGCTATTAATAGGAAGCTGAGTAATTGGAAGTAACTGGCAGAAGGTCATGTAGACCCATCTGTTTCTTGCATTTTTATGACCATTTTTAGTGCACAACATCTTTAAGGCAAGGCAAAGATGCTTGAATGGTATCGGACCAGAGACCAAGTGTACCTTGGTTTAAAGTGCCAGCCGTCATGCGACAGAATGTCAGGAGAAGTAGAGTTCCCTGGTTAGCAACTCTTTCTCTTGTCCATGGCACCCAGTCACATTCGTGTAAAGAAGGAGGCTCCCTGTGTGGGACTGAGACCATCCCTCCATTCCTCCTTCCCTCCTTCCATCTCTCCTTCCCTTCCTCCGGTCCTCCCTCCCTTCCTTCCTCCTCCTTCCCTCCGAAAGTCCCTCCTTCCATCCCTCTGCCCCTCCATCCTTCTTTCCATCCCTTGCTCCCTCCATCCCTCTCTCCCTTCCTCTGCCCCTCGTCAGTCCCTCTGTCTCTCCCTCCCCCTGTATGGCCCTCCCTCCATCCTGCCATTCCTCTCTCTATCCCTCGCTTCCTTTGTCCCTCCATCCCTCCATCCATCCCTCCATCCCTTCATCCCTCTATTGTTCCCTTTGTCCCTCCATCATCCATCCCTCTCTCCCTCCCACCTTCCTTCCTTCCTTCTGTCCGTCCGTCCGTCCATCCGTCCATCCATCCATCCATCCATCCATCCATCACACACTGGAAGCATCCCTGAAAGATTGGCTTAGATTTAAAGGATTGTATCTTGCTGAAGAATGCAGGGCGTATATTCCAGGAAGAAGAATAACTATGAGCAAAGCCATTGAGCCGTGACAAATCTTAGATTGTTGCAAGAGCTTCCAGGAAGTTATTTAAGTGTCGAGTGTGAGACAGAGAGAGGCAACTGGTGAAGGGAGAGGAGGAGGAGGGTCAGGCCTGGCCTTGCAGGACAAGTCTGTAGCGGCTGATGTTGATAGTGATGACTCGGTCTTCATATATATCCCATGTCCTTCATTGAGGGGCTGAGCTATAAGCTCCTCTCTCTGGGTTCAGATAAGGGGGAGGGGAGCACATTGTGCAGTCAATTGGCATCAGTGATAAGGACCACATTTCCAGTTTGGAAATTACTTCACTGGTGGTATGTGTCGAGTTTTCTGTATTTGTTTATTAGGAATTAAACTTTTCCCCTATTTCAAAATTGATCTGAGATAATTCACAAAAAACTGCAGATATACATTAAAGTTGCCAAAATGGAAAGTGAGAGAGAGGCAGCTTATTGATTTTTCCTTTATTAAAGAAGTTGTGGGTTCACAGAACAATCATGCATAAAATGCAGGATCCCATCCACCACCCTATGATAACACCTTGCGTTGCTGTGGGACGTTTGTCACAATGGATGAAAGACAGTTTATAACTGTGCCAATAACTCCGTCCAGCATGTCCCTTAGGGGTCACTGTGTAGCGTGGTTCCATGGGTTTGAAAAACACGTTTTCTATTCCCATATATATAATCTAACACTCCCCCTCTTAATAATGCTCAGATACTTATTTCAGTGCTGTTAATTATGTTCACAACACTGTGCGGCCGTCGCCACCAGCCATTCCCAAAACATCTCCATCCTCCCACACACTTTAAGCCTTGACTTCCCATGCTCTGTCCCCACCCTTTCCCCTGGCAAGCTGTATTCTAGATTCTGCCTCTTTGCGTTGGCTCGTTCTAATTATTTCAAATCAGTGAGACCATACAATATTTGTCCTTTTGTGTCTGGCTTATTTCACTCAACGCGATGTCTTCAGGGCTCATCCATGCTGTCGCGTGATCAGGATTCATTCCTGTTTATGGATGAATAATATTCTATTGTGTGTCTATACCACATTTTTATCCATTCATCAGTTGATGGACACTTGAGTTGCTGCCATATTTTGGCAATAATGAATGCTGCTGTGAACGTCAGTGTGCAAACATCTGTCTGAGTCTCTGCTTTCAATTTGGGTATATACCTAGTATATTTCTATATATTTCTGACTCATGGCAATTCTATACTTAACTTTCTGAGGAACCTCCTAACTGTCTTCCACAGCGGCTACACCATTTTATATTACCACCAGTAAGGAATGAGTGTTCCTATTTCTCCACATCCTCTCCAATACTTGTTATTTTCTGTGTTTTTTTTAAAAAAAAATACATAGCAGCCATTCTAATGGATGTGAAATGGTATCACATACGGCATTGATTTGCATTTCCCTGATGGCTAAGGATGTTGAGCATTTCTTCATGTGCTTTCTGGGCATCTGTATATCTTCTTTGAAGAGATGTCTATTCAAGTCTTTTGCCCATTGTAAAACTGGGTTGTCTTTTTGTTAAGTTGAAGATTTTCTTTATATATTATGGATATTAAGCCTTTATTGGATATGTGGTTTCCAAACATTTTCTCCCATTGTGTAGGTTTCTGTTTTACTTTCATAATAAAGTTCTTTGAGGCATCACAAGTTTTTAATTTTAATGAGGTCCCATTTATCTATTTTTAATTTTGATGCTCGTGCTTTGAGTGTAAATTTCTGAGAAACCATGACCTAACACACAAGGTCTGGAAGGTGCTTCTCTACAGTTTGTTCTAGGAGTGTGATAGTTCTTGCTCTTATGTTTAGGTCTTTGATCCATTTTGAGTTGATTTTTGTATAAGGTGTGAGGTAGGGGTCCTCCTGGGGTTTTTTTTGTTTGTTTGTTTGTTTTTTTGCAAATGGAAATCCAGTTTTCCCAGCACAATTTATGGAAGAGACTTCTTTCCCAATTGAGTGGACTTTGCCCCCTTGTCAAAAATCATTTTCCAGGGAAGCGGATGTGGCTCAATCAGTAGGGCTCCCGTTTACCATATGGGAGGCCCCGGGTTCGGTTCCCGGGGCCTCCTGGTGAAGGCAGGCCCGCCCGCACGGCGCGGTTGGCTGACCCAGCAAGCACAAGCAGCAAGGGGGGAGGGATAAATGAATAAATTAAAAAAAAATCTTTAAAAAAAAAAAATCATTTTCCATTAAATGCGAGAGTTGATTTCTGAGCTCTCAATTCTATTCCATTGGTCTATACATCTGTCCTTGTGGTTTTGATAACTGTGACATTGTAATAAGTTTTCATATTGGGTGTGACTCTTCCAACTCCATTCTTCTTTTTCAAGATGGCTTTAGCTATTCTGAGACCCTTACGCTTCTGTATAAATTGGGTGATTGGCTTTTCCATTTCTGCAGAGAAGATTGTTGGAATTTTGTTTGTAATTGCATTGAATCTTTAAATTGCTTTGGGTAGGGTTGACATCTTAATGATAATTAGTCTTCTATTCCATGAACATGGAATTTCCTTCCATTTATTTAGGACTTCTTTGATTTCTTTTAGCAATGTTTTGTAGCTTCCTGTGTAGAAGTCCTTTGCATCCTTGGTTAGATTTATTCCTAAATATATGATTCTTTGTAATTTTATGTCTGTTCTTATAACCGTCCTCAAATATTTTTGTTTTCTGTTTGCCATTTTTTTCAGTGACAAGGTGGCTGGGGGTGAAGCCAAGCTTCACCACATCCAGTAAGTAGTAAGGAGTTGTTTTTCCTTGTTACTCATGGGTCCATAAGGTTCCATGCACTTTGTTAGTTTCTTTATTAATTTAGGTGTCATTTTCATCAAGCATATATTTCCCAATGTCCTGTAATCAGCATTAACATTTTAATTTTAATGATGTTGATAATATAAACACAAACCCATAACACAATAGAATTAAAAATTTCCTAGGTTTAAAATTGATAATATGAAGTCACCCTATAAATAGATAAAAGTTGATACAATCATCTAACAATCATTGGATTCTGAGATATGGGGTAACTCTCCTCTGAAGTGTGGCAATGGCCTTCTCTAGCCATTTACCTGTAGAATTAGTTTGAGGGCACACCTTCATGTTCAGATCTGCTGAGTACTGCGATTCTAGCAGGAGCCCAGAGGGCTTCTCCATTTGCTCATGTAGCACTGGGGGCAGACACGTTTCCTGAGTCATTCTGATTCCTAGCTGTTTATTTTGGTAAAAGACCAAATACTACCAAGAGGCAACATTCTATTCTGCTCCTGATGAGAAGCACAGATTTTACTTGTGCATTTGTGCCAGTCCAAATTTGTTCCCCTCCCTGTTGACATATTTGTAGATAAATTCATCTGTAAAAGTGAAACTTCTCCCCCAGCAAAACTGAGGTGGATGGCATGCCATTTTCTCTCTCATTTCTTACGTGGAGTAGCTTTTAAAACCTCAAACCTTGCGATTATTAGCAGAGTGAAATCCAAAGTCTCCAATTTTTAAAAGCAATGTTTGTTCTGGTAATTAACCAGCCATGTTTCATTGGGAAGATGATGTTTCATTGCACATCCAGTGTTTAATTTTCACTCAGCTTGGCATAGTGTGTGTGGGGGGAAAGGAGGCTCCTTCGACAACCTGGCAGAGCCTTTCTGGTCGACCTGGGGTGTTGAATCTCTAATAATATGGCAAGGAGCTGGAACTGCGATGCTGCCACTAATTGTCCATCTTGTGTGGACTAAGTGGTTGGTTTATTCTCTTACTTTCACCTTTAACTACAACATGGAAGGGAGAGTTTCAATAGTTACCCCCGTGCTGGGGCTTGCATGGAAAACGAAACAAAAAAAAGGGAGGCGTGGATTTGGGTCTGGGGCCTTGCTCTGGGCGACCATATGGAATACGAGGGGTGCTCTCCAAGGCACTGCCATCTGCAGGTCACTCCTTCAGGTCCATTTGTTCTTTAATTCAACAGACCTGCTCTGGACCCAGAACCCTTCTAGGCATTTAAGATATCCAGGCTCCTCCCCTCAGGCAGAGCACATTCTAGGGGGAGAAGCAAAACAAACAAAACACAAGTAAATATGCAAGGGAGAGGATTTCTTCCAGAGATGGCGCTTGAAGAAAACCAAACAGGGCGGTGGGACGGAGACTGACTGGCTGTGTTAGAGCAGATGGGCCGGAGGACCCTCTCTGGGTGCGGGGGCGAGCACTCCATTCCTGCCAGCCTCGGGTTGAGCGTTTCCAGCAGGAGGTCAGCAAACAAAGGAACTGGTGCCGCAACTGGGGGTGGGGCGCCTAGAGGACCAGGAAAGGCCCAAATGGGTGGCGCCCGTGAGCAGAGCAAGGCGGCTTGGTTTGTGGCAGGAGGGGTGGGCGGGGGTCAGACAGGCAGCAGTGGAGGCTCAGGAAAGGGTTTGGGTTCCGTTCTAGGGTCGGGGGCATTGGAGGGCTGTAAGGAGGAGGCCCTGACATCCAGCGTGTGGGGAATGGATTACAGGGCACGGGTGGCGCAGGGGATGGGAGAGAGGCTGTGCATTGTCCAGGTGAGACATGGTGAGTGGGGTCAGGCAGGACTGTAAGTCCAGCTCATTCTGTCCCCAGGTGGCTGCCTGTCTGTCCCTCTCACATCACCAAGCAGAGTGATTCACCAGATTTTCTCTGTTCCCCTGGAGATGAGCGTGCATGTACCTCATTGCCTGATAATGTGGTTTCTTGGCTCTCTCCCTCCCTAGCCTACTACTGTTTTATCCCAGCGCCCAGTGCAGGTCCCGACTTCCCCATGGGAACCACAGTGGCTGCCCAGGGAGAGAATCCCCAGCTCACTGGCTCTGGCATTGGAAACTGACCCGCTTGGAGGCAGATGCCAGACGCTCAGCATTTGTGGGCCCTGAGTCCTGCTTTCAGTGGAGAAAAATCATTTCAGTCCTTTCCTTGACCTGGGAAGACCCGGGTACATATTCAGTTAGCGGCAGCCACGTTTGCATGTGATAGTGGACACACTTTTCATAATATGCGTATAATCAGATCACAAGAACTTTCGGTTTTACATTATTCTAAATTTCTTATTTGGAATTCATTTGAAGGAGAAATAAAACTATAGACACTTTTTCCCCTCTTCCTACTTTACTAAGGAGGAGGAAAATTCAGCAGGATATCGACTCCCACGAGTCTTCCTGAGCTGACTAAATATAAACATCTGTGACAAATCGCAGGAGGACTCGGTGATGGCAGCTGTCAGTGTTATTTAAAATGAATTAACTTCTTCTGATTCTCCTCTCACTGCGAATACTGAGAGAGACATTTCAGGGTTTTCCAGTTCATCGTATACCTGGAACTTCAGCTAATTCAGGAATCTCAAAGTCTTATAAGGCGAAACAAGCTCTGTGTGAATGTCTGTGAAATGTCAGCTTACCTTCTTTGTCTTGTAACAGTTATATGGTGTGTTTTCTTGACTTGGCCTGGTTGGGTGATGGAAACGCAGGTGGCTCAGGGTATGAGCCAATGGCCATTTGAATACTACATGAAATCACCAGATTATTCTGGGTCATCAAGCCTTATCCATCACAGTGAATGCTGATTCCTAAAATTAGGGATAGTCCTTTACATAACTGAAGAGAAGGCTAGAAATCCATGCATTTATTTATCAGGGAAAACTCTCTTCTGGGCACAAATGAGTCAATAACACAGTGGCTTTCCATTAGGCTGTTTTCTCACCATAATGGTAAATATTTTTACATTTGAAGTAAATGACTCAGAAGAGAGTCGAAAACTGATTGCATTCTTGACAGGAATTGTCAACCAACCCTTCTATTCAGCAAGGGGCAGAAAGACTGAATTCTGCCCAAACTTTCTTGAACCTGAAAACTGAACTTCCAATAGGTATGTAAATTTCACTCCCTGTAATTTCCTTCTCGTTCCTGTTTAAATAATCCAAGATCAGCTCATACTCCGTGCTGTCTTCTTTCGTTGTTCAGCCGAATCTCTCCAAATGGCTCATTGGAAATGACAGCACCCTCAGGCAGGATGGACAAGTGTGGGAAAGCAAAATGAGATTTCAGGAAATACAAAATAACTTGCCACTCTAAAAGAGTGCCTCTTTCTTCCTGCCTTTGAAATAAGCAATCAGATGACAGCTAATGACTATTTTTCATTTCCTGTGTAGAAGAGAAAACAGATTGTATTTTTAAACCAAATTGATAAAGGGTCCTTAAAAAGTCTTTATTTTTAAACATTTGGGGGGAAAGGCATCAAGGCACCCCGCTTGCTTCCACCTCCCTGGGAGAACACAGCCCTGCCTCCCCGGCAGGCTAGGGCATCTGTGAGTAACGGGAGAGGGGACGAAAGAAAGGGGCGATGGTGCCACAACTATCCCGTCCTGTATTTAGCTCCGTGTTTCATTTTATGCGGTGTGATCCTGACGTCCAAGACACCTCTGCTTGGAAACGCATCGTCATGCCATAGGGTAGAGTGCCTCCCTGTAGCAGAGACGTGCCACGGCCAGCATCGACCCACGTCCAGAGGCGCCAGTGGCTGTCATCATGGCGGGCGGCACGAGCCTTCCACAGAGAGTCCGCGCTGCCCACTGGTGGTGGCTGCTCAGTGTTCGACTGAGTTCGTGGTTCTAGGGAGAAAAGAAGAAGGAACCTGAGCCCCTTAAAGTGGGGCTCTGATGGGCTCCCCTGCGATGAGTAGGATTTAATGATCTGCTGCGGAAATTACCATCTTGAGCACTGACGAATGTTTGCTGTGAATTGAATCTTGGGGGAAAAACACCCACTTGAGGTGTGAGCTGGTTAATTTGCAAGGTCAGTGCAGGAAAAGTGCCTTCAAGCGTCTAGGGAGGGTAGCAGAGTGGTTTTCTGCTCTCCTCCACCTCCCCGGCGGCTGAGACTTTGGTGTCGCCTGCAGCTGGATGGTGGGCTGTGGGCACACGCAGGCGCAGCCGTGCAGACGGAGCTTCCCTGGGAGGCCTTGGAGTGAGGAACGGCAGCTGCCCTCCGCACCTCTCAGTCTCTGAGCTCTCACCTCATTGTCCGGGGCCGCGGCCCTTTTGTTCTGAGGAATAACCGCACAGTCGAGCTTAGAAACAGCTTGCTGGGAGAAGTGGAGCTGTTTTATCTGTAAAATGAGACCCCCCAAAACCAAGGCGTGCTGAAAACAGGGAGGCCACATAGCCGTGGCGCAGAGGCGCAAAGCTCGCGCTGGTTCGGCGTTCGGCCCGCCCGCCCTGCCAGGAGCAGCTCGCGCCGAGGCTCGAGTGGGCGGCCCCTGGCAGCAGAGCCTTTTCTCCCTTTTCGTCAGACGCACCCCAGAGTTATGAGCCAGAGGAGCCCTCCTCCACCTCCACCTACAAGCCTGCCCCGCTGGGGGGGTCCGCATTAGTAAAGGAGAGGGACAAACCCTGGGGGGCTGGGGGCAGCACAGCCAGAAGCCAATGCTGGAATAAAGTCTCTGCCCTGTCACAGCCAAGGCCTTTGTTCTTGGCCCACCCGAGGTCAGCAGAGATCCTTGCCAAGTGTGGGGAACCTTCGCCAAGTGCCGATTAATGTCTGCCCTTCTCAGGGGCGGGGGGGTTGCACCTTCAAATGGCCGTCAGAGGAAGGTTCTCTTTTAAGCGAAGAAACCTTGTAGTCCTCATCGGTAAGAAGTAGAATTTGGAACCCAAGGTTCACTTGGAATTTTTATTCCATGAGTATACCGCATGTTGCTTTTCTTTATTTTTCAGAAATAGTTTTGAAAAGAAACATAGTACAAATCGGCAAGTAAATCATGAAAGGCAGCGAGTACTGTTTTAGGCTAAACAAATCGGAAGTCTGGGCCAGGTATGAGCTTGTTCTCCTAAATGAGCACAGACCGGTGTCTGCGATGGGGAAACGGCCCACGACCTGGGCCAAGGGCTCGTGCTGAGCCCCCTCCCCCAGCGATAACAGGCAGAACCCCAGCCGCGGCTGCTGATGGAGGCGCTTCCTAGAGCCAGGCCCCGGGCTCAGCCTGTGTCACCACCCCCTTCCTCCTCATGACAGCCGCTGCCGCAGGCTGTCTTCATGTCCTCTTTCAGGTATGAAGGTGGAGGCGGCCGAGCCAGGGGTGAGATTTGAACTCAGGGGCAGCCTTGCCCTCTTCCAGCTGCAGAGCCAGGAAAGAGCTGGTTCTGAACCATGGGGCTCGAGCTTCTCACTCTCCTAGTGGGGTGCCTGCCACACAGCTGCTCTCAGGCTGGACTGAAGCGGGATGCAGGGAGGCTCCCAAACTCTCAAGCAGCAGACAAAGGCAAACGGGTGTTGTCAGCAATTTCTCGGTGGTCTTGGGAATGGCATCGCCTTCATTTCATCAAAAGCCTGATTAAAATGTCTTTAAAGGGTACAGAGCAGCCCTTTCCATCTTGTGCTCTGTGACTCCAGCTTGGCCGTGACGTGGTGGGACTAACTTCCAGCCTGCAAGGGGGCTCCAACCCCAGAACGTCCGCCCCGGAGACCTCCGTGGGGAAGGAAACACCACACGGGCAGTGGGCAGACGCCCACTACCCACTCCAGTGTGAAAATATAAGGATTCTAAGAATGGGTGAAGCTGTCGACCTGGGCATCATTTGAATGCGGATTTGGGGAAGGGAGAGAAAAAGCTGAGTGAAAACTGTATTATTCTGCAAATTATCTTCTTATCCCTGATCTTACCTTTTTAAAACAACTGCTTATAAAATTATTGCATGGACAGCTTTTCTGTCTCCTAACTGTGCTCAATCCCTCTCCCCTCGCCCACAAGTAATGCACGAATACGTTCTCAGTGTCAGAGGTTTAGCCGCTGCAGGTATCCAAGGAGAGCCTAACAGTCGTCCTCTCGCACTTCCTTCGGCAGCGAGGCCCGTGGTCCCCTTTGCAATGCCTTGATATAGATTTACATATACATATTCATATTACTTTAACATAAATAACATCATAGTATACACGTGGTTTTGCAAGTTGCTTTTTAAATTTTACTATCTATTGCAGTGCATGCCATGTCAGAACATTTAGTTCTACCTCATTTAAACAAACGGCAGAGCATCCTGTGGATTGGGTGGCCTGTTAATTTAGCCATTATCAAAGACATTCTGTTTGCTGCCAGCATTTTCCCTCATTGCAGCCACTTTCCGCCTACCTTGTGGGGAGCACATCTGGAGATGTGATAAACAGCGAAACTGCCTCTTGAGATGGCGTCCCTAGTTAACACGCCCGCCAGTAATAGCTGACCGCACTCCTTCCGGGCAGCCTCTCCAGCCCTTTTAATTTATGACCATCTGGAAGTGAAACTTTGCATTTTGTTTTAATTGTTTTCCCTGATAACTACTAAGGTTGGAATTTCAATTTCTTATTGACCACTGCCGTTTCTGCTTGGACGAACTGCCGCTTCATTCTCTTTGTCCATATTTTCTCTGGGGTGGTTTGGCTTTTTCCTATTGATTTGCAGGAGCTCTTTGTGTATTCTGGATCTTAGTTTCTTATTTGTCATGTGTGCCTCATTTACTTTCCGGCAGACTGTTGCCTGCCTTTTTTCTTCTCCTCTGAAAAGTGGCATCAAGTGATTCACACCTGACTGTGTGAAGCGTGGAGGGCATGGAGGGTCAGCATTCCATCCTCACCTGGCACGGGTCAGAGGACCGCAGAAACCTGGAGACCTAGAGGTCTGCGGCCCCAGGAGACCACGCCTCCTGCCTGCGTGGGGCTGGACCGAGTGACAGCCAAGCCAGACTCAGGCTGCAGAGGCCACTGAGCGCTCGCTGCCGGGAAGAGGGCACTGCCCTTCCTTTCCTCCTTCCACACATGCAATAACTGGAAGAAAGGGGTTTCCTTCGCGCCCCTGAGTTCACACTCCTAGCTTGGGCTCCCACACGCCTTATTCCCATCTACTTTTCTTGCCCCTTCTCCGCTTCCTGATTTTGCTCCGACGATGTGTCATCAGTTTCCACGACGTGTACATGATAAGTTGTTTCTCCCTGTCCCGGAGGCAAAGCTCCGTCAGAGGTGGAGCCTCAAGGTCGGTCATGGAGGCTGCGCCCCCACGAGGCGGCCGTGCCCCCCGAAGCCCCCGTGTCTGAGCTAACGTTTTCCCTTCCGTTCAAGTTAATTCCAGGATCTCCGGCTACGTGCCAAGCCGTCACAGATCGCCTAACGCCCGTGAGTGCGGCCTGTGAGTTCATTTCGCCCACGTTATCTAACTCATTACCTTGTAAACCGCCTTAATATTCTGTGGCTCCGCGGAATGTCGTCTTCACATAAAGCCAGATTTCATTCCACGGCATTGAGAGGGGACGCCGCTCAAATTAATCACTGCTCCTGCAGCCTGGCTTCTAATTCAGGTTAATTCTGCCGTGTTTTGTTGTTTTTTTTCCTGATTTGCTTGTAAAAGTTGAAGAGAGTGCAATTTTTATGCTTCGTCCCAGTTCACCTTCCGATAGACAGGGGCAGCACTCCAAATCCGAGCCTGGAAGGTGTCACTTTAGAACCATCTAGAAATGAAAATGACTTTTCAGCTGGGCTGCCTTACTGAAATTTATCTTTGAACGTAATGGGGAATGATGGCATTTCCCCCAACATGCCTGCACTGCGTGCAGAGGCCTTGTCTTCCAGTTCTGTGTCCTGGAGACTCTGTTTTCCCCTTTTTTAGATGTGGGAAGTAAATAATTTACAGTGATGGAGATAACCTGGAAGACTCCATGGCAGTGGTTTTCCCCTGGGGGGTACAGTTGTGCCTGGAGACATTTTTGGGGAGGATGCTACTGGCATCCGGTGGGTAGGGGCCAGGAATGGACCCTCCAATGCCCAGGCTGCCCCACAGCAAGGCCCGGCGTCCACGGTGCTGAGGTCGGGCACCGCTGCCCCATGGAACTGGGTGTGGCCGGGAGGTGCTCCTGCGTCTCGGCTGGACTCTGGCATCAGATACTTCTTTGGCGTCCAAGTCCCGCCTCTTACTGGCTGTGAGTTTGGGCCAGCACCTCACCCTCTCTGAAGCCCGGCTTCCTGATGTGTTTCCCACAGACACCCACTCCCGCTCTGATGGGTGGCTGTGAGCACCAGTAGGCTGTGGCCTGTTTAGGCGTAACAAGCTGCAATGGTGAGCGCCCGGGGAAGCTGCCGCTGCCCGGCTGGTGCCCTCGTCCACGTAAAGCACAGCTGACTCTGTAAGGGTGGGGGAGGGGGCCCGCCCACCTCGCCCGGCCCCAGGCCCCCGGCCGGCCTGGCCGTGTCATCCCTGCTGCTCGTCTCCTTCAGCCTCTCTTCTGCCCAGACTGTCCTTTCTTGGCTGGCAGCTTGGGGACGACGCACACGGCCGGCCTGGGGCCTGCCCACCTTGCTCAGCCCTTTGTGGCCGCGACGGCCGTGGCAGATTCCTTTGGCATCAGCCGAGCCAGCAGGGGAGGCCCCGAGGGGGTCTTCGAGGGGTGATAGCGGACCAGAGTGCGGCTTTCCCGTCGAAGAGCCCTTTTAAGCAGGCGTTTCCAGCCCGGCTAGAGCCGCGCATTAACATTTATAGGCCGTTTTCTTACCAAGCAAAGCCGAGCCAGCTTAATTCTTGCTGGCTTTGGGGTTTGGGCTTCACACTCAGCACATCCGACATCACCGCTCCGGGAGTAAAATCCCTCAAATGTGCCCATGGTTTCTGAGCAGGCAGGGAAGGCTCCATTTCAGCTCCTGCAGCTGAGACCCCAGGTCCTTTCAGCCCTGGACAGCGAGCCCTGAAGGACTGCAGACCCCGAGGTCAGCGCCACGTCGAGGGATGACCCAGGACGCAGACTCTGGGGAGAGGAGGGCGGAGAGCCTGCGCTGGGTCGTCTCTGCCGCCATCACACGTGCTGGGGCAGGGTGAAGCCGCGGCCGGCCATTGGGCCTCAGATGTCCCCGGCAGGGCGGAGGGGCCCAGAGACGGGCCCTCCTCTCCCAGCAGCTTGGGGTGTTTGGACCGAGTCGAAGGCAGCAAGAGACCTGCGTGCCCGAAACGGACGAGTGCGTCCGAGCTGCTGCACGGGACTGACTGGAGAGGCCCGTCCTCTTGCACGCGGTGCAGCCGCGAGGGTTTCCTGGTTTCAGAGAAGAAGCTGGGGCGCGGGCTGCCCAGAGGCCATGGCCTGACCACGCTGAGAAGCCGGCAGCTTGGCAGGAGGGAGAGTCGTGTGCGCGTGTGCCCGAGCGCGCCAGGCGGTCGCAGGAACGACCTGCGTGGGAGGCCGCGGGGCCATTTCGTGTCCTCCCAGTCCCCTGCCTTCTTCGTGGCCCCTGAGGACTTGAACGCTTTTTGAGTCGGGACACTGACAGATGGTCTCGGCAAGGACCAAATTTTCCAGAGAGCGTTCTGGTGTGTCAGGAGGCATGGAAGTTTATCATCGCTTCGTAAATGTTTCTTTCCAGAAAGGTTTTTTTGTCGTCTTCTTAATATTCTTAATTATATATATATATATATATATATATTTTTTTTTTCCCCACCTCAAGAAATTGTCCTCATTTATCTGATCATGGCACAGGGTGGGATAATAAAGTAACGGCAGTGGCAGGCAGGTGGTGTGTCGAGACCTGGGCATGCACCCTCTGGTCTGGGAATGGTTGTTATTCCACTGAGCGGGCGAGGAGGGCTCAGCGCCTGCCCAGCACTCACAGCTGGACGGTGGCACCGCGGGGACGCTGGCCTGTTCTGCTCAGTCACGGCACCTGCATTTCCACTTAGCAATCTGGCCACTGCCTGGGAGGTGGAGGCCGCCATTGCCAAGGGGCGCTCTGCCTTCTCTCGGCCTCGGCCAAGGGCATGGAGAGGGTCTGTACCCCGTTATTTACGAGTCCAGCCAAGCAGGGAGATGCCACCCTTCTTGCCTCCTTTTATCCCCTCACCATTGATCGTCTGACTTCATTTTATTCAAGAGGCAACAAAGAGTAAAAGCCATGCACTTGCTTTTCTGTTGAGCTGATTGTAAATATTCAGCCAGAATTTGACTGACACTGCAATATTATGTTCCCCAAAGCCTGCGCCGTATGTGAATATTTTAATTAGGATTGTAACAAGCTATTGAGAAAGTTTGAGCTAAATTGGTTCAGCTGTTTTTGCATTAGTGAAGCATGAAAAGGAAGGTTTTTTTTTCGTCTATTAGAAAATATTCCTTTAAAAAAATTAAGCGGAAGCAACTGACAATCTGCCAGTTCTGGACACTATAAAATCAGTGGACTGGATATAGGGTGGGAGCGACTGGACCGATCTGTAAATTTGAAATACATTTCAAGGAGGTTTTTCCTGGTGAGCCACTGCACTTTGGAGGCTGTTTGAAAGGACAAGATGGTTTTGACGAGGCCCACGCTTTGTACAAAAGGAAAGAAATCCCTAGGCAGGTTCTCACTCCTCAGGGAGTCTCGGGCTTGGCATCAACCTCCCTCCCTCCAGCCGGATGCTGGGGCGCCTTGCTTGACACGCAGCCCCACCTCCACCAGGTCGTGCGCCACCCGGGTAGCGGGAGGTTTGCCGCCATCTTGGGAACACCCTGTTGGAAAGTCTTTCCTGATTTGGCCTAGACGCTGCCTCCCTGTCTTACCCTCCCAGACACTCACTCTTGCTTCGTTCCTCGTATCTGTTAGTTATTGTCTGCTTGCTTCGTTCGTGTTCCCTTTGGCCATTGCGTGTCTTCTTGACTTTCCCTGAGAGGTTCAGTTAGGCAAAGAGAAGGATGTGGCCAGGATCTACTGCTACGTCTTGCATGTCGCCTCCATGCTGGATGGTTTGGCTTCCCTGATCCACGATTTTTCCCTGATCCATGGATTTCTGATTCAGTGATTCCCTGATCCACTGATTTCTCACTGATGCACCATGGCCTGTGCTCCATCCCCGTGGGAGCCTGGGCCACTGGGCAGCCCTGGACGCCTCACAGCGGAGGAACAGACGGTCGCAGCGGGGCAGACTGTGGGCCCATGGCCAGGTCGTCACGTTCTCTCAGAAGCAGCCAGAAGTCTGGAATTAAATATTGGCTGCTAATTCACATGCTTTGAAAACCATCCCGTCCTTACAAGCAGCCCTGTGGTCCGAGGAGGACTGCAAGCCAGTTCCTGCTCTCTGACTTTGCTGTCCTGACCCCTGTTGGCAGCCGCAAGTCTTGGTTTTCATTTTCCCCTTGGAGCTCCACACGGGCAAGCACTGGGGAGGGACACAATAATTTTTTAAAAATAAGTACGTAGTATTGCTCTTTTAAGCACTAAGGATAATTTCAACTTGCGCTTGGTTTTACAAATGCATGCACTAGTCCCAGGAAGAAATCTAGTGTTAATACCTATGAGTCCTTCACATTTGGTTACTTCCGGAAGTACTTTGGGAGATCCATGAACTAAAGCCAAGGGGAGCATTGCATTTCCTGCACAGAGACCTTGGGCTCTTCCTCGGAGTCACTCCTTGGTGGTGCTGTCCACCTCCCTCCCCTGCAGCCCACCAGACTGTCGACTCAGGGGTCTTTGTCCCACTCCCCCTTGTTTCCCATGAACCCCAAGCCAGGGCCCAGCACACGGGACAGCAGTAAGCCCCGGGCTCCCACAACTCAGCTGAGCTCCCCGGGGTCTCTGGGCCCCGTGAGCAGGCGTGCCGCTGCCCTGTCGCCAATGCCCAAGATGCGACCAGGGCAGAGTGAACCTTCCAGAAACATTTGTTGGACGAAGGCTGAGCCATCAGTGGACCCCCTGTCATCAGCCCCCCCACCCCTCGATTTCTTTGATACCTGAACGAGGACCTTTTTAAAACCGTCAGCCTTAAATGTGCTGGTAATTCATAAAACCCAGAGCCAAGCCCCTTGTAGACAGATGCGTTTCACTAGGAGAGGGCCAAATGCACAGCCCTTCCCTCGTTTTCCGTTGGGAACCTCGGGCAGAATCTGTCTTGAGAACACATTTGCTTCGGTTTTTGTAGGGCTGGCGCTGGAGGCTGGAGGCGATGGCGGAGCTGGCCCCACGCCAAAGGCAGTAATTCTTTCCAAAGGGAACAGTTCCATTAATGCAGGCAGGAAAGGAGAGGAAGCCTGTATAAAACCATATAAAACCATTCCCTCTGCCGGGAACGGCCCTGCCAAGTGCTTTCCATCTCCATCAGCGATCGGGTAGGGGGGCGGGGTAGGGGTTTCCTCCGGCCACGGTGCCTCCAGCTTCTGGGCTACAGATCAGCCCAGATGAGAATCTTGGGGGTTCTTCGGCAATCACAAACAACCCTTACAACCTTAAACCTCAGCAAGGGTCCAGTGGGGAGGCAGAGGTGTGGAGAGCGTGAGACATTGCCCAGAAATCCGCCAGTGGAGAAGCCAGCCCCGGCAGGCTGAGTTCATTAATGCCAAGGGAAGTTTCCGGGTCAGCAGCTTCTCCTCTCGGCCTTCTTTTCATAAAGAAACAATGGGCTCACACATCACCACCAGCACAGAAAGGCCCTCTAAACCGGCCAGCTATTTGAACGATTTAATCTGGGCCTTTTGCTCACTTCTCATAGGCAGTGGCGGGGAGAGCCACCCCATTCCTTAGCCCCCTTCTCCACAGCACTCTGCATTCTGAGCGTTCTATGCATGCGCTGGTGTGCGCCCACCCGCCTTGCATTTCCTGGGAAAACCGTCTTTGAAAGCATGCAAGCCCAAGTGCCAAGTTCACCGAGAAACATGTGCCTTTCAAACTCCTTAATTCCCAACTCACGGACAGCCTGCCCTGGCTCGCCCGCTCTCACTGCCCCCGGTGTGTGGGTGAGAGGGGGCCGGGGGCCTTGAGCCGAACGCTTTGTGGTGTTGCCACAAAGTGGTAAATGAAGCATGGGCTCCGCGTCCCTGGCAACGGCTTTCCTTAGAGGCAGGGATTTAGAGCCTTTAACCCTTTCCCACATGCTTTGCCTTTCAGCTTTTTGGAGGAAGGCGAAGGAGAAGGGGAAAAACCTAAAGGCTGCGTTTTGCGCTGACTGCTCCCATCAGAGTCTGCGGCGAGTCTTGATGGGTTGTGGTGGAGTGAAATCAAGAGGGAGACAGAGCTTTTACCCCAGTGCCATGGCACCTTCAAGGGAAAGGCCTTGGGAAAAAGCTCTGTGTTGAGTAATTAGCCATAATAAGCTCAGGTAAGCCAGCAGATCAAAGAAAGCCTTTTGCAAGGAAAAGGAGAAGAGATGACTATCTGGAAGGAACAAGAAATAGTGTCCAAAAGCTGAAATCTGGAGCTCTTGGCGAGAACCAGGTTCTGAATAAAAGTGAACTGCTGCACGTGCTTTTCTCGGTGAACCCAAATTGCAGTCAGAGGCGTTGAAGTCCGGGTGGGGCTGGCCCTGAGACAGTTCCCGTGAGTGTTCAATGTCTTGGTGAAAGGACGTCCGGGGGGGCACGCCAGCCCGTCGCGGTGTGAGGACGTGCCCCGGAACTGAGCAGTGCCCGCGTGGGCAGAGCGCTCTGCTGGGCACAGTCCGGAGCTGTAGGATAATGAGTGGATGTGTGACCTTGAGGAACTTTCAAGGTGACGGAGGACACAAGGGAAGGATGTGGGGAAGACTCGTCAGGGGACGGGAAAGAAGAGGGGCCCCGAGGCCGGCGGGCGTGAGCAGAGTGGACGGCACTGACACGGCTGGGATCTGGCCCGCCCGCCGTGAGTCCTTCCGTCCGTGTCGCGCTCCTGGCTGGTCGCCACTGGCTGAGAGCTGCTGTGTGGCGGCTGCAGGGCCCCGCCCAGGGCTGCAGACACAAGGCCCTCCCTTCCCAGGAGCCCGCGGCCACGGGAGCCACGGTCTCAGCGCAGTGACCATGCAGCCAGCACTCGCTCAGAATGACCCCCCGGCCCAGCCTGGGCAGGGGGCAGAGGGCGGAAGGGTCCCAGCAGGAGGGGCGTCCGAAGGTCAAAGCCGTACCCCTGAGAGCTCAACTCCGGGCCAGAAAGCCAAGCTGATGATGCATCGTGGGGGTTTCTGTGTTTAATACAAGATAGAAAAAGCAACAAAGAGCAAGAAACCCCAACTTCACAGAATCCCTCAGAAAGCGTCCAGAAGGATCAAAGGAGCATAAACCCGACTCTAGAAAGAATTGGGAGATCAGGGCTGCATAGATGCAAATCAGTGATCTTAAGCCTGCCACCCAGAAGTGGGTGGTCTGCATCCCCATCCCAACAGAGAACCAACGGAAAGGAACTGAAATGCGGGAGAGAGTTTGGCTGAGATGTATAAGCGCTTAGAGAAGCCCCGACTCCAAGGCGCGGGGCTTCACGGGCAGGTCTGAGGGTGCCGGCAGGAGAGGGACGAGGGAACGGCCGAGAGACACAGCATAGTTTAGAAAGTGGCGATGTTGAGACCGGGCTCTGGTGCTGTGAGGTGTTTCTCGTGCTGAAATTTAGAGAGAAGAAGCCACGAGGACTCACAACTCATTGGCCTGGGGCACGGGCTCGTCCTGGTAATCGGGGGACCCTTCTAGAGCCTTCCAGTCACCAGGGTGGGCTGTTCCCTTGCCCAAGACACGCGGGCATGTGTGTGTGTGGCGGATGGCAGGCTGTTACCTCTCACAGCTTTTGTAACTCTCTGTGTCGGAGGAGAGAAAAGAGAACTTGGAGAAGGGGCACTGGAGAGAATCAGCGCCTAGTGGTCAAGTCCCGGCATGACTTCCCAGGGCGGCGGGATGAGCGAGCAGGCGTGGCAGATGCCTCGTCTGCATCTTGGTCTCCTCAACGCACGGTGCCTGAGGCCAGCTTTCGCCCCCATTTTAGCTTTCATTTCTGACACTGGTGCCACGCAGGACGCAGGTCCCGTCTCCTTCCTTGCAAAGTTGTCGACTAAATAGCGGGTGAAGCGCCGAGGCAAGCAGGGGCGTGAGGAGAGGGGAGCCGCCGTCCGAGACCCAGAGCTGGCTCTCCATCCATCCAGGCTTCTATCTGCCGAGGCGCCGCGCCCCAGTGTGGTGGGCTCGCTGTGGGGTGCTCTGGGTGGAGCTGGGGCGTCCGCCCAGCCCTGGCTGCCCCTCCTGCTCGAGCACATTTCCGGGCACCAGATCTCATGCACAGCCAGGCAGGCAAGCACCTGCTTCCATGGAGCTCACCTGTCCAGGGACAGACGGGTCAGCAGGCAGGTGTCTAACCCAGTGGGACTGGCTCAAGTGGCGGGAGATGTGGGTGAGGAAACAGAGCAGGGAGTTTGGAGCGGCAAGGCTGGGGGGTGCATTAGCCAGCGGGGGCAGAGAAGCCTTGCTGAAGAGGAGGCCTTTGGGCTGTGTCCCGAGGGCGAGAAAGAGCCAGCCAGGAAAGGCTTCTGGAGCAGGGTCCAGGCAGAGGCCAGTTCAGAGGCCCGAGCAGGTGTGCATTTGGCGCCCTCGGCCGTGTGGACCATGGGAGGGACTGGGGTCGAGTGTGGTGGGCGCCAGGCAGGGTTGCCAGCAGGGAGTGGGAGGGAGATGGTGGTGGCCTGGCCTGGGAGGGGGCCGAGGCTCTGGATGGCGGAGTAGAGAGGACTTGCAGAAGGACTGGCCGTAGGGGTTGAATCGGGTTACTGCTGGACAGCTCCCGGTCATCTAGGTGAATTCTGGGATGGGGTCACCTGGACCGCAGCCGGTGAGAGGGATGGGGTGAGGGTCAAGTTTGTGTCGGGAGATGAGACCAGAAAGTTTCAAACAACAGGCGCGGTTGGCCCAGTAGCATCAGAGCCCAAAGCCTTGATTCCTAATTTTAAAAAGCGTGAGCAGGCAGGCCCACCCTCCGCGCCGTCTTCACGAGGTCTCATATTGGGTCTGCGGCCTCGGATGAACTGGACAATGGTTCTGGACTCCAGTTTTCTCCTCTGTAAAATAAAGACGATGGGCGAGGACGATTAAGTTTCCTCCAGCGCTGACATTCTGTCGTTCTTTACCAGCTGAACCTGCCACGTTGTGCCTGTGAAACTGCTGGGTTCCAGGATGGCTGCTTGCAGGTGCCGAGGGCAAGTGCTGGACTGTGTGCCTGCCGTTAGCAAGCCGCCCGTTTGTGCATTCACCCATCTACTCACACGGTCATTTAACTCATGCATTCATTCAACAAACATTGCTGAGCGTCAGGTATTTGCCGAGTGCTGAGTTAGGTGTTGGGATAAAATGTAAGTTCTTTAAGGAGTTTCAGTCTTTTGGGAAGAGTCAGATGACCCTTACCTACCTCTCCCTTTCCCTCCCCCTCACTCACAAACACACACACAGCATTGACAAATGCTGTGAGGTCGTCCTGGGCTCTTAAGAAGTCCCTTTTTGGAGGAGCAAAGGAGAAGCAGCTTGGCCAGTGCTTGGAGCAAGTCAGGGAAATGAGTAGACCAGTGGCTAAATGCAGCCAGGTGTGGGCTCTGCAGGTGACGGGCCCGGAAGAGTCAGGTGAAGAAGCCAGTTATCTGAGCTGCTCCCTGCCGGCATCCCCATGGGCCTTTTGTATACTCATCAGGAATGAGCCAATAGGCCAGTATTCCAGGTGGAAAAGACCTGCCTTTAGGTTTGGGAGATCCCTGGTTCCAATTATAACCTCTCTACCTGCATTTGGGATTATTTTATCCAGCAGGAGGGAACCCCTGGAAGTGGCATGTCCCAGGAAGCCACATGGAAGCTTGCAGAGACAGCTCCAATGGGAGTGGTCTCGACTGTCTGCCCTTGGCCTCACACCCTGGGCCCGGCATGCGAATATTTGTGGCACTGGAAGCTAAAGGCTTCTCTTGGCCCAGCCCCTTGGAGGGCTCCTCTGCAGCTGCCTCTGGATTCTGCAGTTAGAAGGGAGGGTCCTAAAGGAGCTGGGGGCCCACCCTCTCCCCCACTTCCAGGCTTCTGTGGATGTGGCTCAGCCCACATGCTGTCATTAACAGATGCACAAACGGGCAAAGAAATTTTGAAATCCCAGATGATGATTCTGACATTGGGTTGTGCTTCTCCTGAGTGGAGCTTGGCCCCAGGGAAACAGCTCTGGTTCAAAGCCCAGCGAACAGTGGGCTGTTCAGTAGGAGATATTGGGGCTTGAGGAGGGGCGCCTGGACCCCCTTAGTTCTCAAAGTGTGGAAGCAGGAGCTCTTGGTGTGGGGACCTTGGGCTGTGTTTGAACAAGGCTTCCAGGGGAGTCTGCCTCATCTTCATCAGCTGGAAGGATGGTTAATGCAGATTCCAGGGCTGCAGCCCACGTGGCTCGTAAGCGAGCCTGGCAATCCTTTCTTCTTTGATTTATGTTTTCGTTGTTTGTTTACTTTAGTCTCTTTTTTATTTTTCATGAAATGGTTTGTAAGAAAACATATGAAATATTTTATGTAAACAAGAATCTATGTAAATCTGTTTTAAAGAACAGCAGAAGAATAACCTCCCCACATGAAAAGGGAACCTCTCCAGTTCCATGGAAGCCCCTCCCCCCGCTCCCTCACAGGTGATCAGTCCACTCGCTTTTGTACTTTTCATTCCTTGTCACACCCACAGTTTTGTTTTGCTTTGCTTGTTTTTTGAGCTTTATGTACAGCAAATGGCACTGAGTGTGCTCTGAACTGACTTTTTCACTTGATACTGAAAGGCAGCATGGTGGAAGGATTAGCAGCATTGACCTGGAGCCAAGATTCCTGGGTTCAAATCCCAGCTCTGCCCCTGTAACCTGGAGCGTGTCTAACCTGTAAGACACACTCGAGTGATTGGCACAGAGAAGTACTCTGTTCATGGGACTTCTTTTTTAAATGAAAAAATAAAATCTCTGAATGCAGCTCATTCGTGCTGCTGCTCCTGGCTGCAGGGTGTTCGTTTTTACAGCTGTATCGTATGACTATACTGGAATTTATCCAGACTCCGCTTGTTGGGCATTGAGCTTGTTTGCAGAGTTCCTTTGGATGTGTGGGGCTTCTACCAACTCCCAAGTCCATGTATGTGGTGTAGATGTGTAAGGCTTCCTCTAGGTATGTAGCTGTGAATGAAATTGCTGGCAGGTAGTGTAGAGTCTGCTCTTTTTCAAATTTAAGAAAAAATGTCAATTTTTTTTTTCCAAAATGGTTAAACAAATTTATACCTTCACCAGGAATGTATCTGAATTCCTGCTACTCTGAATACTTTTCAAAGTTTTTGTCTTATTGTTTTAAAACTTTGCCTTGCTTTTGGGTGATTAATTCCTTTTCCGTTTCCAACTTCTTCAAGATGTTGACCATCTTTTCACATTATTTGTTGGCTGCCCTTTTGTTGCTGTTGCTAAATTTCTATTTGGGTTTTTTACTCACTTTTCCATTGTCTTTTTCTAACTGATCTAAGAAGTTACCTGTAGATCCTCAATACACATTCTTTACTAGATTTTTGTGCAGCAAATAGTTTCTCCCAGTTAACAGTTTGGCCTTCTTTATGGTGTCCTCAGATATGCACAAGTTATTAATGGAGTGTGCAGTGAGTTAACAATTATTTTTTTTAATTGGGATTTGGGGCTCAGATTGAAGAGATCCTTAATCCAAGACCATATAAATATTCTGCTACAAAAGTTCACCTTTTGCTATTCACATCTGCTTTAGTTTGCCAAAGGGCTGCTAATGCAAAATATCAGAAATGGATTAGCTTTTATAAAGGGAATTTATTGGGGGTAAAAGCTTACAGTGCCGAGACTGTGAAAAGTCCAGATCAAGGCACATCAAAAGTGCTTTCTCACCAGAGTCAGCTACTGGTGACCCTGTTGTCCAGTCACGTAGTGAAGCAAGACGGTGGCCAGTCTCTGCCGAGGCCCCTGCCTTCCCCTGCAGAATTTACTGTCTCCTGGAGCTCTCTGTGGGCGGCCAGGTCTAGGGCTTGCCCCTTGTCTCTTGACTATTACCACTAAGCATGGTCCATGCCCCCCTATTATTAACACCCTGTATTACTATTGTGCATTTGTTATAGCTCATGAGAGAACTCTCCTATTTGTGCTGCTAAGCACAGTCCATCTTCTACCACGTGGTTCACTGGGTTATACAGTCCCCTGCCTTGTGCATTCTAAACAAAGTGTGCACTCAGTGGCTGTCACTTTCCTCCCAGAATCCTGCAGCCATCACCCCAGTAAATCTCTGAACGTTCTCCCTGGTCCCAAAGAAAAGAATCCCACACCCCTATTATTGACCCTTACCATCCATGCAGTTCCTTCTTCGGCATTGATGCAAGAATATTACAATGTTTTTGTTAACTACAGTCCACCATTACATTGATTGTATTTTCTCACGTATCACTATATTCTTACCACTTTATAGTAGTGATGTACATTTGTCCAAGGTCATAGAAGAACATTCTTGTATTTGTATTATTAAGCACAAGTCTCATCCACCTCTGGGTTCACTATGTTATTCAGTCCCGAGATTATTCTCTAGCTTTCTTTCAGCTGACATGTACATCCCTAGACTGCCCTTCTCAGGCACAATCCCATTTACAAACCAGCTGTGTTAGTTATACTCACTGTGATGTGTTACCATGACTCTCTCCATTTCCGCCCTTTCACAGTCAGGTCCTGCATATTTTTATGCCACTGTCAATACTCTCCGTTATTAAATTGCACATCCTGTCTGTGATGGAGCATCCAACTGCACTGGGTATTCGTAAAGTTACCTTACATCCAGCAACCTGCTCGACTTCCTGTTTCTGATGTCAATTCTTTGAGGTTTTCTGTGTAGATAATCTTGTCTATGGGTAATCTTAGGTATTCTGTATTTTTTTATTTTTTAGAGAAGTTGTAGGTCTACAGGAAAACCATACAGAATATGCAGCGTCCCCATACACGCCCTCACACACCCAGGTTTTCCCATTACTCACGCTTTGCATTCGTGTGGTGCCTGTGTTATAAGTGGTAAAACCCTATTGCTGTAGTTAGACTGCTAACACTGGGGTCGCCTGATGGTCTTGTACAGAAGTTATGTTAGTTTTCATGGTTTCCTTCCAATTTATGTACCTTTGATCCTTTGGTTCTTCTTTCTTGTTAGTCAGTGTTAAATATACAGGCTAATAGCAGGCAAATTTGTTTTGTTCCTGATTTAAAAGGGAATGGCTCTAATGATTCATCATTAAGTATGATGTTTGCTCTAGGTTTTTAAAGGATATTCTTGATGAGATTTCAGGTGTTCTCTTTCACCAGTTTGCTGGGATTTTTTATAGTGATTTTTTCATTCTTGATATAATCATCTAATGTGTCTCTTTAATCTGTTAATCTGTTAACGTAGTGAATTACGTTCCTAGATATTCTGTCCTGGAATATCTAGGAATGTAAACCCAGCTTAGTCAGGGTTTTTTATTTCGTCTTGTGGGATTTAGTTGACTAGTTTTTATATCCATGTTCAAGAATAAGATTGCTGTCATTTTCCTTGTATTTTTCTTGCTTGACTTTGCTGTTAAGGTTATGCCAGCTTCATAAAACCAAATGGGGATTGGTCCCTCTTTTCCTATTCTCTGGGTAGAGATTTTGTGCGATTAAATTTTTCTCTTGAAAATATTTGGTAGAATTTACCTGTAAATCTCCAGGCCTGTATAAGTGTGTGTGTGAGAGAGAGACAGACAGACAGAGAAAGAATATTTTTGATGAGCTGTTCATGGCCTTTCATTTGTAGAGGACTAGCTGTATACCCTATTTATTCTCAAGTCCAGTCTGATCACTTACATATTTTTTTAACAGAAATATCTGCTTCTTGCAAGTGCCTGGGTAGTTCCAGATTATTGGGAGTGTTTAGAAACCTCTCCCTGGACTGTTCCGTGGATGGCATTTGTGACCCGAGCAGCCTGAAATCACCCTTCCCCTCTGTGATGCCCGTGCCCTGTGCCCTCCTGGGTGTTCAGAAGTTAATTGAGAAATGGTCCTTGCTGTTTGAGGATTTCACCTTTTCAGGGGCAGAATGGGACAGAGTGAAGGAGCGCATGCAGGGAAGGTGCCAGAGAGAAGCCTGCAACGGAGGTGGATCTTCCCAGGTGAACAGAATTCTGCTGTCGAGCCACTGCTCTTCCCCTGTGGGCAGGTCTGGGCTTTAATTTTTTTTTCTGCTAGTTCCAAGGCTTATCATATTAAATACTATAACAATCGGGGAAGATATTTCCCATCTGCTTCACTGAACTGTGTCTAAAATCTGCTTAGTCCCTACTTTTTCCTGCAACTTAGATAAATCTTTTACCCTGAGCCCCAAATACCAATCAATTTAACACCTGCAACCACCCCTTAACGGTTCCCCGCATTCTCCCGGCTTCCCTTCTACCCTTGTGCTTTTTGTGCTCATTCAGCAGCCTAGTGATGTTTAAAAACTCAAACTGAGTCATTTCTGCCTGAAACCCAGGTTTTCCCTGAACCCAAGGCTGGAGTAAGACCTGGTTTTCACACCCCTGCCCACTAAACCACAGCCTGACAATCTTCTTAACTTAAAAATCCATTGTTATGGAGGACTGTTTGGCAGTTCCTAAAGAAGTTGAATATAGACTTGCCACGTGACCCTGCAATACCACTACTGGGTATATACCCAGAAGAACTGAGAGCAGTGACACGAACAGACATCTGCACACCGATGTTCACAGCCACATTATTCACCATTGCCAAAAGTTGGAAACAACCCAGGTGTCCATCAACAGACGAATGGATAAACAAACTGTGGTGTATTCACACGATGGAATACTTTGCAGCTGTAAGAAGAAATGAAGTCATAAAGCATATGGCAACATGGATGAACCTGGAGGACATTATGTTGAGTGAAGCAAGCCAGACACAAAAGGACAAATACTGTATGAATGCGTTACTATGAACCAAATATATTGTGTAATATATTGTTAGATTAAAAAAAAAAAAATTTACATGTATCCATTACATTTAATTGAGAAATGTATATATTTATTCATCTGTGTTTACTTTTTAGTTTTTAATTGTTTATGTTTTCAATTATTAAATGTACAAAATAAAGTTAAAAAAAAAAAATCCATTGAGTGCTTTCCTACATCAGGATATTTGCACGTGCCATTCTGGTGGCCCAGAACATTCTCCCATGCATTGTGCTTGTCCGCCCCTTCACATCATCCCTCAGTACTGGTATCAGTGTCACTTCCTCAGACCACCTGCCCGTGGTAGGTCTCCCACCCCTCCCCCCAGAGTCTCTACTTCTCCCTTTTCCTTGTTTCTTACTTAGCAGTTGTCACAGTTTCCCTCTTCCCCAAAGAGTGTACGTTCATGATAACGTGGACTCCCTGTCTTGCCCACTCTTGAGTTCCTGGCATCCATCCCTGACACACAGTGGGTGCTTTGCAGATGCTTTCTGAATGCGTAAGACAGTGGCTCGAGGCCTTCTCCCTTACCATCTCCCCACATCCCTGGGGGCTTGCTGCCCCAGCATGCATCACGGAGAGCCACTCCCAGCTCCCTGCCCACCTGGAGTCTCTCCCGCTTGCTCCTTGCTGGCCAGCCCTTCTGCTCCGCCCGGATCTGGCTCATCACGGCGCCGTGAAGCCTCCTTGAGTGCTTCCTCGTGGCACAAAGGCCGAGTGTGCCAAGGGTGAGAGCAGGGCGCAGGCTCCGCGGCCCAGGTCCCGGGGGAGGCTGTCGCTGCCCGTACGCCCGTCCCTGATCTGCTGGGGGATTGTCAGGTCGCGTAGGACGTGCTGGGGAGCGCCTGGGGAGGACCCCCACTTGGACAACCCTCGGGCTCGGGGTGTCCGTTGTCTATCTGGGAGGGGTGAGAGGACTGTCCTCTCCCGTGCCTCCTGCTGGAATTGTGCTGTCCTGTTTCCTTCTCTGTGTCTCGAGCAGGGACACAGACTATATATGATTATCTCAAATAACCCTCACAAAAGCCCTATGCAGCAGGGCCTATTTCAGGCCATTTTAAGATGAGGAAAGAGAGGCTCAGAGAGGCTAAGATTTGTCCCACAGCCAAGGCGCGGCAGGGTTGGGGTGAGACAGGCACAGCCAGCGCGTAGTCACCCTTGGCTCAGCATGGTCCAGCCCCCTGGCTGGAGAAGCACAGGCGGGCTGACATCGCAGCTCCCGGGTCCCCGGGGACGCAGGTGGGCTGGCCATTGGCTGCACCTTGAGCCCTGCGGGTGACCCTGGTGACTTGAAGGAGGCTCGGCCCGGCCCCCCGCACACAGCCTCGTTGCGTACAGCGTTTGTGCTGCCCGTGGACAGAGCAGCAGAGACGGGGCTGGCGAGAGCAGGTTCCCACCAAAGGTAAGCCACCGGCCACCGCGGAGAAGGAAAGAATGATGAACTTTCCTCCAAAGGCCAAGCTGGGCCCTGGAGGCGAGCGGGCACCGAGGTGTGCCTCCACGGAGCGGCGCCTGCCCCTCGGGGCTGCGTGGTGGCTGCTCTGGAGACAGCCACCTCGCCGCGCTTCAGTCTCACTCCAGCCTGCCGCCGTGTCTGGCTACAGCACGGAGCCGCAAATGCTCCTTGGGGGCGTGTCTGCAGCTGCAGGAGCCCCGTGTTTGCATTTCCTGCCTGTCACCAACAAGGCTGTCCCCGAGATTCTGTACCCCCTGCCCCGCGCCGAGGCTTGCTGCAGGCCCAGCCATGTCAGGATGTCAGTGACACCCACCCCGGGCCTCGGGAGCCTCCAGGCCGGGGGGTCTCCGGTGCCTGCTGTGTGCAAGGCACAAGGGTCCCTGTTAAAATGCAGGTGACCTGGCCCCCACCACAGAGACCCTGGGCAGGGCTGGGCAGGCCAAGGCACCCGGAATCTGAAAAGCAGTGGGTGGGGAGCCTAGGGTGGGCCCAAGTGCAGCCCACCGACTGTTTCGTCGGACCACGGCTGCTGCCACTCATCCACATCTCATCTGTGGCCGCCGCCCCCACTACCGCGGCAGAGTTGAGCCACCGTGGGGACAGCGTGGCCTGTAAAGCCAGAATGTTTGCTGTCTGGTCCTCCTTGGAAAAGACCGCTCCTGGAGAAGCGGCAGTCATATGCCGTAGCGTTTGCGAAGGTGACTGTTTGGGAGGGAATTGCTCCCCCGAGGACTCGGCCAGCCTAGCCTGCCTCCGGGGACGGACATAGGGATGCTCAGCAGGTTCTGGTTCATTCATTACTTCAGTGCCTGTGGGTGTCGCAAGGGCTGCAGCTCCCCCCTTAGAGCATGGCGGCACCTGCGCCTCATTCAGCGCTCTTTGACCAGCTCCCAGCACAGGGCCTGGGACAGAGAGGGGTCCACATAAGTCTGTGGCGTGAATAAGTGAACGGACGGAGCTCAGAGGTCTGGCTCTGAGGCTGCAGGCAGAGGAACCGTTTCCGATAGACAGTGTCTGTGGCCACTTCGTAACCCTCCTTGTTCTAAGGCCGACAGTCTTAGTTAGCCTGAGCTGCTACAACAAATACCTTGCGGTGGGTTTGGCTTATCAGCAGGCAGTGATTGGCTCTCGGTCTCTGAACTAGAAGTCCCGAAGGAAGAAGCCGGCAAAGGCTGTTCTGAGGCTGGCTGCCAGGGGTCCTTGGGCTTCCTTGGCTTGAATTCCCACTTCCCGTCACGTGGCGACATCCCCTGCTTCCTCTTCCGGGAACTGCCACCTTCCAGCTCCCCCTGTGGCTTTCTTTGATCCTGGCTTCCGGTTTCTTCTTCTCTTTATAACGCTCACCCTGCCTCAGTTGGCCACGCCCAACTCACCGTAACACGATCGAGAGGTCTCGTGTACAGTGGGGCTGAGATTACGCGTGCGTCTAATTCGGGGTGCAATGCCACCAACCACGCCAGCTGCTCCCGTTTTGGGCTTTCGGGCCGGGGTCCATGGCTGTGCTCGCACAGCTTAGTCCTGGGGATTTCTCTCCGTGGTGAGCCAGCACCTGCCGAGAAGCAGCTGGGGCACCTTCTCTGCACTGAACACCTGGATGTGGCAGGTCCAGCAGGCTCCAGGGGCTCACAGTGGACATGAGGCAGGAGGAGCGGCACGTGGCGAGGAGCAGAGAGGATGAGGGAGGGCAGAGGGCGGCTCCCACTCCCTCCGAGGCTCCGCAGAGGCTTCCTGGCTGGAGGAATGGGGCGTGCAGAGCTGAGCCTGGAGGGGCAGGCTGGGTGGGTCAGCGGGCGGTGAGGGGAGGCGGCTAGCAGGAAGCAGGCCCGGACCCTGCCAGAGCTGCAGCCGGCGCATTTGTGAAGGATGAGCTGCATCTTGATTCTGCAGCATTGATCACGGTGGAGGAAGCCTCCGGCTTATTGATTGCCTCGGGAACTTTCCTTCCCAGGTAATGGGTGAGCTTGGGCTCACTGTTGGCAAGAGAATTACCAAGTTCCCTAGGATGTGGCTTTTCAGAGCCATCTCGTCGGAGTCCAGCTGTTGGGGTTCGCAGGCAGTGCCCCCACCATTGCCCGGGAGCCAAGCGAACGCCAAACGGGTGAGCGACCCAGGACTTCCATCAAAGCAAAGGGCTTCCAGTGCCATTCTGGGGCCCATGGCAGTGCATGCGTGAGCCAGAGAGAACTTAAAACCCTGAGTGTCCCTGGTGCAGAAGGAGGATGGGCAAGCAAACTTGCAGCCGGAGGTGTCCGCAGTGGTCTGAGGGCCAGCCAGGAACACCAGGGGGGCCAGCGCCACCCCCTTCCTGGGCAGGGCTTGTCCTCGTGGCAGCGTCTCCACAGGCTGCCGGGGCCGAGGTGAGCGTGAGCTCTTGGCATTTTTGCTCACTTCTAGCAAGTCTCTGCAGGACTGGGCCTTATTGTAAGACATGGCTTCTATCTTGCTTTAGAGTCTCTTAAAACTGGACGCTGGATAAGGACGGGTGCAAGCAGCTTATATGAGCTTTGGGTGGGAGACTGGGGAAGGAGACGGCGATAGGGGGGACCAGAAAAGAATGTAGTGATGGAAGGGGGGTCACTCCTATGAGCAGCTGGAGCATGCTCCCCCCAGGCTCCCTCCGTGAGACAGAGGAGGACATGCTACGGTTGTCCCACCAAGGAACCAGCCACGGGCCATTTCCCCGAAAATCCCACTGTCACTGGCCTAAAGCTGTGCTGCTGTGTCCTCTCAGTGTGGCTCCAGCTCTGACAGTGAAGTCTGTGACCCATGGCAGGCCTCAGGGAGAGGCAGCAGCCGAGAGCAGGAGAACTGGCCATCAGGGTATCTGCCACCCCCTTGGCGGGCCCGGGCTGGTGAATCTGCAGAGGTTCTCTGCAATCCTGCTCTCGTGAACCGGCTGTTCCCAGAGCATTTCTCCTGCTTGCCTTTGCTTAAATGCTTGCTCTGTCCAGGAGCTGAAGAAATACCAATGAGCCAGGCAGACAATCAGATTCAGCCCGTAACTAAGTGGACCAGTGCTTAAGCTACATAATTTGAGCAAATTATAAGTGAAGCAAGTAAAAGAAGGACCATGTTGAAAGTAAGAAAGGGCCAACATGGTGATGGGGCGTGAGCCAGCGTGAAGAGGGCTCCTGCTGCCAAACCTGGGAAAACTGGCATATCAGAAATAAATAATGGCAGCAGTGGATCATAACCTATAGAATAAAATAAGATTCCGAATCCACGCTGACACCAGGTAATGGACAGCACTTCCATTCGGCAGAGGGTCACATAGAAGCAGTGATGGAGTTAGGAAGTCACCACTTGACAAGTATCATAATCATCACTGACTCAAGAGTCATCAGTAGTTGCTGAAACAACGAGTGAAAAGTTGAGGAGAAATGATATATGTAGACTTGATATATCGCCTCAAGGTTCTTAATCATTGCCAAGGTCAACTTTAATAGAGAAAGTACAGCCTGGCCAAGGCACCCTTCACCAAGCAGTACACGTCAACGCACAGCAACGGGCAAACGGGCGTCACCTGCCTCCCGACACAAGACGCTGAGGGGCGTAATCCCATTTTTGTGATGTCCCTGAATATCCAGGAGCCAATCCTCACAGAAGGCAAGACAAGCCTAAACGAGGCGCGGTCCACAGAGCCTGGCCTGCTTCAGATACGCCCATGTCGGGAAACAGACCAATAAAGTTCCAGATCGAAGGAAGCCAGAGTCCAGACAAGTGCCTGCTCAGGGATGTTCTTTGACCATAAAGATGTGCTTGGGGCATGAGCAAAATCCAGACAAGATCTGTAGGTTAGAGTACAGTGTCATTCCATGTTATCATCCTGATTTTAACAACTGGACTGTGGACGTGGAAGAGAATGGCTTCGTTTTATTAGAGACCAAGCAAATGTGCTTAAGGAAATGCACAGGAAGGGAATACAGGAATTATATGTCATATTCTTATGACATTTCTCTAAGTCTGAAATTATATATTTTTAAAATGTAATACACAGAGGGAACCTTGTAATATCAAGAGGGATGTGGGCCCAGGGGACACATTTGATCAGATGGTCAGAGAAGGCCCCTGCAAAGGCACCATTTGTGCTAAGGCAGGAATGAAGAGTGGGTGCTGACCCGGCCAGGATCAGAGGACAGAGTGCTGCGGTGCCTGCAGCGGGAAGGGGCTGGACAGAGGCCCTGGGAGGTGGGGCTGGAGCTCAGGAGGAGGGAGCCGTGGTAAGAGAAGGTGGGACCCGGGCCTGAGGGTCCTCTAGGCCGTGGGATGCGATTTGGATTTTCCTCTGGGGCTTGGGGAGTCTTCCTGAGCTGCGGCGTGCATGTGGGCATCCTAGTGGCCTGCCACGTACGGAGTGGGCCGGGCAAGCAGAGGGCTGGGGGCCCCTCTTGCAGCCAGGCAGCCACTGCAGTCATGAGGATGGGGGCCTGCCCCCGGGGGCAGGTGGTGGCCTGGAGAGGAGCGGATGGATCTGGGTGTACTTTGGAAGTAGAGCTAGCGGGACCTTGACGGGGGTGGAGGGGGCTCGAGGGCGACTGCCTTAGCAGGTGACTGTGTTAGCTTGCTGAAAGCTGCCGGAAGCAGTGTGCCAGCAGTGGGTTGGCTTTCACAGGCGGGTTACTGGCTTGCAAGCTTACAGTTCCAAGGCCGAGAAAAGTGTCCAAATCAAACCATCATCAGGCGATATGCTCCCCAGAAACTGGCAGTGGGTGGTTCTGGACTTCCTGGTCTCACGGGAAGGCACGTGGCGGCATCTGCCCGTCTCTGCCTTCTCCTCTGGGCTCCGGTGCCCACAGCTGCCGGCTGTTCCGTCGGTGGCTTTCTCTCAGCCTCTGCGGGTTCCCCTCTGAGCTCCTGTGTCTCTGTGTTTCTGTGGGTCTCTCCCTTTCTCTCTCTATTCATCCTGTTGATGAAGGATCCAGTAAGAGGGTCAGGACCCACCCTGGCCCATGCCCTACTGCAGTAACCTAATCAATAGGCTCTTACCTGAAGTGACCTGATCAGAAGTGCCACCTACAGCAGGTCCACAGCACAGGAGCGGATTAGCTCCAAGGCCCGGATCTGTTCTGGGGTCCAGCAAAGCCTCAAACTACCACAGTGCCCTCGAGGAACAGTCAGAACAGACAGGGCTGCACATAAGGCACCCGGGAACGGCTCGTGGCGAGCCCGGGACACCTGGGAACTTTGCACGTGCTGTGCACACATACACACACACACACACAGAGCCGTTGCTGGGTTTCCTCCGTGCGACTGAAGCCGTCCGACCTGACACAGGTTATTGTTTCCGCCCAGGTCTGGGATGTCCTCCTGGAAGGAAACGGATTCTCACAGATGCTGCCAACCAGGACTTGAGAAGGGAGGAGCTTAAGGAAAGACAAACATTCCAGGGGGTTTAAATACTGATTCCGTCTTTTGCCTTGTAACTCACTCCTGGTAGATTCTTTCAAAGCTGCTTTACGGGTCTCTAACGAGCGGGCAGCTCCCCAGCCTCGCCTGGATCTGCAGCTCCCTGATGAGAGTGTGCAAAGCACTGTGCCGGGGGCTTAGGGCCCCGTGGAAGTCATACCAGCTGACGAAGGGCCCTTTGTCGCTGTTTGTTCCCTCTTTCCTCTCCCCCGTTGGTCCATCCAAGGAGCCGAGCCGTGTCGGGCAGGGGCCGCACAGCGGGGCTGCCTGCCCGGGAAAGGGTGGGAAAGGCGGTCTGGGGGACGCTGGGCCTTGGGTGCCTGCCCACTTTTTAATTGGCCTCGGTGTTAATGAATAGATTCTTTCTGTTGGGAGCGAGCAGGGCTGGGCGCTGGAGCGTGTAATCTGATTGCAGCCGGGCGCTCCGAGCCCTGCGGAAGGCTCCAGAACCTGCCACGATTGGTTTGGCCAGGCTGCACAATGCCTGGCAGCCAGCGACAGGCCAGGGGCGGGTGGGGAAGCAGGGGGAGCGCGGGGCCATCGGCACGGCGCAGCCGCCGTGCTGGTTCTGATGCCGTCGGCGCTGTTTGTCGTCTTGTGGCATCTCCTTATGGCACTGTGGTCCTGGGTAGCAGAGATGCTTCTCCCAGCGTAGCCCCTGGTATCCAGTAGGCATTTAATGAATGCATCCTCCCACTCCACGTGTGAACCGGGCAGCAGGGAGCGTTTTCCTCCCGACAGCTCGGTCGAGTTAGAGTGTGCAAACGGGCGGCGTATCGGCAGTTACGCCAGGCTCCCCTCGTTCTTCCTCCCTCTACCCGGGACCTCCCCATCCGCCTGGCCCCCAACAGCTGCAGGCTGGGGAGCAGGCCTCCGTGGCTGTGCCTCTCCCCTCCCTACGATGGTGTGTCTATGTACCCCACTTTCTCACTGGAGCCAACCTCTTGAGAGGGGGGACCTCCGAGTTCATGTCGGGGACCCCAGGGCCCACCCTGAGCGGGCACCCTGCTGAGTTGGGTTGAAGCTGCACGAGCTCAGGAAATGGCGTTTCGTTTGCAGGGTGGGGTGCATGGCGTGAAGGCAGATTCTGAACCTGAGACTCCCTCCCCTGCCCCTCTGGCCCTCGCCCCCCACCAAACATTTTCTGTTGTCGTTTCTGCTAACGAGTCCCCTGCCTGCTCTAGGGAAGATGAGTCAGCAGTGACCTGTGATCTGATGGCTGGCCAGTGGCTTGTGTTTGTCGACGTAGTGCCCAGCTCGGGCTTAACAGAAGGACTTCCTGTGAGAGAATCCGGGAAACCGGGGCTGTACTTTAGGGCTTGAATTCCGTTCTTTTCTCCCAGCTCCGTGGTCCCGGGCTCCCCCTCCTCAGGTGGATGATCAGGCATATTTGGCTGGGCCGGTGCTGTACCCAGAGTCAGCACGCAGCCAGCTGGCGGCCGATGGTCCCCTGGAGGGCCGGGCACCAGGTCTGTCCATGGGCCCAGCCACGCTGGCACCACCCGCAGTGCCCAGTGTTTATGTATAAAGAGAAAGCGCTATGAGCATTTGCTGAATGCAGCCCTCTGCCTGCCTCTCTCATCCCTCACTTCCTCCGTCGGTGCCACTGCGTGTGGGTTTCCCCAAATCTATTTGCAAATGCGTCGCCATGGCCTTGCTCGGGTTAGTCACTGCCAGTGCCGCTCTCCATAAAGCAGTGACCTCCAGGGATGGTCCCCGGCCTTGCTGGACCTCTGGGGCACTCGTGGGCCACCCCCAAGCCGCAGTGATTGCGGTGCCCTCCGAAAGCCTTTCCGAGGCGCCCTCAGCCCTGGTGAGGAGGAGCACGGCTCGTCTCCCAGGTGTACTCCCAGGTAGAAAGGGTGGCACCTAGCCATGGCAGAGCAAGCACCCGATTAGAACATCTCGCTGTGCATCCAGGGAGCACACTGCAAGCCTGTGAAATGAGGCTAGCAGTGCAGGGAACTTCAGCCTAAAGCGGCAGCTGCAAACCAGCAGCTTCCAGCCAGAGCCAACCTGCACACTCTCCATCTCAGTGCTTTAGGCAATTTTTTAAATTTCATCGTCAACACTTAGCCATGCTTTTTTCCATAAAACCCTGATTTCTGACTCATCTTTTTTTAAAAAGTCGGAGAATTTGGCTACCCTGGGCCCACATTCCTTTCCGGAGCTGATGGCTGGCGCCGGGCAGTGGCCAGCCCAGTGTCAGGCCTTGTGCTCGTGCAGCCCTTGTCCTGCTCAGGTCAGGACGTCCATGGGCACAGGAGCCTGGAGTAGCCCCATGTCTCCATGCGCATGGCTGCCTCGTTAGCCAGCTCTCCATGCCGTGAGCCGCTCGGCGCTCAGCAGAATTCCCGCTCGGAGCAGGAGACCAGCAATGCCTGCAAGAGTTTGAATGCTGGGATCACCATTTTGTCCTGGGTGAGTGAAACGGGCTATGCCCTTTAACCTCTCATTTCGAATTGCTGGGGACTCATTCAAAAGCTTTTTTTATGGTTCTAAAAGCAGCGATGACATCCTTTGTCCTTCGAAGGCAGTGTAGCAGCGGGTCATGTTACCTTTCTAGTAATGAAAGTCTTCCTGGCTCTCTAGGACCATTTGGACTTAATGGAGAAAAAACAGCAGATCAAACCACAGAAATCTCTTGCCATTTCTGACCTCCCAGTATAACTGGATTGGAAACCGGGGAATGTAAGACTTAACCTGAATGAATTAGAGTGACCTTGGCCAATTGGGCGGGATTTCTGGACCTATTGTGTCAACTGCAAAATCGCAATACTGATTTTTGCCTTCTGGATGATATTTGGATTGGTTGTTGAATACATCAAGTGATTTGAAAACATCTCAGGCAACAAGAATGCTAAGTGTGATTTATCAAATGCGCGCTGGCTGGAAGGAAGAGAAACACGTCTATCTGCATAGACACTCTTGGAATCCATCACATGTGGGGCACCGTGTCCTCTTTAGAAAATAAGGGAGCTAGGCATGGAAGCTGCTGCCACGGGGCAGGAAGGGGCCCCGGCGGTGGGAGCGCAGGTACACGCGTAGCAGGCAGAGCCCGTGGCGGGTTCCGAGAGTGTAGACACAGAGATCATGGAGTGCCTTGATGACAGTGAGTCAACAAGTTTTGACAGATGGCTCACTGAGCTTTTAAACATGTGTCAAGCTCCTCTCGTGATCAGGCACTGCTCTTGGTGCTGGTTGTGTGACAGTAGCAAAGTGTGGTCCCTCCCTGAGGTGCTCACTGTACAACGGAGGAGAGAGATGTGGCAAAGTGAGTCCCGCACAGTCTACTGTGGCAGGAGACGTATGATGCAGTACAGGGTGATGGCCTTGACCCAGGGACTCGGGAGGCTTCGCGGAGGAGGTAATGACAAGCTTAGGAGGGCAAGGGGTTGAGGTTGACCAGGCCTCCCATCCAGGCAGAGGGCATATCATGGTATGTCTGTGGGGAGTTATCAGTGAGTCCTGAGAAGGACATGGGGGAGGCTCCATGGAATTATAGTTATGGGTGTCAACTCTGGAGTAGGACATCCTGGGCTCAAGTCCTGGCTGCTCTACCTACTAACCATGTGACCTTGGTTAGTAAGTTTTCCCAGCTACCTCATAGGGTTGTTAGGAGGTTGATGCTTAGGCATCTGCTAAGTGCTCAGTAATAGTAGATGGTGGCAGCCGTGGTGGTGATGGTGGTGTTTATGATGGTTGTGATGGTGAGGGTAGTGACAGTGGAGATGGTGGTGGTGGTGGTG